>PYWC01000063.1:106002-145232 GCA_003182015.1 Tuber magnatum
ACAACAACAACAACAACAACAACAACAACAACAACAGATTAGCCTGCTTCATCGTGTGACTGCCCGCCTACCATGCACTGTACCAGTACTGTGTGGTACTGCACCCCACATCATGAACGGGAAAGCGAGAGGAAAATAATTCTACAAGTATGATACCGGTATTTAGAGAAGAAAAAAAAAAAAACTTTCCTCTCCCCTGCAGATCCTGATCCTAGTTGTGAGATGGATTGCACTAAGCTACGGTGCTCGAGTATGTACCGTAATCGCAAAATTGACTACCGGTAGTTAACAGATCCAGGGCGATAGCATCACCAAACGTTGGCCCTGAGTTTCACCTTGCTTGGAGATGGCAGAAACGTCTAAACGTAGTATCAAGCCCCTGGAACACTATCTTCCCGGCAGGTCGATTACCACTTGTAGGAGAGAACGCAAGGGACCTGTTATAATACAGTCGATTGCTCTGCCGTATCCTTGGGCTCACGAGTTCCAAAATGCCTTGAACACGGGGTAAGGGTTGAGCAGGAACACCCGCCACCCAAATACCGGTACCGGTACTGCACCTGCACAACAACCCTTTCCGGGAGGACGGAAATGGGGACTGCCTGTAAAGATCGCTGACCACATTATCCGGCGCGGAGCCGTGGGGGGGCTCCGAGTTGGGCGGACTCCCTTCTTACATCGATTATCACTCGCTTTTCTCTGTCTATCGCGCCCTTATCGGGCTTGTCCTGCCTGTCGCATGTGAAAGCGGCTAGACACAGAGTGACTTTCCGGAAACTCCGCTCTCCCAGTGGTGGTGGCGGTAATACAAGGCGGCTGGTGGGGTGGATTCCCTCGATACTATGACTATTACATCATAGCGCACTCTCGCGCCAAAGACCGGGACCGGGGCAGGAGCCGCCTTTGGCACTTTGACCTCCGAAGAAGAGGCGCCACTTTAGCAGTCTGGGGTTAGTCAGCTGCGCCAGGATATTCCCTCTGGTGGGGGAAAAGGCTACTACGCCCAAAAGCGCTTTTTTAGCTTGCGTGCTGGCGGAGCCCGGATACTAGGAGCCCCCGGGCCAGGGTAACAACGTCTTCATAAGGGATCACCCACCCTTGCATACTCAGTATACTGGTACCCAACAGTATTACTAATCAATCGCTATTTCAACCCACCTCATATCGGTTTTCTACAAGGAGTGGCACCTACCGGGAATGGGCTGCGCCGGTGCTCTTGGATGATTCGGAATGTCCCACTGCTTGGCCTCGAGGCTCTGGCCCGGCGGCCAGGGAGCGGATCTGGCTGTTGGCCTAAACGGCAGGAACTTAGCTCAAGTGCCTGCATCACATCAATTATTAGCTTTTACCGGAGCCCAACTGGCGGCAGGCTATTTCCTACTCGATCCGGCAATATCTACCCAACCCCTCCCCTAAAAAGTCACGATCTTAGCGACCCCATTTATGGTCGAGCAGCGGGATGCATTGGATCTTATCTGAGCTAATTCATTCAAGTATTCTAGGGTCTCTGCGTATGCGAGTGATCTGCAGTGGAGCGCGGAATCGCGGGGGTGTTGAAGCCGGTAGCGTGTCGACTCCCGAGCGAGAAAAAAGGATCTCCGGTATTCAGTTTCGGTCCCGCAGTCATACCGGAAGCTTGCAATTTAATAGCAGCCTATAAACCGATCACCGGACGGTATTTGTTAACTCAGAACCTCCAGCATCCCTATACCTGGGGGCAAACTGAGCCCGCCAATCTTGCGTTCCTTAGTGATTGCTAGGGAACAGTGGACGTACTTGTAGCCTTATGGTGTGGCGTTAGCTATATTACTGTCAAGCTTGTCAACATCCGCACAAACAGATGTTAAATAAGAAACGACCCCACCCCCCAAGGAGGGATTCAGCGCACCGCCCACTTAGCCTTGGACAAACACCTTCCCGAAAGACAGAGTGGGGGTAAAAGTACTAAGTAGCGGCAGCGGCTGCTACACTAGGCTGATTTCTCCTGAGCTCCGTAAAGACTCGTGCGGTGGTTGAAATTCCACAAAGAGAAGGGGAAACAAGTGATGGTATCATAGTCTGGGAGGGATAAATTAACTTAAAAGAGTCAAACCTTAAAAGATTTAACTATGATAGCATTTGTTTTTACAGAAATAGGGGTTTTATAAATTTCAAAGGGTGGGCTGTCCCGCGTGTCACCGACGCGTCGTCGTCATTGGGATTTCCTTGACGTCTGTAAAAAAAAAAAAATGGTGCTGATTTCGAGTGATGATTCATGAGTCTTGAAGCTAAGGGTCTATAGGGGATTTGTAATTTTGCAGGAAGTGAGAGCCTGTGACTCGAATAAAGGTCGTGGTGTGATATAGAGCCTTGGAGGTTTAAGTGCCGGGTGAGTGAATATATTAATATCTGTGAAAAGAAATACTGCTAAGAAATACTCGGGATAAAATGCATGACGACAAGCAAGAACACCCGCCGGCCTGCCATCAATAGGAGGAGTAGCCTTCCTCGATGCGCTAACCAGTCATGTCATATATGTCATGATCAAGGATATGCTACCGCTTGCTAGATTATGTGAGCTGCATCAAAATTCGAAAGCCCCTAATAGGCCGGAAATAACACCCTCGCCGCCATCCCCTCCCAACAGCTCCCCGAATCCACCGTCACCCTCGCCGGTACAGTCGAATTCCTCGCCGTCTCCGTATTCTTCACCATCACAGCCTTCACCACCGTACTCTTCATCGCCATACTCCTCGACGCCATATCCCTCGCCGCCGCCATACTCTTCCTCGCCATAACCTTCACCGCCGCACTCCCCTTCACCGTATTCTTCCCCACCATAGCCACCCTCTTCATAGCCGGCTTCTTCATATCCACCCTCACCGCAACCACCAGTTTCGTCGTAGCCACCGCCCCCGCAGCCCTCTTCATAGCCCGCCTCGCCTTCCATATAAACTCCTTCTTCAGAGGCATACATCTCGCCCTCCATATATACGCCACCTTCTTCACCAGCATATGCCTCACCTTCCGCGTACATCCCCTCTTCACCACATCCTTCTGCACCATATGCTTCTTCCTCAGCGTAAGAACCTTCCTCACCACGGGCGCCCTCCTCGGCATACATTTCTTCTTGCTGCTGTTGCTCTGCCATCATTTGCTCTTGTTGTTGCTGCTCCGCCATCATCTGCTCTTGCTGTTGCTGCTGCATCATCATCATCTGCTGCTGTTGCATCATCATTTGTTGCTGTTGCATGCGTTGCTGCTGGGCCGTGGGACCACCTCTACCTCTACCTCTACCTCTACCTCTACCTCTGCCACTTCCGCCCGTTGCACTANTTTTTTTTTTTTGTCGCTTCCGATACCCGATAGAGATGCCGGCATGGCAACAATCATGCATGCCATATCGGAGCACATCCAAAGCAATCAAATCAATCAATCAACCAACCAACCGACCAGGCAAGAGTAAAAAAAGAAGAAAAAAGGGAGGGGAAAGGAAAAAAAAAAAAAGTATAATACAAGGACGGTAACCAGGCCTGCAGCTGAGCAGAACTTAACTCTCTCGTGACACTACCCGGAAGGGACCCTTCTTAATTTATCGGTTTACTGATCCGAGTTAGCTATGATGCTAGGCCTAAACAGGACCCTCCAGCGCCTGATATCACTACCATGTTAGCAACGTTCTAATCTGGCCTTAACAACTACAGTCTACTTTCCATTGAGCTCAAAATTACCTACCAG
Organism: Tuber magnatum; assembly: GCA_003182015.1. NCBI lineage: Eukaryota > Fungi > Ascomycota > Pezizomycetes > Pezizales > Tuberaceae > Tuber > Tuber magnatum. Next base: position 109,720 of record PYWC01000063.1, read on the forward strand.
ACTCGTGCCTCTCATACAAACCGCTTGCCCCTGTCCACCCAACAGGGACACAACCAACTTTTTGGAGAGAGGTTAAACGCTGGAGCTACAAGCAGACTATTCCCCGATTGATCCCCCGTCCATGTGCGAGCACAGTAAGGGTGAATGTTTGGAAAATAGCTGTCAGTGTGCTTCCCTCGAGCCGGTTTTTTGGGGGCCCCGGCTGGGTGTCGCACGCACCATAATTATCACCATGTGTGCCGGTAATGCAGTCTAAAGAAGGGTGAGGGACATGCTGTGCGAACACAGCACTCGTACAGTGCATCCATGCATACTTGTACATAACCGGCGCATGGGCAGATATTCCAATGGCTTTCTCTGAGCCAGACTAGAAATATACCGAACCCGTACGGTACGGCAACGAGACTTTCTTGACCCCACGGACGCAGTCATGAAAATCGAAACTCAAAGCATCAAAGAGGAGGGGAAGAGCTACGGTATCTCTATCATATCGCACCCATAAGTTAACACCAACACGACTCCAAGCACCGCTCTGCGGTAGCACGGGATATATTTCAACTCGAATGTGACTTGCGTATGATCTAGCGCGAAGATCTCATCACCGTGAGCTGGGCAGATACGGTAACCCAACCCGTCCCCAGGGGTTTGTCCGTTGAAACGTTTGGGAAAAAGTTAGATGATGCGTCGCCAAAGAAACAGTCACACAACCCATCGCACCCACAACAACAACAACAACAACAACAACAACAACAACAACAACAACAACAACAACAACAACAACAACAACAACAACAACAACAACAACAGATTAGCCTGCTTCATCGTGTGACTGCCCGCCTACCATGCACTGTACCAGTACTGTGTGGTACTGCACCCCACATCATGAACGGGAAAGCGAGAGGAAAATAATTCTACAAGTATGATACCGGTATTTAGAGAAGAAAAAAAAAAAAACTTTCCTCTCCCCTGCAGATCCTGATCCTAGTTGTGAGATGGATTGCACTAAGCTACGGTGCTCGAGTATGTACCGTAATCGCANTCCGCCCATTTGATTCTGAATGGGTCCTGGCATGGGACCCTGCATAGGGCCCTGCATAGGACCTGGAATGGGACCCTGCATGGGGCCATACATGGGGCCAGTCATCATAGGTGTAGCGGCACCGTACGGTGCTTGAGGTCCCATGGATTGTGGGCGGGCGATGGTCACACCACCCCTGCCAACAGCCGTGGCCCCTCTTCCCCTGTTTCTGGAGCCCCTCGTGCCGCCTTGCGTCATCCCTCGACCTACAGGAGTGCCTCTTCCAGCCGCGATGCCGCCCTGCATTTGTTGAGCAACCTTTCTCCCGCTGCCACCCATCATCGCGCCGCCACGGACTACGGTCTTAGCCGGCTCCTTGAGTTTCTTCTTCGGCACCCAGAATGACCCGCTGTCTTCGAATGCCTTTTTGATAACAGTTGTTGAGGCCTTGGACATGGTCTTTAACCCCTGAGCTGCCATCGCCGCTCCACTAGAAACGGTGGTTCCGCCAGGTGCGGGGGGTCTCATTGCCATTGGACGGATGGCAGTCCTTTTGGTAGTTGTTGTCGTGGCCATTGTCCGTGGGGCGGTAGCGACCATCTTGCGGGGCTGTTGGAAAGTGCCTTGTGCTGTGGGAGCCCTTGGAGACATGTTTTGGTAAGCAGCTTGATGCATTGATACCGGGCTTTGGGCTTGTTGAGGTGGAAGAGTAGCCATTGGCCGGGGAATGGCTTGAGCGTGGTGCTGTTGCTGGAACGGAGGATGCGGCTGAGAAGCCTGAGCGTATAATGGTTGAATATGCGGAACCGGGCACCCGGTTTGGCCAGGAGGAAACTGCTGAGGGTGGGCCCACATTGCGTTGTGGTGAGGGAGAGGGGAAAAGTTCGCGTTGAAGCCGGACTGGGGACTATTTGTCATTCCCGGGGCTGGAGTTCGAGAACCTGGGGATAATGAAAAGCTCCTGTCGTGGAGAATGGGAACATTGGCTGGGCCAGGTGGCGCTTGTGGCCTAGGCTGCTGCAGAGTTGGAGCTGCGGATTGTGACCGGATCTCCGGTGATGGAGAATTTGGCACATGAATGATGTTGGTTGTTTGTGCAGCTGCTGAAGGAGGTGGAGCTAGCAGACCGGTTGTTACAGAAATATCCGTGAACATCTTATCTTCCTCTGAAAATCCGTTGAACGTAGCTGACAGCTGGACATTTTCTTCTGTCTCCTCTCCCCTTTTGGGAGCCTCAGGGGTGGGTGATCTAGCCTTTGCAGGGGAGGCTAGCTTTGGCGTGGAGGGGATTGGCACATCGCTGCCGGCGACTTCTGCGACACCTTGAGGGAGCGGGGTTGAGGATGAGGAACTAGGTTTCGCGGGTTTACGAGTCGGCATAGTGGTAATAGGAGGGGTGTAGTGGGTGGGAGCAGGTGTTCGCAAGGCTCGGGGTTCATAGTGGTACTGGGGAGTTGGATTCTGTGGAGGTAGATAGTTAGGTTGCATTTGCTGTGTTTGCACTTGAAGTTGGTGATGCATTTGCGGTTGTGGTTGCTGTTGATGGTACATTTGCAGTTGGGGTTGCTGTTGCTGGTGTTGTAGTTGCGGTTGCCCCGCAGCAGTGGGGTCAACGGGAATAATCGGCGGGTGCTGATACTGCTGTTGATACGGTGGGGCAGGAGTGGCCGATGGACCAAACCCCTGGATCTGCTGCTGCGGGGGATAGTGAGGATTCCCCGATGTCGGAGATGTTGGTAGAGCACTTTGCTGGGCTGTATCTGGGCATTAGAACTTCCTTCATCGTGAAAAACGACAGTTTAAACGCTCCGAAGCCCATGACATAGCAAAACTCGGGCACCTCTAGGCAAACACAACTACGCGACCAACCCTTCATCCCAACCTTCGAACACGGACAAGAGAGAGACTCACGATAATCCCAAGTAACAGTCCCTGTCATCGAATTATGGAAGTAAAATTTCTGCTGTGACTGATCCCAATGCGCAGCCCAGCCTGGCGGGACCGGAGGGGGTATTGGAGTGCCCATGTTAGTAAAGCCAGGCTGCTGCATCATCTGCTGTGGGATGGCCTGTGTTTGATACATTTCTGCAAACTGGAATGCCCTATTGAAAAAAAGGAGATCACAGGATAGGGGTTATGGATGGGAGAGAACAAGCTGCAGAGAGATATGGTGAGGGAGAGGGGAAACAGTGTAGGGCAGATTTTCAGCCGCAGCCAACAATAATCTCACCCCCTGTGCTCGAGTTGGGCGCACAGTGGGTGTCTGTGTGATTGGTTGACTAAAGCCACTGTCCCTAGGTACTTCCAATTGGAGGGGACTAGCGGAACCCTTCGAGATGTTTTCAAAAGTGCGCCACTTTACAGTAGAGTCCCTTTTCGATCGTGCAATGCTTTGTGTCACACTGTGCTACTGTAGTGCATAAAGTTAGACTTTCCTGTGCCGGTAGGAGGATTTGGGGTCCGGTGTCAGATCCCCGTGCGGGCCGCCTCCCATCACCAGAACACCGAAACCGATCATATCTTTTGGTAACTTTATGGTGCGGTTCCCCCCTTCTTTTCGAGTGCTGTTCTGGATCTGGTAGGGGGGTTCGGCTAGGAAGCACGGTAATTTAAGCGATAGACTCGCTTAAGGCGATCGACCGGGTTATTGTTTTTCCGGAACTGCGTACCGAGGCCAGGAAGGATTTGGGTTAATCGCGTACAGGTATAATACAGGACTTTGCGGGAGGCCAAGCGGCCGCAGATCATCCGCCGCCGAGATTTATTTTTTCGGGCTCTAAACAAGAGCGCTGAATGGAATACTGGTAAGCTGTTGGTTTGGGGAACACGTATGTACAGTACTCGTACTCGAGTACCGTATGACTTACAGACAGGGCACCCGGGCTAGTTGAGGTTTTGTTCTCCGACCGGTCTGAAAGGTGCTTTTCAGGACTCCTGTGTAGTTCTGAAGATATCACAAAATCTTCCTCCGTTTAGAGTCAAAGTTACCGGTTCTCATGGAAGGGCAACCCGGATGGGCCCCAAGGACCTGCTATCTTTGTTGAAAAATCGCTTACATTTCATATTGGCATGTAGCTATTGTTAACCTTAAGAAGAACAAAAAATAGAACTCAAGTCCCAGATAGCTTGCCAAACAACCTCCAAAATGGTAGCTTTATCGGCGGTATAGACAATTTCCTGCGTAGTTCTACCAGGAGCTGCGTTGGTAGAAAACGCCGTGATACCAGCAGCAAGAGATCCTCTCGATTCCTATTTCTTGATTAACTCGGAGATTTGAGCTCAGTGCCCAGGATAAGTACCGTGAGAATGATTTCTGTATCACTATGGACACATGATATGGCACCGCTGACTACTCCACGGTTTCCCTTGGGGGATTTAAGGGTAAAGCCCGAGCTCGATTCCGTAGCTGTGAATGTGGCGCATGTACTACTCGTAGCGGTGTATGATACCATGCTCCAAAACTGGTGGGGCAACCCCTAGTTACTCCTCCGGTCTTGGCGCTGAGATAGCCATTTCCGGGGAGGACATCTCTCGTTGGCGCTGGGGAACAACTTGTGGGGGTTGGCGTTGTTGGTCCGGATTTGGGGAGGTATTTCACTCCTGAAGTTGGGCAGGTAGACTTAGTTCCGTCTACTGGAGGTTAGTGGGAATTCACGCAATCTAAATCTGGCGACAAACCAGGTGAGGTTGGGATGAATTCCGCTGTTTGGAGACTTCCTTTGACGTTGTAATGGTACCAGATTTCATTGAATTCGCCATTTTTGCATCCGATGGTAACCGGAAAACCATGAGCTGCGGTAAGAACGTTTTGGATAGCGGCAGATGTGTATGTCTTAGTGGAAGAAGGCGTGATACCAGCAATCGCAAGGGTCTATTTATAGAAGCTGGAGGGTAGCTTGGCTCAAACCTGACGGGAAGGGTTTAATTACCTTGTAAGAGTCCAAAGTCTTGAACAGATTGAGAATATTTGTATCTAAGTCACTTGCACTTGTGATAGTGGAGTAGACCTGGTGAACAAGATATATCTTTAAGACTCATAGATTAATCCAAGCTTGCGTGCTCTTCTAACAGAAAGGAAAAATACACCCCTATTTATACCCTTCTATGGTTACGCGAACACTGACTCATACCAAGGAAATCTATATACCCTGCTAGAATCTTCTAGCATAACAACTGGTCATGTGACTGTGTCACATGACCGACACAGTCACACCACCGTACAGGAATGAGATACCGTATTTTGAACACTTTCCCTACGGTTCCATTCCCAGCCTATTAGAAAACCCTTCAAATGTCACCTTAACTAATCCCTTTGTACATATATCCGCCAAATTGTCCTCTGTTCCAACTGCTATCACATCTATCTTCCCCGCTTCCCGTAGCTCTCTAGTGTAGTGGTGCTGAACGTCGATATGTTTCGTTCGGTCGGAAACGCCCGCGTTTTCGGTAAGCTTGATGGCTGCTGTGTTGTCACAGTATAGGATCGGTACAGTCTCAATTCCCATATGTGACATTCCTCGGCTAAGCCAGACGCTCTGTCTAGCGGCAAATGCGAGTGCGACGTATTCGGCTTCTGTTGTAGATGTTGCTACGGTTTTTTGTTTCTTTGATCGCCATATTACGGTACTTCCGTAAACTTGTACGATCAGACCGGTAAACGATTTTCTGTCTTCGAGATTTGAGGCGAATGAAGCATCAGTAAAGATCTTCAATGGTTGCTCCTTGTTGTCTCGGTTGTATCGTAATCCCTTGGTCTTGGTTCCTTTTAGATACCTAAGTACCCTTTTTGCGGCGGTAAGATGTGTGGTGGTGGGTTTTGAGGAGAATTGGCTGAGGAAAGCAGTGGCATGTGCGATGTCAGGTCTTGTAGCGACAGCGGCGTACATCAGCGATCCAATGATGGACTGGTATTGTCGTTGATCGCATAGTTGATCATCGTCTTTTGCTTTCATAAGTGTAGTATGGACTTCAATAGGAGTGGCAACTGGTTTGGCTTCGCTTAGGTCAAATCGTTCGAGGATCTCAGTAATATACCGTTCCTGGTAGATTTTGAGATTGTCTTTTGAGATTTCGATCTGCATGCCTAACAGTAGTGATGCTTGTCCAGAGTCCGTACATTGAAAATGGGATTGTATTTTGTCAATACATGTATCGACTAGTGAGGATTTTCCGGCTATTAGAATATCGTCAACGTAAATGCAACAAAAGAGGTTTTTTGCAACAAGAATACAGGGGTCGAAGTCGGTAACTTTAAGGTTCATGGTTTCGAGGGTTTTGGTTAGTCGTTGGTACCATAGTCTTGGGGATTGCTTAAGTCCGTAGATGGCTTTCTTAAGCTTCCAGACCTTGCCTGGTTCGCGATATCCTTCCGGGAGCTCCAGGTAGGTTTCCATGTCTATATTGCCATATAGGAAGGCGCTCTTGATGTCGATCTGTCGGAACTTATAACCACGTTTGACAGCTACTGCCAGTAGGAGTCTTAGGGATTCTAACCGAGCAACCGGGGCATAAACTTCTTCATAGTCTTCGCCTGGGGCTTGGTTGAAACCTTTTGCGCAGTATCGTGCTTTCCGACGTTCGATAGTGCCATCCTTTTTGACTTTGGCCTTATAAACCCATCGTCCTGTTAATACCTTTTTTCCACTTAGTTTTTCCACTTCCACTCCTACTTCTCATTTTCTCAGTACCTTCATCTCTTCGTCCATGGCTTTCTGCCATTCATTTCTCTCCTGCGATTCCATGGCCTCTCTATACGTATTGGGGTCTGGTATGTGATACATGAGACCAACAACCGTATATCTTTGAAGATTCCCTTCTTCATTCCGAAGCTGTTCATCAAGTTCCTCTCTTCTTTCCTGGAGAAGTTGCATCTCGTCCTCGGTTAGGCCTTCCAGCTTACAATCCCGTTCGTTTCCTTTTATTTGACGTTGCAGAGACCGTATCTTCTTTTCTATCTGAAGTTTTTCTTCGTCTCGTGCTTTCTGTGTCTGAGTGCGTTCTCGAGTAGAACGACGGGGTGCTGGAGGTTCCGAGGAGGAGGTATCTGGAGGAGGAATAGGTGTTGACTGGAATTCGCCGGGCATAGAGGTAGTCGGAGGTGGTACTGGTGTTGTCGGTCTTACTGGGGTAGATGACCCATCCTCATCGGTACGTTCCGATTCACTAGATTGATCCGACATTTCCTTTTCTTCTCTTTCTATTGTTCGTTGAAGATATTCAAACGATACCCCTTTTGTCTTTCCAAATTTCACATCCCTTGCTTCGATCACAGTGTGCCATTTAGGTATGTAAACACGGTAAATCGTCGGACTGGAAGTGTATCCGACTAGGTGACCTTCTTCTGCTGTCTGGTCAAACTTTCCTCGCTTCTCAGCTGGGATATGTACCATGACATCGGCGAACCAGGGATGGAGGTGACTAATCGTGGGTTTCATTTTATATAGTTGCTCGAAAGGTGTTGTTTTTATTGATGAATGCCACCGACGATTGTAGAGGTAAGCCGCTGTGGAATAGGCCTCTCCCCACAATGATTTTCGTTCAGGTGGCATCATGCATCGTACCATTGTTGTAAGGGTCCGATTTAGCCTTTCTGCGACTCCGTTTGATTCAGGGTTGTAGGCTGGTGATGTGGTGTGGATGACTCCTTTTGTGTTTAAGAATTCAGACACTTTCCGGTTAAGGTATTCGGTTCCTTGGTCGCTATGCAATCACTTGACTCGTTTACCGAATTGAGTAAGTACCATTTCCCAGAAGTGTTTTATGGCAACTTCTGCTCCGTCCTTTGTCTTTAGTAGGTAAATCCAACAATACCTGGTATAATCATCTATAAACGTCATGTAGTAGAGATTTTTTCCCAGTGTAGATGTGGACATTTGACCACTAAGATCGGAATGGACTTTGTCGAAAGCTGACTTGGTTTCGATGTCCTTTGACTTTGGTTTTACATGCGTGGTTTTGTTTCGATTGCATGTTGTACAATGAAAGTCTGATGGAGGAGCGATAGGGGTGGCGTCCTTGTAACAATCCTTAATCACACTCGGATGTCCAAGGGCTTTGTGCCGTTCTTCGTAAACAGAAACAAAAGACTTCTCATTACTCATCCTAACATACCACAACCCACTTTTCTTATCCGCAACTATGAAAATCCTCCTTTCCTTCTCAAACATCCTTCTTCCTTTTTCTACCGTAACCTTTACTCCAACATCGTCCAATCGGGATTCAGATACCAATGAGTATCGAAACGTGGGTACATACAGTGCTCGTTTGAGGATGACTGTATGTTTGGTTCCATCCAACAGGCGCACGTGGAGGTAAGCATCTCCGGATGCAGTTGCCTGGTGAATTCTACCGTCTGCTGTTACTATCTTTTCGGAGGAAGGCGTAAGACTTTGGAAGTCACCTGAATTGGGAGATATGTGGTTCGATGCCCCAGAATCACATAACCATTCTGTCGAGACTTCCCCGATTGTCATACAGACAACCTCTTCCTCTGGTGTAGGAGGTTCCTTGGCTTTCGCCATCAGAACCGTGACTGTAGCGTCGGTAACAGCTGCGGTGTTTGGCTTGTTGTCCCGTTTCTTCTTTTTGGCTTTTTCCCTTGAGAGACCTCGACATTTGTTCGTATTGTGGGTATCGCTTTTTCCACCTCTTGCTGCACACCATGTGCAATACATCTGTTTCTTGTTCTTGTAAGGTACCGATAGTACCTTTTCCTCCTCTTTACCTTCTCCTTTTTCTGCTGCCCTGCTTAGAAAGTAATCCCGAACGTCCACGTATCTGGTTGTCTTTCTTGCCGACAAGACATCGCATAGATCAGGGTGCAACTCGTTGATGGATAGCATGAAGACAGTGCCCTTGACTTCTTCTGCTTGTGTCCATGCTCGCATCGCGGTTCGGAATTCGTTGGTTGTTTCATCATCAGCTGATGAACATCGTTGTGCAAGACGGTTCCATGCAGTTTCGAACTTTGTGGCATGGTCGGAGATGGATTGGGTGGAGACAAGTTTGATTTTCCAGATGGCTTCAAGTAGCATCATGTTGGTAGCGGGAGTTTCTTTGTCGAATCGGTCTTTGAACGCCTGCCAGACCTCCGCTGCTGAACTTTTGGCAGAGATGTCGGCATGGTAGATGGAGTTTACTGCTTGGTAGAGGTAGAATCTTGCTTTAGTGTCCTTTTTCTTCCACGTCGTGACTTTTGTAGCATCTTCTGATGCTCCGATCGTAGGGATCTCAGGCTTCTTTTCCATTCCGAGTACTACCTCTGACAGACCAAGGACTTCGAAGGCAACCAGCCAGGCTTGCGCCCAAGTCTGGTAGTTCTCTTGTCCTTGTAGTTTTGGGTAGTCGGTTACGGATAGCTTGAAGACAGTTTCGGTATCGTTCGACATATTGCTTTATCGTGGTACGTTTCCGATTACTGTCGTTTCTGATCGTCTGTTTTGTGGAAGGGGTCGGTTTCTTTGTGACCAAAATCGCCAACTATTTATCTCGCCTAGGCTCCTGATTGCGTCACGGCGTATATCGTCGTAGTACTTTTCACAACAGGAAGGGAGAAGATAATCAGGTGAAAGAGGGCGTTTTTTGTTGCAGTAAGGACACGTCCACCAGTCTAGTGCATCAAAGTACTGGCGGGCCAGGTTGGTTTTTGTTGAAGGAGGAGTTTGAGGGGAGGATTAACGGTATACGCTCGCTTAGGAGTGCTCTTATGGCCTTGTGGTATATGATGTTCAGGTTTGCGGAAGATCTCACAAACCCGGGCTCATAACCTGAGAATATTTGTATCTAAGTCACTTGCACTTGTGATAGTGGAGTAGACCTGGTGAACAAGATATATCTTTAAGACTCATAGATTAATCCAAGCTTGCGTGCTCTTCTAACAGAAAGGAAAAATACACCCCTATTTATACCCTTCTATGGTTACGCGAACACTGACTCATACCAAGGAAATCTATATACCCTGCTAGAATCTTCTAGCATAACAACTGGTCATGTGACTGTGTCACATGACCGACACAGTCACACCACCGTACAGGAATGAGATACCGTATTTTGAACACAGATCAATAGTGATCTGGAAGTAATCAACCATTTCTTCTTTAGAAGAATATCCAGAATAACAATCGGTGTTGAGAGTGTTGATGCAAGTCCCGTGTTTGTCCCATTCATGCTTCCAGAGGGTCTCATCGTTACCCTGGTAGTCTTTCCAGTACCGGTCCATATAACTGAGTAATGCAGTCTCTCCTGCAGCGTGAATACTTGCACGAATGTCGGTGTACTCCCTGGATGTATCACAATACTGCTCCCAGGTTCCATCGCAGTTGTCAGGCCAGAGTCCATGTATGGTCCAAGAGTCGGCTTCAGGAGTAAGCTTCCACCATAAAATCTGAGGCCGCCCCCCCGGAACACCTACCTGGCCCGGTGGAAGGGTTTGTATCCCAAAATTGTGTCAAGAGAAGCCGCCCTCCTGGGTGATTGAAGCAACAGGTGTTGGGGACCGCTGTAGCATTGTGGCAGCTGACCTGGGTATTCCAGCAACTTTCCGGAGTCCCTGCAAAACTTGAGAGATCCATCGTGTGGCTCTTTAAACCTAGGATAGCCCGGGCAGACCCGAGGACGCAAAAGACGGAACGCATAGAGAGAGGCATTGCAGCTGGTCTTCAAAATTTCTCATGAGGGGGATCTGCTGATAAATACTCTACAATCGCCCTCCCATGTTTATCGGGCAGTTTCCGGTACCACCATGCCAATCAACACGTCGAGGCGTTTCTCCACGCTTCCTCCGAGGGGCCCCAATGTCCCCGCTCAAATAGTCGCATCCAGTGCAAGATAATATGGATATGATTGGATACGAAGATACCTCTCCTTGACGAGATTGCGAAAGCTCAAGGTAGGGGACAACCAATTGGGAAGGTGCGCCGGGGGTCTTCCGGAAGTGGCAATCGATATGCTAAAGTTGGGTGGTGATAAGAAACCTCGGCGCAGGGTGACCTCCGGGCGTTGGCTGCTTTGGGGATGAAAGGTTTGATTTTTTTGACCATGCCGGCGGGATGACCGTCCTACATGTATCGCGGGATTGAGAGCCGGGAAGCCCGGTAATTCTCTTATCGTTAATCGAAAAAGCAGCGCATTAGTTGTTCCTGACATGTTCACCCTGGGGCCCTTGCCGCGATGCGTCTGGCCGGTCTTTTCTTTGCTGCTGGTGGTGGTGGCAAGTTTGGGCCCAGTATACCTTTGTCTTTTTAGCGGATCCTATCAACCTTCCACGTGGGGAATCTCGGGCGCCAGTACCACCGTACAAGGAACAACAGAAACAACGCCTTCCCGGAACATTACTTGAATTCTAATGCTTGGAACTTCGTTAAGCATGACTACGCTGTCCTTAGAATAGAATCACTTTCATTGATAGTTAGTTTCTCACCAAAGCCCAAAACAAGGGCCGCCAAGGACTTCGAACTCTGTCTTTGTTAAACTGTATGCCCTTGAGGCGCAGGAGCGCTGAGCTGGGGAGATAGGATAACTTCTTTGGATATGCGCATGGCCATCCGATGAGGGTCGAAGGGAAGTATGAGAGGAGCTTGAAAATAGAGGCTCTGGATTTATATACCATAAGAACTGGAATACGATAGTTGAACATACGCTAGAGTGTTGGGGTTGCTTCTTCTAGTAAGGTTTGTCATGTTTTTCCTTTTATATGCTCAGCGGAGTGCTGAGGGTCGGGTTTTTTCGGCGTGATTCCTTGGTTTATGCAGGGAAGGGGATTTTGGATACCTTACCCTGAGATTCAATTATTCTAGTTCTCACAGTATGCTGCGTGGGCTGGAGATTACTGCTATTTATGATAGATGAACTTTATGGTGATGTGACAGCTGGAGAAAGTGGAGCCTCAGATTGTTTGCACGTGGTTTCTGAACATTACGAAAGGCTGTTCGCGGCGCTAACAGTCATCGCATACTCCGGAAACGCGAACCTATACCGATTGTTTTCAGGACAGTTGCAATGGGGTCGGCCCTATCCGATCCACGTTCGATCCATCATGTCTACCGGGCGGAAGCTCGGAAGACTTCCCAAGTGCTCATTGCAGAACCAAACAAGAGTAGTAATTCAGGGTATATATTCCAGAATCCCTCATAGGATTCAACGGTGTAGAGGTATCATGGGCGCTTGCCATTCAGTGTGCGCCCGACCCGGGTTCGATTCCCGGTTGAATCATGATTTTAGTTTTCTTCTTAGATTTTTTTCCCAAACTCACCTTGGTCCAAAGCAAATTAAGCACCCACGCGCGCCCTACCGGTGTGATCCCTCGGTAAACACTTAGAATAGTTGGGATAGGTCCGGCCATCTTTCTTCTTCCCTACGGATATACAGTATCTGTATCGCAGTGCTTAAAACCTGTATCATACTTGTGCCAAGGAGGTGCACTTTTGTAGTGCCCATATTTGTAGTAATAAATAGATAAAATATCATCTGTAGTACAGCTGTTCAATTTGAAGTATGTGCCACAATCGGGTCAACAGCTTGTAAGATAATTAATTCAAGTAAACAAGTTTTTCCCTGAAGGATAATAGTTCAAAAAGAAAAAGCTCGCAGACAAAAACCTTAGCAGGTATGGCACCATGAAAAAATTGAACTTGTGTTATGTATCAAATTTACTTAAGTTTTGTTTTCTAGTAGATAACCCTCAGGCTTTGCCCTGCCCACATCCGGGCATTAAAAAGGCCCATCCCCCAGGTATGATATCATACAGGTTTAGAAGCTTGGCATCCTGCAAGTAAGATTGCTTATCATAATATTATTACTCGAGTAGAGGTATGATATATCACCACACCCACGAATTGTGCGACAATATTTTTAGGGTTCATTGCGACCTGATCCACATGACTGCAGCGCCATGGTGTGGCAGTTAGGTTTTTTAGAAGGATTCCAGGGGGCCGATCCTCACTCCCATGGGATTGCACAACCCACATTACGATACACGGCACAGCAGTCTAATTCGGTGAATTTTCTGGAACATTAGGTACATTAAGGGGTTTAAGGAAAATGCGCATCAAGGCAAATGGGTCACCATTGTACTCGTACAGGTACCATACCACACTTTGATGAGTCCACGTGGGGGCAGCATCGATTCTAGTATTCAGGTTGGGTACCAATTTTCCTAGCCGAGAATTATTGCCATGGACCCATTGCTGACAACTACGGTGCGGCTCTATGCTGCAGTTTACCGGTAGGGTAAAGCCAATTTTCGCTTCCCCCACAGGCTAAAACGCTTGACTTACTGGTACCGGTATTTTCAAAGGGATTACGGTCGGTGTTCCAAGAGAATCATGACTGTCGATTCTGGGACGAGGGAGTTGCTGACCTTTCGCTCGCTGAGTGTTGTAGCCGGTAAGTGAATCTACTCAACTAGGATTCTGGGGCGAGGCATTTATGCGCCTCGACGAGTGTTGTATTACTAGTAAGTGGTAGGCGAACCTATTCAACCAAGATATATCCCCGTACCGTACCTACCTACCGTGCCGTGCTGCATATCAGAATCTGGGCTAAAAACAGACTTCCTTTTAGTAAAGGACCATGTTTGTTCTCCAAATTTATTTCCCCCCCGGGCCTAAGGACATAGTCCGAGTAGATTGGCTTTCTACGTACTTTTTTGTGAGCAAAGACTGTTGGAAAGTAAAGTCTTCCAGTGTTGGGTGTTGAAATAATTAAGCTTCGCTTAAAGCTGGGGTTTTTTTTTTGCTTTTCCCTCACCATTCTGCAGCTGTTTAACAGGGGTAGCAGAAACAAGTTCCGAACGGTGGGTATATTGGTCTGGGTGAGGCTAAGGTTTGTAATGTACGGTACAGCACTCGTACTTGCAGCATCGCTGAATATATTTCCACTCTAACATCTACCGTCGGTCCGGTGGTTAAAAATCCATTGAAATGCATTTTCTGGGAGGAGGATTCCTGTCTCAGATGTCCTTACCTTACCATCCCCGGAAAAGGGTGGAATGGAGGCCAAGGGGGAGGACAAAGGCTTCTCTTACTCCCGGGTGGTCTGCATAGAGGAGTGTGATATGGGTTGTCAGAAATCTACCCTACCGATGGGCAAAGCCCTGCGCACTTTTGTCTGGCCCTGGCGAAAGATTGTCTTTGTAGTGTTTTTTCGTTCTCTGCGAGTATCCGCATTAGGTTCCAAATCGCGATTGACGTGCCAAGGGAAAGTTACTCGCACTCGGAAACTGTTACTCTGCTGTCTATCCGGCTGCGTACAGTACTCGAGTATATATGTTAAGAACGTTTGAAAGTGATAGGCCCATCAATCAAAGGATTTAACAAAAAAAAAAAAAATTGAAAGTGATAGGCCCGACTTGCAAGCAAAATAGTTTCTCAGCTAAATGCACTTGATATGGCCAAAGTACCTTGCAGTCTTTGACTATTTTTTACAAGCCTTATGCTTTCGCCGGATTGTCATTTATTGATATGTTTTTACTCTTGGTCTAATTGGACACTGTGCTGGGCACTTGGGATCACCAGCCATGGTGATTCATTTCTGCTTACTTAATACCTACAAAATAGTGGGGTTTGACAAAAGTAACATGTGTAATTCGAAATTTTACTACAGTATATCTGCCAATATTGCCCTGATTAAAAAATCCGAAATGATAGAATTACAGAGGAGTCCTTTCCGAGCACATCTATTAAGTTAGATCTTCCTAAAGACGTGGTTGTGGTTGAAATTTTCGAAAATTATTTTTCTGTCAGTTTTTGGTTGCTTTCGAGTAACTTACCGGGCACCTTACCCGTGCAAACCCATCTTAACTCTTCCTAGCCCTAGGGCCCGCAACAGCAGGGTGCCTAGCAGGGTGCCTAGCAGGGTGTGCTGAGTGGATAGAAGAGAGAAGGAATAAAAAAAGGGGGGCAAAAACGGGATCGACAGATATCCCTGACTTGGTCGAAAACACAAAAGAAAGCTTCCTTCTAGATCTCGTCGCCTGGAACTTGGTGTTGCTAGGCGGTAAGTGATAGACCTACTAAAGTACGGGTGCAAAAGTACTCGTTCGGCAACGTGACGGCAACCCTATGATCACTACAAATTTACTACCTTTTCAACCACAACTGCTTAGAATAAACTGAAAATGTGTATAAACATGCAATAAATATAAGGAAAGCTATATATACAATTAGAAAGCAAAAAAAATTAATACTTTGTATACCATCCCCTTGCATCTAAGACAGCAGCCACTCTATTAGGTAGAGACTCTTACAACTTTTCTAGAAATTCACCTTCAATATCCTGAGCCCAAACCTGAATGAGGGCTTCTGCTAGATGTTTTCTAACAGTCTCTGGACCCCCCTTGGTCTTGTGAATGTTGGGAAAGTGCTGGTGTAGCTTTTCCTTCACCCTCTTCCAACAGTGCTCAATTGGATTGAGGTATGGGGAATTGGGTGGCCATTCCATAACCTGTATATTGTTTTCAGCAAACCAAGTCATAGTATCTCTTGCAGTATGTATCTTTGCACCATCCTGCTGAAAGATAGAATCCCCAACTGTATCCTCCACCTCCTGCCAGATATCAACTAAGCCATTCTCCAAAACTCTAATATATACAAATCTATCCACACTCTTCTCAAAAAGAGAAATCAGAGGACCCTTGTTTCTACACCAAATACAAGCCCAAACAATCAGCTTCACCCCTGACCCCTTGGTAACCCCATGAATACAGTCTTTGTGCCACTTTTCTTTAGGTATTCTGAATACCCAAATACTCTTAGGATCTTTGAACTTTTCAACCATGCATTCATCACTAAAGATGACCCCTTCAAAGTCTTTCTTTGTCCAATCCTTATACTTCATTGCCCAAGCCAACCTGTTAACAGCATGCTCATCCTTTAGGAGGGCTCTTTTCCTAGCCCTCCATTTCTTTATATTGACTGATGCCAAAGCTCCCTTGACTGTATGAAGGGAAGCATGAGGTTCAACATCATTGTACAATTCTGATAAAGTCTGACAGCGTGCCTTCTTAGACTCTCTTACTAGGCAGTGACAAGTTCTGGTAGTGATAATTCTTGGTCTTCCAGGTTTTGGGAGAGTGTTTGCATCACCTCTCTTTTGGAAGCGGTTATGGAAACTTTGGACAGTACTCTTAAGACAGTGTAAGAGCTCTCCAGTTTCTGAAAAAGAGATTTTTTTTTCCCTCATAGCAACAATTTGCCCTTTCTCAAACTCAGTGAGGTAGCCTGTCTTCTGGGGAGGCATTGTGGTTGAGGGATGGTTGATTGTCAAGGTGGGGTTTTTTGAGGTGTCACTCGGTAACCACTGATTGGATGAATACTTTTGCCTTAGTACTTTACAAAGGGAGTGAAACACTTCTAATTCCCATGAGATATTGTGTAGGGTACACTTGCCTGATATAACTATACCTAGGATTGGTCCTTGATTGCTAGCCAACTCGGTAACTTAAAACTGAACAATTGTGGGATACTTGTAGACATAGTACTGCAGCCAATGCTTGTTAGGTGATTTTAAGAACTTTATCCATCTGTTGCAGCTGTGCAGGTCACTTATCGTTCCTGGTGTCATGTCCTGTTACAGTAGGGGTAGAGGGGTGAGAATATTTGTATCTAAGTCACTTGTACTTGTGATAGTGGAGTAGACGTAGTGAACAAGATATATCTTTAAGACTCATAGAGTAATCCAAGCTTGCGTGATCTTCTAACTGAAAGGAAAAATACATCCCTATTTATACTCTTCTATGGTTACACAAACACTGACTTATACTAAGGAAATCTATAGAACCTGCTAGAATCTTCTAGCATAATAACAGGTCATGTGACTGTGTCACATGACCGACACAGTCACACCACTGTACAGGAATAGGATAACGTACTTTTGAACACTTCCTCTATGGTTCTATTCCCAGCCTATTAGAAAACTCTTCAAACGTCACCGTAACTAGTTTCTTTGTACATATATCTGCCAAGTTGTCCTCAGTTCCAACTGCTATCACATCTAACTTCCCTGCTTCCCGTAGCTCTCTAGTGTAGTGGTTCTAAATATCGATATATATCATTCGGTTGGAAATGCCTGCATTCTCAGTAAGCTTAATGGCTGCTGTGTTGTCACAATATAGGATCAGCACAGTCTCAATTCCCATATATAACATTCCTCAGCTTAGCCAGACGCTTTATCGAGTGGTGAATGTGAGTGTGACGTATTCGGCTTCTGTTGTAGATGTTGCCATGGTGTTGGGTTTCTTTGATCGCTATATCACTGTACTTCTGTAAACTTGTACGATCAGACTGGTGAACTATTTTCTGTCTTCGAGATTTGAGGCGAATGAAGCATCAGTAAAGATCTTCAATAGCTGTTTCTTGTTGTCTCAGTTGTATCGTAATCCCTTGATCTTGGTTCCTTTTAGATACCTTAGTACTCTTTTAGTGGCGGTAAGATATGTTGTGGTAGGCTTTGAGGAGAATTGGATGAGGAAAGTAGTGGCATGAGCAATGTCAAGTCTTGTAGTTACAGCAGCATACATCAGTGATCCAATGATAGACTGGTAGTGTCGTTGATTGCATAGTTGATCATCGTCTTTTGCTTTCATAAGTGTGGTATAGACTTCGATAGGAGTGGCAACTGGTTTGGCTTTGCTTAGGTCAAATCGTTTGGGATCTCAGTAATATACTATTCCTGGTAGATTTTGAGATTGTCTTTCAAGATTTCGATCTACATACCTAACAGTAGTGATGCTTGTCCAGAGTCCGTACATTGAAAATGGGATTGTATTTTGTCAATACACATATCGACTAGTGAGGGTTTTCTGGCTATTAGTATATTGTCAACGTAAATGCAACAAAACAGGTTTTTTGCTATGAGAATACATGGGTTGAAGTCAGTAACTTTAAGGTTCATGGTTTCCAGAGTTTTGGTTAGTCATTGGTACCATAGTCATGGGGATTGCTTGAGTTTGTAGATGGCTTTATTTAGTTTCTAGACCTTGCCTGGTTCGCGATACCCTTCCTGGAGCTCTAGGTAGGTTTCCATGTCTATGTTGCCATACAGGAAGGTGCTTTTAATATTGATTTGTCAGAACTTATAACCACGTTTGACAGCTACTCCTAACAGGAGTCTCAGGGATTCTGTAATGTGTTCGGGCCAGGCCCTAGTCACGTAGTGGTACGATAGGTGCAGATGGCTTCTTGATTAACAAGAAGTAAGCGCTGCTTACTAAAGGAGTCTTCGAACAGGGTGTAATAGGAGAGCAAGGGTAACCATTCAACCAAGTATATTAACAACACTGTCTGTCAAAGTCTGCTGTTTCCATTGTGGAAATCAGCGGTCTTTAAATACAGCATATCGCTTATCTCTAGTATGAGCGATATTCCAAAATGTTATATGTATCAACTGAACGCACATGGAAAAATACATATATCAAACGATACTGTGGAACCAAACATGAAACATTGTGCGTATCAACCGATAGCATACGAAACAATACAAGTATCAAGTGCTACTTGTGAAATGCAATATAAACTAACCTAGTACCGTTACCAGTTACAGATTCTAACTGAGCAACCGGGATATAAACTTCTTCATAGTCTAGGCCGGGGGCTTGGTTACAACCTTTTGGGCAGTATCATGCTTTTCAACGTTCGATAGTACTATCCTTCTTAACTTTGGCCTTATAAACCTGTCATTCTGTTAATACTTTTTTACCACTTGGGTTTTCCACCTCCAATCTAACTTCTCATTTTCTCAGTACCTTCATCTCTTCATCTATGGCCTTCTGCTGTAACCGGTATGGGTACTAGGTTGTTTTATGTTTGGTTTCACAGTATCGGTTGATACTTGTATTGTTTCGTGTGCTATCGGTTGATACACACATTGTTTTATGTTTGGTTTCACAGTATCGTTTGATACTTGTATTGTTTCGTGTGCTATCGGTTGATACACACATTGTTTTATGTTTGGTTTCACAGTATCGTTTGATACTTGTATTGTTTCGTGTGTTATCGGTTGATACACACATTGTTTTGCAATATCGCTCATACTGGAGATAAGCAATATGCTGTATTTAAAGACCGCTGATTTCCGCGATGGAAACAGCAGACTTCGACAGACAGTATTCTTAAAATATACTTGGTTGAATGGTTACTTCTTTGATCTCCCATTACACCCCGTTCGAAGCCTCCTTTAGCAAGCAGCGCTCGCTTCGTGTTGATCACAAAGCCATCTGCTCCTATCATACCGCTACGTGACTAGGGCCTGGCCCGAACATGTTACATCTGCCATCCATTCCTCTCCTGCAATTCCACAGCCTCTCTATACATATTCGGGTCTGGTATATGATACATGAGAAGAACAACCATATGTCTTTGAAGATTCCCTTCTTCATTTCGAAGTTGTTCATCAAGTTCCTGTCTTTTTTCTTAAAGAAGCTGCATCTTATCCTCTGTTAGGCCTTCCAGCTTACAATTCTGTTCATTTCCTTTTATCTGACATTGTGGAGACCGTATTATCTTATCTATTTGAAGTCAGTCCTCGTCTCGTGCTTTCTGGGTCTGAGTTTGTTCACAAGTAGAACGACGGAGTTCTGGAGGTGCTGAGGAGCAGGTATCTGGAGGAGAAATTGGTGTTGACTGGAATTTGCTGGGCATAGAGGTATTTAGAGGTGATACTGGTGTTGTTGGTCTTAACGGGATAGATCTCCTGTTCTCATTGGTATGTTCCAATTCACTGGATTGATCTGACTTTTCCTGCTCTTCTCTTTCTATAGTTCATTGAAGATATTCAAATGATACCCCTTTTGTCTTTGCAAACTTCACATCCCTTGCTTCAATTACAGTATGCTGTTTAGGTATGTAAACACGGTGAATCTTTCGACTGGAAGTGTAGCTGACTAGATGACCTTCTTCTACTTTCTGGTCAAACATTCCGCACTTCTCAGCTGGGATATATACCATGACATCGGTGAACCAGGGATGGAGATGACTAATGGTGGGTTTCATTTTATATAGTTGCTGGAAAGGTGTTGTTTTTATTGATGAATGCTACTAATGATTGTAGAGATAAGCTGCTGTGGAATAGGCTTCACCCCATAATGATTTTCATTCTCGTGGCATCATACGTCGTACCAGTGTTGTGAGGGTACGATTCAGCCTTTCTGCAACTTCGTTTAATTCCCGGTTGTAGGCTGGTAATGTGGTGTGGATGACTACTCCTGTATTTAAGAATTTAGACACTTTCCATTTAAGGTATTCAGTTTCTTGGTTGCTATACAACCACTGGACTCATTTACCGAATTGAGTATGTACCATTTCTCAAAAGTGTTTTATATCAATTTCTGCTTCATCCTTTGTCTTTAGTAGAGAAATCCAACAATACCTTGCATAATCATCTATAAAAGTCATGTAATAGAGATTCTTTCCCAGCGTGGATGTGGACATTTGACCACTATGATCAGAGTGGACTTTGTCAAAAGCTGACTTGGTTTCTATATCCTTTGACTTTGGTTTTACATGCATGGTTTTGTTCAGATTGCATGTTGTACAGTGAAAGTCTGATGGAGGAGCGATAGGCGTAGCATCCTTGTAACAATCTTTAATCACGCTCGGATATCCAAGAGCTTTGTGCCGTTCTTCGTAAACAGAAACAAAAGACTTCTCATTGCTCATCCTAACATACCACAACCTACTTTTCTTGTCTGCAACCATGAAAATCCTCCTTTCCTTTTCAAACATCCTTTTGACTTTTTCTACCATAACCTTTATTCCATCATCATCCAATCAGGATTCTGATACCAATAAGTATCGAAATGTACGTACATACAGTGCTTGTTTGAGGATGACTGTATGTTTAGATTCATCCAACAGGCACACATAGAGGTAAGCATCTCCGGATGTAGTTGCCTGATGAATTCTACCATCTGCTGTTACTATCTTTTTGGAGGAAGGCATAAGACTTTGGAAGTCACCTGAATTGGGTAAAATGTAGTTCGATGCTCCAGAATCACATAACTATTCCGTTGAGACTTCCCCAGTTATCGTACTACAGACAACCTCTTCCTCTGGTGTAGGAAGTTTACTGGCTTTCGCCATGAGAACCGTGACTGTAGCATCGGCAACAGCTGTGGTGTTTGGCTTGTTGTACTGTTTCTTCTTTTTGGCTTTTTCTCTTGAAAGACCTCGACATTTGTTGGTATTGTAATGTGTTCGGGCCAGGCCCTAGTCACATGGCGGTACGATAGGAGCAGATGGCTTCTTGAGCAACAAGAAGGGAGCGCTGCTTGCTAAAGGAGGCTTTGAAGGGGTATAATAGGAGATCAAAGAAGTAACCGTTCAACCAAGTATATTAAAAATACTGTCAGTTGAAGTCTGCTGTTTCCATCGAGGAAATCAGCAGTCGTTAAATACAGCATATCGCTTATCTCTAGTGTGAGCAATATTACAAAACAAAGTGTGTATCAATCGATAGCACACGAAACATTTCAAGTATCAAACGATACCATGAAACCAAACATAAAACAATGTGTGTATCAACCGATAGCACACAAAACAATACAAGTATCAAACGATACTGTGAAACCAAACATAAAACAATGTGTGTATCAACCGATAGCACATGAAACAATACCAGTATCAAACGATACTGTGAAACCAAACATAAAACAACCTAGTACCCATACCAGTTACAGGTATTGTGGGTATCACTTTTCCCACCTCTTGCTGCACACCATGTGCAATGCATCTATTTCTTGTTCTTGTAAGGTACCAATAGTACCTTTTCCGCCTCTTTACCATCTCCTTTTTCTGTTGCCCTACTTAGAAAGTAATCCTGAACGTCCACGTATCAGGTTGTCTTTCTTGCTCACAAGATATTGCATAGATCAGGGTGCAATTCATTGATGGATAGCATGAAGACAGTACCCTTGACTTCTTCTGCTTGTATCCATGCTTGCATCGTGGTTTGGAATTTGTTGATTGTTTTATCATCAGCGGATGAACATCGTTAGGCAAGGCAGTTCCATGCAGTTTCAAATTTTGTGGCATGGTTGGAGATGGGTTGGGTGGAGACAAGTTTGCTTTTCCAGATAGCTTCAAGTAGCATCATGTTGGTAGCAGGAGTTTCTTTGTTGAATCGGTCTTTGAACACTTACCAGACTTCTGCTGCTGAACTTTTGGCAGAGATGTCGGCATGGTAGACAGAGTTTATGCTTGGTAGAGGTAGAATCTGACTTTGGTGTCCCTTTTCTTCTACATAGTAACTCTTGCAGCATTGTCAGATACTCCAATCGTAGGAATTTCAGGCTTCTTTTCTATTTTGAGTACCACCTCTGATAGTCCAAGAACTTCGAAGGCAACTAGCCAGGCTTGTGCCCAGGTCTGGTAGTTTTCTTGTACTTGTAGTTTGGGGTAGTAGGTTACAGACAGCTTGAAGACGGTTTCAGTATCGTTCGACATACTGCTTTATCGTGGTACGTATCTGATTTCCATCATTTCTGATTATTTGTTTTGTGGAAGCGGTCGGTTTCTTTGTGAATGAAATCACCAACTGTTTATCTTGCTTAGGTTCCTGCTTGCATCACAGTGTAGCTCGTCGTAGTATTTTACACAACAGGAAGGGAGAAGATAATCAGGTGAACAAGGGCGTATTTTGTTGCAGTGAGGACATGTCCACCAGTCTAGTACATCAAAGTACTGGCAGGCCAGGTTGGTTTTGTTGAGGGAGGTGTTTGAGGGGAGGATCAACAGTATACGCTCACACAGTAGTGCACTTATAGCCTTGTGGTATATGATGTTCATGTTTGCGGAAGATCTCACAAACCAGAGCTCATAACCTGAGAATATTTGTATCTAAGTCACTTGCACTTGTGATAGTGGAGTAGATGTAGTGAACAAGATATATCTTTAAGACTCATAGATTAATCCAAGCTTGCATGCTCTTCTAACTAAAAGGAAAAATACACCCCTATTTATACTCTTCTATGGTTACACGAACACTGACTTATACCAAGGAAATCTATAGAACCTGCTAGAATCTTCTAGCATAACAACAGGTCATGTGACTGTGTCACATGACTAACACAGTCACACCACCGTACAGGAATAGGATAATGTAATTTTGAACAAGGGGCTAGAGCGGGGGGAGACACAGATTTCATTGTTTCACCTTTCTACGCGTACTATACACAGGTTTGAGGACATCCTATTGGCTAGTTTTCAAACCTTGATTACGGATCCACACTTTATAGGTGAGCTTATTCAGGCCAAATAGCCGCCGGGATAAGGGCCGGGAACAGCCCTACGGCCTATCATGGACCCGCCCTTGGGAACTTCCGTGATATTGCATTCTAACCCAACGGCGGGTGGGAGGAAGTGGGACAGACAAAACTCGGACAGGAGAAACATCAAAATATTATAAATAAGGCAACAATTTTAAAATAGGAAATATAAAGTTCCGGTCAACGGCAAACCACCCGACTGCCAAACAAGCGCACTAAATCTTCGAATCGGTATCCCTCTTCGGTATAAAACGTCCTTTGGGCGCGGTCAGGCAAGAAGCTACTGACTTGGATGTATTAGTGGATATCATCACACGGAGTCTCCGCGTGCTTACAGAATTTGTGGAATGTCCAAGGGCCCGTACAAAAATCCAAGAGAGCCCAAGCATCGCGCTTTGGTCAGTTTCCCTTTTAGTCAGCAACAGCCTCACTGTAACCTCCGGAAAGGAACAGAGAAAAGGATACTAACCTCGATATCGTCACCCCTCTGTTTGACAGCATACATCCCCTCACAAATGGCCACCTTCTCGGCAACCAACGACTCCTTTGTGATCCCCATGTTCCGGGCGCGTAACCCAATTCTGTAGCCCTCAACTCCTTCCGTGCTCTCGCTTTTCTCGCCTCACGCTTGCGGTGCGCCGGTGTGACTAGATTAAATTCGTTAATACCTCTGTAGAGGTGGGTTTATGGAATGGCGCAGGGCGGGGGGGTTATACTGCCTGCAGCTACGAGTCGGTCGTGCTCAATCTTATGGAGATGCAGCCAAGCGGCTTTCTCGTCACCAGTGCGCTTGTGGGTCCCGGGCCGCTTGAGGTGCCTCCAGAGATACCCGCGACGCATTCTCCCCTTGAGAACTAAGGGGCAGCCTGGGACGGGACAGGTGAGTGCAGGCGGTCCCGGATTGGTAGGGGCTGGGTCGGGTAGGGCATTCAAGAGGTCGGGGGAAGGAGAGGGCCTAGGGCTGCGGCCATTGCCGGTGGACGCAGTAAGCATGAGGTTGCTAGTCTTTCCATTCTCAGACGTAGAGAAGGACTCGGTGGTTGTGGGCACGTGACATCCGGAAATGCCTTCGTAGGAACTGTGAGGCATGATCGCAGGGTTCGGAGTCCGGTTGCTTGTAGCGAGAAATGCTTATTGGCTTTGAGTGGAGATGGAGGAGGAGGAGGAGGAGGGGGGGGAAGAGGAGGAGGAATTGGAACGGAGGTCGGTATGTTGATTACAATGGAGGATAGAAGGGAAAATTCTGTGTGGGGCCTTGACTAAAATACAGGTCCTACAAGACTCGTCAGTAGATTAGCAGAACAGGAGGGAAGGAGTAGGTGTTGGCTTACTTTGAGAGTGGGTTCGGTGGCGGTGGTTGCTGCCGGGTGATATTCATGTTGGCTGAGAGGGGGTTGCTGAGTTATCCATGGGCCCAGTCATGAGATCTCACTCACTCATCTTGAGATTACCGCCCGTGGCGAAGGATCCAGCAAAGATTCGTATCGCCAGCTCATAGGAGGGAACAACTGACTAGAGCACCATACTTGGTCCTGTGGGGCGGCTTTAATATACCTCGTGCCTAACACGACCAAAAGCTATGAAATGAAATGAAGCAAATGGTAGTGAGGGTATTGGTGGCAGTGGTGCAAGCGATTACTCGAGTACTGGAAATGCAAGGGTTGGAAGGTGACTTACTCGAGTGAGGCTCGGAACAGGGATCACTACCTCACGCCTGGATCAAACGGACCTATCATTGTGATTTTCAAGGTGGGGAGAGTTGGTGGGAGGCACAGCACAAGGATATCTCTAGGAACCTTCCCGCCAGCCTACTCAGAAGGCGCGACCCTCCAGTTGGCGATTCGCTGTCCCATAAGCTGTGGAGACATGACATTCGGTCCGTTTTGAAATGTGGAACACTAGCCTATTTCGGTAATCGTGATGGAAAAGCATAGTGTGGGATATAGCCTAGTGCTCAATCTGAGCATGGCTGTGACAGGAACCAGAGGGTCTGCGTAGATTCCCTCCCGATTTCTAAAACAGGCTAGTGTTCCTAATTTCAAAATGGGCCAGATGTCATGTCCCCACGGGAAACGGTACTCGAGCACAGATTCTCACTTATGATAGCTCCAAGTACGATACGAACCTGGGGACGAAAGCGTCCGGCATCCCACAAAGCTTCCAAACGAATTGCACTCGCTTAGCTAACCACCGCGAGAGTGCCCGGCAAGTTTCCTTCCCTAAGCGGCAATCAGGTGAAGGGGATTACGGAGAATTTGGCGCGGGTTTTCTCGCGCCCCCGAGCGCCGGCGGTAAGTGAATGATCTTACAAGCGGTCAGGCATGGTTGGCATGCAGAAATCCGGTACAAATTGCTGCTCTTGGCAGTATTTTTGGGTCGTGTTCCAGAATTCTGGTTCTCTCAGAATTTTAAGAATAGTTTCTTTAACATGGCCTTCAACTATGTGATACTCTATGTTGAATTGTGCCGTCTAAAAATCACTGGATCCCCTTGAGGCTATGGCGGTGAGCGGGTCCCAGCTGGAAGAGACATTTGCACTTGAAGGCCCGGTGGATTGCGGTCGCTTTTGTCGCCGGGCTTTTGGAGTGTCCGATATGTCATATGGGACGGGTTGTGATGGTCATGTTAGGCAGATACCGGTGGAGACACTGGATAGATACAGTGGACAGTCAGATAAATTTATGTCAGCCGCGTGTTCGGACCAGTGATTACAGGTTGCCGCCAGTTGCCTATTCGAGTTTTTTTTTACACTAAGTTATGATGCGATCCCGTAACCAGCAACGATCACTCGTACCTGCGCCCCAATCTTTCATTTGTGCCCGAGTAATTGTGATACTGGTACCGTATTATCTATCAGCGGGTTGTGAGCGGCACAGCTTCTTTACGCTAGGCCATCGCGATCACTGTTTCTCCAGGGTTTTCCCCAGGTCGCACCGGGTGGGCGAAACAAGTTATGGGAAATCTCAATGCCGAAGAATTATCAATGACAGGGTTCGTGACTGAGTGGAGACTACCACGAGCATTATTGCTCCCCCGACAGTGCAGCGCGTAGTGTGCGATCCGCTTTGGTTTTCCGGTGTGCTCGGGCGTGTCGATGGAGGCCGGAAAATTGTTTCCGCTGGTCTCCCGCGGATCTCTATGGGGATTATGGGGACGAGCATTTCGTTCCCCCATTTTTATGGATGCTCTTGAGCACGATGAGTAGCAAAGACGGTATGCCCCGCGAACCGACCCAGGGCCAAAACGGTTTGCACCACGCTAGCAGTTTACGAGCAGCATTTTTGCACCATTGCGAGTGAAAAAACAGCTCCAACGTGATATCGGTATCAGCCCTCTGTTGGGCCACCGCACCGCAAAACCTTCGACCATCGGCCCCAGCGCTGAGGGGTCCAGGATTTTGCACTTGGGGTGAGGGGAAAAAAACAGAGCAGAGAGGCGCCCTCCCTTCCACCCTTATCTGAGACATATACCGATTACAAGAACGGAAAACTGATATCATAGGATCCCCGCCAACATTAAACAGGGGATGGAATGCCCTGTCATTTAGACGACCTATTTAAAAAAGGAAAAAAAAACCTCCCCCCGAAGCGGTGTTAAGTCTGATAACTTCCAGGCCCACGGATAAGTATCTTTGGGCAGAGAGAAGTGGGTATCCGCCAATGATTTTCAGCCTCTTTTCTCTCTCTACACTACTTGGATCAACCATACAAGGCCTCGATTTATGTGGTACAGCACCAGCTCTGGGTTCCAGCGACGGGAAAATATACCTTACTGTAGAAGTGTTTGCAATAAACCTCCTCGGAGATTGCCTAGGTATAACTTGGCAGGGCTTCAATTAAATAATTTGGGGTTACGACGAGAAGTAAATGACAATGAACTAGTTTTGTGAATTTCACGAATTGGACCGACTAATAAAATAGAACAGCCAGGAACCTTGGAAGAGTGATAGCTCGAATTATGTGTGGTATCTCCCTAAGATGAAATGCCATCATAGCCCCTGATGTTGAAGACATACACTTTGTAAAACAAACAAACTACCAGAGCTATAACAGAAATTTATTGCCTTAGTTTTTCAGGTGTTTGCACCAGGAGGGCTTTCCTGGGACACGGGCACACACCACCTTCCAGAAGCATATGAGATATTCTTATCTCATGCGTAGCTTATTTGCTTACTATACTGATCCTTTAATATCAGTCACACTTAAGTTCCTTCAAAGAGGACCGTGGTGCTGTTTGCAACTTATCTCAGTTCGATTCTGCTGAAAATCTCCTGGGGATAGGCGCCGTGATGTGGGGTACCGGTACTGGGCATGGATAACCTTCAGCCATACCCAGCAAATCGCCATAGTCGGCAATGTGATACTAGTCCACGGTTTCCGGCAGGTTTGGTAAGCCAACAGACGGTAGCGTCTCCTTATATATGAGGCGCACTTGGTGAACTTAGCACTCGGGAGCTTGATGACAACACTACTAAGGGAAGACTGGATGTGTGCAGGGAAAACCGGTAGGAAGAAACACCGCCCCCGGGGGTGGTTGTTGTTTAGCCTGATTACATTACCAAGTCTGCACTCACGCAGCCGTATTGAAAGTAGTCAACTAAGTTAAGCTAGGAATTCCCATTTCATGCAGAGGGTCCAGCGTCAATGTGGCTGCTTGAGTGGATGCGCAGTTGTTCTGGTACAGTTTTTCATCATGATTTGGTTCTTGCCCTCCTCCTCCCAATGCTGGGATATATCTTCAGGCCGAGGTCTGCCCAGCCAGGCATGAAACTAGCCGATATGATACAGCACGCTCTCCTAAAAGTTAAATCTCATCAATTCATCAAATGTTAGTACCTGAACGACGGAGAAACCCAGACCCGCAGACCACCCAATTCTGCCCGATTTCGGGGGGAAATTATAAAAGTGCATAACTAGATACGGTCTGAAGCAAGAAGAAAGTTCGAGAGGCTGCCTGCGGGTAAGCGTTCAGGCCGTAACACCCGTTGGGGATCACTCAGCACTCTAAGCCCCCCCGGGACATGTGGACGCCGCCCTCGGGAGTCGGAAGACCTTTGCCGGATAAGGAATGGTTCCAGTAGCACCTTTGTGATCTGTGGCGGGGAAATAACCTTATTTCCGCATGCAGTTGATTCTCCGAAGTGCTTAAGGCGGCGGGAGGGCGCTTAGAACGGGTTCTGCTCCCGTGGTAAGCAGAGTGGGGGTTGAACACTTGATAAGGATCGATAAGGTGCCTTGTGCATCCCCAAGGTATGCTAGCGGGACCCACGAGGAGGGCCTAAGACTCCTGAGCAAACTATCCACGGATGCTCGAGTCCCGGAATATTAGGTGAATGATCACCTGCACTTCCTAGATAGGAAGGTCAGAATGTGTTCAATCCCAGAAACACAAAAAACTCCACCATCTTACCTGGCACAGCGAACTTGGAGTTTCATAAGCGCACTTGGGGGTCCTCTCGTGGGATAAAAGGCTACCTGTGGTACCCTACTGCCGCCAGGCGGGCGCGCCGGGGCCGCTCTAATCCGAGGTTTATTGTTGGAAAAGCACAAGACCTGCCAAATACCTGCACATGCCCAATTAGTAAAGCGAAAGGTACAGGTTGGATCTTGGTTTCGTAGGTTTGAGGTCGGGAAGATGAATGGAGGTTCTATTTTTGGAATGCAAACACATATTAGCACTTGCCTATTTTAGCTTCACCAGAACTAGTCTTGATCTTTCCTTTTTCTCTTGGTCTCTACCTACCCGGTGATCCTTCCCGCATGCGACGATTTCCTTAGAAATGCCGTAAATTCTTTGTAAACCCGACCCTCCGCGATTATCTGTATGGCAGTTACTACCCCGGGAAAGCGCACTTGCCACAGAATTAGGCATTGAGAGAAATAGTAGCTACCCCAAGAAGTTTAGCGGTGGGTAGAATTACCAAGAATTTACGGCACTGTACTTGCCATTTACAGCACAGTAATTTTAAAATCAAACCACGGAACTAACACGAGAAAAAAGTGGATCTGGACTTTCTGGAGCTTTTCGCAAAGCCCCTAATAACCACGGGTAGCAATAAACCTTCCCCGAGGATGTCCACATATGCCCCCGGAACCCCGCCGTAGCCCGAGCCCAATAATACAGACCGTCCACCCTAGCCCCCCTACAGGATCTCTCCCAATGTCCTCTATGTTTCGCCCCCAGCACCCGACCGCCACTCTTAGTCACAATGCCGACACAAGAACCCGCCCCTGCACTCTTCTCCCGGAATCGGTAAACGCCGCTGTCAGCTTATTCAGTGACGGCATGTCAATTGTACAAGTCCCCGGCATGAAGAACCCAAACACGGGGGGTCCCATCAGGTGGGTGTGCACGGTTCTGGACATTATATTATCCCTGTAAATAGCAAAAGCAGTTAGTAGGAGAATGAGAAAAAAAGGGGGGTTAATCAGAATAAAAGTATTTTCCAGCAGCATAATAGTCAAGTGTATTAAAGTGAAATAGTATTATACAGCATGGTAGCAATTAAACATTAAAATAATAATAATAGAAATATCAAATAACATGATAAATACAGATAAGAAAAACATCCCATAATCACCATTGTATATGACCTTCTGAGGCAGCAATAATAGCCTCAATCCATTCAGGCTGTAATGA
This sequence comes from Tuber magnatum, assembly GCA_003182015.1. NCBI lineage: Eukaryota > Fungi > Ascomycota > Pezizomycetes > Pezizales > Tuberaceae > Tuber > Tuber magnatum. The sequence continues at coordinate 139,632 of PYWC01000063.1, forward strand.
CCCAACATATATGAGTTATAGCAACCTGAACCTACACCCATACTGGGGATCAGGCAGTCAACAGGTAGAGACAGGCAGGCAAGTAATTACTTGCCTTATGGGCACCCTATTGTCAGGGTCCCCCTGTAAACAAGTATGACCCTAGGTACTTGGGTACTTGGATACCTAGTATATGGGCATGGGCAATGTCAGTATACAGTCGTGTCTGGAAAGTCTTTGCACCCCTGAAGTGCAACCGGTCAACCCCTTATCACCACAATGACCACCTCCACCATGAACCCCCCACATACCCTGAGAGCTAGAGAAGACTTGAATAAGGAAATTTATACCCTGTATAAACATACAGATATGGGATATAATAAAATTTCTAAATCTTTGGGTGTTTCCAAGTCAACTGTTCACTATGTGGTCAAAAGAGCTGAAGCTAGGGGTGGAAACACCCATGATGCAAAAAGAGGTGGAAGACCAACCAAGATTACCAACACAATAAGAAAGAAAATGGAGTCTGTTATAAAAGCTAAGCCTCATTTAGCACTATGCGACATTACCAACAAAGCAAATGTTGGTTTGGGCAAGACCACTATTGATAAGATCATCTCAGAAGCTGGTTTTAAGCTTCTGATACCCAGAAAAACGGCTTTTTGGAGAAAAGGACAGAAGGAGAAGAGAAAGGAGTTTGCAAGAAGAAGGAGGAACTGGAAAGGGGCATGGAATTGGGTTGTTTTTGTGGATGAAGCCACTATTGTTTATGATCCAAATCCTGGTGGCAGAAAGGTCAGAGTTAGACTTGGTGAAGAGCTGGAAGAAAAAAACTTGAAGTCTAGCTTCAAGTCTGGGAGGACTAGTACTGGGGTCTATGCTGCAATCAGGAAGGGTGGTAGAACTGAGTTAATTCTTGTGAGGAAGAGGGGGGAGGAGGAAAGAACCAGCAAAAGAGATAGACTTGGCCTCAATTCCCACCAATATGTAGCTGAAATCCACCAGCCATACCTCATCCCTTTTATAGAAGGTCTGGATAGGCCTTCCGACAACATCTACCTAGCTGCAGACAATGCCTCCTGGCATGGTAGGGAGGAAAATCGAAAATTGAAGGCAGACTGTGGTTACTAAAAACTCCCCTGGCCACCCAACTCACCAGATCTCAATCCTATTGAGAACACCTGAGTACTACTCAAAAGAGCCCTTACCAAGCGATTCTCCAGACTGGAAAGAAGGCCCCACAGTGCTGCTGAATTGTTTGAGGCAGCAAAGGAGGAGTGGGATTTAATTCCACATGAGAAGTTGAATAGATGGATAGACAGGATGCCTGAGAGAATGCAAGCTGTACTGGATGCAGATGGAGGCCATAAAAAATGGTAATAATGTTTTTCTACTGTCTACTAGCTATACTATTACTTTTTCTTTAATTGAGTTCTCTACTTTTTTTTTGAATTTTTTGTGGTTGGGTATTGTGGTAGTACCATTACCGGGCAGGGATGCGAAGACTTTCCAGACACGACTGTACTTAGGGACCTTAAGTAGGCAAGTATCATACTCTGCTAGGTAGGGTAACTGGAGAAAGGATACAAGTATCTAACTTGGCTTAAGGAGTAGGTAGGGAAACTGGGTAAAGTTACCCTAACATCGAGGTAGGATTACCCTATCTTGGAGGTCTAGTTACCCTGCCATGGCAGTCGGGTTACCCTGTCAAGGAGCCTGAGTTACCCTATCTTGCATTATAAAGTCTTGGGAGGACTTTGGAAAAATTGACTGGAATGATTGTCACATGAAACTATATGTGACCCCTGAATCTGGGATTTTCTGGGATACTATTGGTTGAGCTAGGCAGCCCCGAAGAAGCTGTAACTTGCAGGCATTATTCCTATCATACCCCTCCAGCCCGCGTTAAGGCCTAGACACTATGGGCAAACAGTTGTATAGTTGTGTGTAATATAGCAAAAGAGGATTTTTGAAGATTGGCTCATAACACTGTATATATTCTGGCTGTCCACCCAACTGTTCGCTGTTCACAGGATATATGGGAAGGCATAGATGAGCAGGTTAAGTACCTTCTCCAAGTTGTTTGGAGTAAAACGGATCAGAACTGACAGAGATAGCAGAAGGTAACCATCGAGGTCACTGGGGGAGTCCCAGGTAGTACTGGGGATGACTGGGGGAGTTTTATACCGATAAAGCCTAAACATGCTCCTACGCTGTTACCTCTATGAGGGAAGTTTGAGAGCACTAAAGGCATGATTCTTATCATGACTGAGGTGGTTCCGAGTGTGGGGGTTATGGGTAGCACCCATTGGATCATCTTACCAGACATCCCACTATGGGAGTCTCCATAGGCCTTTGGCATAATAGAAGTAAAAGGAATACGTAGACTAGAGAAGCCAATGGGGACTTGTATAGATGAACTGCACATGAGAAGGTGTTTGTATATTAGTAGGCCCTCTCAGGTGCCTTGACTGTTAGCCACTGGCAAGGCACTAATGCAAAGAAGTTTTCACTCCACTGGCCATAATTGAGATATGCCGCAGAAACTCAACTGTATGAGCAGGTCACTAACTAGAGTGTGTCAATGCATGCATGCCCCTGGGGGTCTGGAAGAAGTGCCAAACAACCCTTAGTGGAAAAGGGTGTGCTCAAAGGATTAGAGTAAACTGATAGGGAAGTTTCTGGTATAAATTCAGACAACTTAAATCTATGTAAAAACCCTCCTACTCCAACACGATCAATATCCTCTTGAGACCTTAATTGAGTAAAGCGTTTTGCTTAATAATATTCAGTTTTACTGCTTACTTTACTGACAAATTTGTGTGTAACTTTTGGGGATAAGTTTGAAGTTGTTCAGTACAGTCGTAACCTTTGGGTCCATCTCTCTTGAGGTGCCTCTATTATACAGGTATAGAATCAATGAATATCAAAATATCAATATCTCAGATCTTTTTGTATTTATTTCTTATTGCATCTGCCATTCCCTGTAAACCTTATGGCTAAGGACTGCATTTATTTAATATATCTTTCAAGATATACAAAATATTTTCAATAGAGTTAAGATCTGGAGAGCATGGAGGCCAATAAAGCTTTGGCATTCCATATTGATCTCTGGTTCCCTGTATAAGGTGGGTCCTATGGGCTGAAGTGCCATCTTCCATAACATATAGGTAGTGGCCTGCCTGTCTGCTTTGCTCTTGTCAAGAAGAATAGAGAACTGGGGTAAGAATATTATTAATATAACTTTGAGCAGTTATAGTATGCCAGTTATCTCTATTCCAAAGAACAAGTGGTGCTTTCACTCCTCCCAGAATTCTGCCTCAGATCATAATTGTATCTCTCTTTGGGAATTGAGAAACAAGACAATTATTTTGATATTCTTCTCCTTGGTTGTAATGTGTTCACACCTAGGGTTCTAATCACGCTTCATGTATGGTAGTAACAGGTGGCCCACTTGATCAACAAGAGGCAAGAGCTGTGTAAACAAAAGGAGACTTTGAAGGGGTATAATAGGAGATCAAGAAGTAACCGTTCAACCAAGTGTATTTAGAATACTGGTAGTCGAAGTCTGCCATTTCCATCATGGAATCAGCGGTGTTTAAATATAAGTTCTCACTCAGCTCCAGCATGAGCAATAATATGGTCTCTTTCAAAGTATCGAATAATACCTTTGAAACTTAGTGAGCATCAAGTGATACTACAAAACAAAACATAAAATATTCAAAGTATCAAGCGATACCTTTGAAACATAACAAGTATCAAACGATACTATCAAATCAAACATAAAACATTCAAAGTATCCAGTGATACCTTTGAAACATAACAAGTATCAAACGATACTATAAAACAAAACATAAAACATTCAAAGTATCAAGCAATACTTTTGAAATATAACAAGTATCAAATGATACAATAAAACAAAACATAAAACACTATCTAGTACCCGTACTGGTTATATTATACAAAACAAAACAACTGTTTAACCAAAACAAAAACTAATAATCCTGAAAATCAAAATGCTCAAAGAAATCCTCATCACTATAACCTTCCTCCTCAAGGAAATCATCACCCAATATATAATCGGATAATAAGCAAGAAGTGCAAAATGCCACTTCAAGAAAGAAATCACTTTCATACCAGAGCATGTCACAGTAGGCCCACACTCTGACATTGTCCTTGCAAACCCCTTGGACCATCCCACAATTTTTACAATAAGTTTACCAGATTTTAGAGAAATATTCAGTAGGTGGGATAGTACTGCAGTTCACTAACAGTCCCACGAGCTGATAGTACTGCCTCACACAAAGTTCCATATAGTTTGATATCATTTTGGTTTCAGATCGAGAGGTATTAGGTTCTAGTAGTAGTCATATGCTGCATCCTCTATGGCTTCGTCTTCCTAACTGGTTAATTTGAATTCGCTATCAAAGTAGGCTGTCCAGAAACCCTCCTTCATTGGTCCTTTATTAACTTCCTTTCCTAACCTGAAGATATCGGGTAATTCTGGTGACCAGTGTCTCATATCTAGCCTGGCAACTCCTATCGAGATCTCTATTGTATATTTAGTAGGGTTCCCTCCTTGCTGTATTCCTAATATTCATTTACTAGTTCTATACTGTGCTCGAGGCCTTCCAGAGGTTCCCAGCTGTCTTGGCTTCATGGGTATTCTTTCCATTTCACTAGGAATTTGATATTGTTGTATCGTTTCCTGTGGTCCAAGAGTTCTTCAACTTCTCACTCTGGTTCTCCTTTAGCAGGATTGGGGTAGAGCGGGTATGGGCTTATCCAGAGAATCTTTGGTTATCATTTAGGTAGTAATGCTTTACTAAGGTAGAGTGGAAGACACCAGTTTCCTTTTGGTAGCTTTTGCTATCCATCTTAACTATGTAGTTCTCAGTAAATTTGTGGAATTCTAGCACTCTGAATAGTCATCACCAGCAAGGTTGTAACTTCTAACTCCTCCCAGATGTTGAGGCAAACAGTGCTCCATGTACAAGAACCAATTCCCCAACTGCTATAGGTTTGTAAGGTCTTCTGCGTCGTGCTGCTGTAGTTGCACTTTAGTGCTGTACTTGCTTTACCACCTCGTATGTAACCGGTACGGGTTACTAGTGTTTTATGTTTGGTTTCACAGTATCGGTTGATACTTGTCTTGTTTTGTGCGTTATCAGTTGATACACAAAGTGTTTTATGTTTGGTTTCACAGTATCGGTTGATACTTGTATTGTTTCGTGTGCTATCGGTTGATACACACATTATTTTATGTTTGGATTCACAGTATCGGTTGATACTTGTATTGTTTCGTGTGCTATCGGTTGATACACACATTGTTTTATGTTTGCTTGACAGTATCATTTGATACTTGTATCGTTTCGTGTGCTATCAGTTGATACACACAATGTTTTGCAATATCACTCATACTGGAGATAAGCGATATGCTGTATTTAAAGACCGCTGATTCCCGCCATGGAAACAGCAGACTTCGACAGACAGTATTCTTAAATATACTTGGTTGAACGGTTACTTCTTTGATCTCCTATTACACCCCGTTCGAAGCCTCCTTTAGCCAGCAGCGCTCGCTTCGTGTTGATCACGAAGCCATCTGCTCCTATCGTACCGCTA
>PYWC01000063.1:152627-211437 GCA_003182015.1 Tuber magnatum
CTGATTCCCGCGATGGAAACAGCAGACTTCGACAGACAGTATTCTTAAATATACTTGGTTGAACGGTTACTTCTTTGATCTCCTATTACACCCCGTTCGAAGCCTCCTTTAGCAAGCAGCGCTCACTTCATGTTGATCACGAGGCCATCTGCTCCTATCATACCGCTATGTGACTAGGGCCTGGCCCGAACACATTACATCGTAGGCTAAGTTTTGATTAGTCTGATGCCGATTCTGATAGTTATCTGAGGCTGGGACTGCTAAATTCCTAAAGGCGGTTCTTGGTAGTTGGTGGTAGTTTTGTCTATACATTGCCTTATATGATGACATGTTGACGGTTTCAGAGAAACCTGTATTCAGGTATGCTGCAAGGTTGACAAGGAGCAGTTTCTAGTTCATTTGCAGTCTGTTGATCATGTTCATCAAGCTGGTTCTGAGATCACGGATCTTTTGTTCAACCTGTTCATTAGTTTCATGGTGGCTGGGTGCCGCTTTGATATATTCGATTCCAAGAGATTTGCAGGTTTGCTTCCACCAGTTAGATTTGAAGCGAGGGTCAGCATCATTGATTATTGATAGTAGGTGGCCATGAGGAGTGAAGATGTCTCTTTCCAGGGGTTTTATTGTTTCTCCTGCCATGACAATAGTGTTGGTAGGTATAAGCCACATATAGCTGCTTGATTGATCTACTCCAATCAGAATAAGGTCAAATCCATTTGACTTCTTGAAAGACCCCATGAAATCAATAGTGATTGACTCAAACACTTCGAAAACTGGGTCAAGAGTTTGGGTTCTTCCTTCTAGTCCGTGGGTTGATTCCTTGTTTATTTGGCAAGTGTCACATTGCTTTATATAAGCGCAGAAGTCCTTCCTCATCTCTGGCCAGTAGACGTATTTGGTTGCATATTGGAGATTTCATTCTGTACTATGGTGTCCTTTGCCATGTATCTCACACATGACACCTTCTCATAGGGTTTTGCTATGAAAGACCTATCCTTTAAGAATAAAGAGGCAGTGGTTCCCATAATGGATTGTCATGTATAGTATTCCATTTGCTATATAGGCTCCTTCCAGTCCTCCTGGTCTAGCGTGGCTTATAACTCAGGAGTAGATTAGTTTGTGTCAGTATCAACATACTATCTGCTACCTGAACACCTTTTGTATTTCACGAGAAGTGTCAATGACATCCTGTTCATGTTCAGTCTGTTCTATCCTGGCCATAGTTCGTCCTGTGTCTTCTACCTCTTCTAGGACATCAAAGAGGGTATCGCGGTACTCATCTATTGGGGGGGTTACGACTGAGATAATTGGTTCATTGTTCTAGAGGATAAGTGAGCCTCTATATAGGAGCTTTCCTGCAGGTTGTCCTGGTGGGCTCGAAGGGGGGTAGCCCTATGGGTCTCTATGGTTGGGATGGCAAGGTATCATCATGGCTGAGGACTTGGGCGAGTTACTGGTAGTTGTATTAGTTTATGTGATAGTGCTGCCACTACCTAGAACATAGGTTCATCCCACCCAGAGCCATAGCTAGCACTGCTTCTAGAGGGGAGTTTGCCTTCCCCTATTTCAAGTTGAAGGCAATCATGTGGTTCCCAGAACCCCATGGAGTATGATGGAAAGGTAGGGGAGGTTTTTTGTACCATTGAGGCCAGTGCTATAGATGGATTCTCGTAGGAGGTAAAGTCAGAGACATCATTGTCCTCTAGGGTACGATCAGGAACCAGTGGTGGAGTCTTGTTATCAGAGTCTTCATACATATAGGAAAGCGCATGTGCTAAATAGTTTGTTCATCGTAGGCTGTATATTACCTTTGCGGCATATTTCCTCAGTTTACTTATCCAGTGGGTTCTTTTTTAGCCAGGGGTCCAGTCTGTCTTCAGGTTTACCAGGGGTTGGTGGTCTGTGATAATTGTAAATTTGGAACTCATAACTGCATGGTTGAATGCTTGGAGTGTATCGATCACCACCAGTTCCTCCTTGTCTGTAGTACTGCAGTTGATCTGCGAGTTTGTAAACTTTCAGCTATGGAGGACTGCAGGGTGAGCTGTTTCATATGGTGGCCTCTAGCTAATCCATGCTCCTACCGCAATATCCGAGACATCTGTGATCAGCCATATGGGTTCCTTTGAGCTATAATTTATCAGTCTGATGACCTGTACTTGTTTGATTAGTTCTTTGATTTTGGTTAATACTTTATCATATGTGTTTGTCCTGACAAATTCTGCCTTCCCTGTCAGGCCTGTAAGAGGTGCCATAATTGTGGTATAGTGTAGCAAGAATTGCACACTATAGTTCATCAGACCTAGCAATTACTGCAGTTCCTCCTAGTTTCTCTGTAACCGGTACGGGTACTAGGTTGTTTTATGTTTGGTTTCACAGTATTGCTTGATACTTGTATTGTTTCGTATGCTATCAATTGATACACAAGATGTTTTATGTTTAGTTTCACAATATCGCTTGATACTTGTATTGTTTCGTGTGCTATCGGTTGATACACACATTGTTTTATTTTTGGTTTCACAGTATCGCTTGATACTTGTATTGTTTCGTGTGCTATTGATTGATACACACAATGTTTTATGTTTGATTTCACAGTATCATTTGATACTTGTATTGTTTTGTGTGCTATCGGTTGATACACACATTGTTTTGTAATATCGCTCATAGTGGAGATAAGCGATATGCTGTATTTAAAGACTGCTGATTTTCGTGATGGAAACAGTAGACTTCGACAGACAGTATTCTTAAAATATACTTTGTTGAATGGTTACTTCTTTGATCTCCTATTACACCTCTTCAAAGCCTCCTTTAGCAAGCAGCACTCACTTCTTGTTGATTAAGAAGCCATCTGCTCCTATCATACCGCCACGTGACTAGGGCCTGGCCCGAACACATTACATTTTTTTAACCTCAGCAAGTGGTTAAGAAACCTGCAGGGACTTGGTCTGATCAACCTACGAAAAGTCCAACAGAAAGGCTAGTATCGGGGAGCGGTAGAACCATGAAAGGTTTGGCTCCATCAATGCGGCACAATTGAGTCACTGGAGACTCGAAGTGGGAAGCAGGTCCCACGAGAAGGCCTTACCAAGAAAATGCAACCCAAGAAACCGAAAGTGCCAAAGAGCGATTTCTCGATTGACAAAGCAGAACGACAACTAGCGTGAGATTTGGCCAAGCAGACCTTTAGCGAATCAACTGACGAGTTAGCAAAGGCAGCAACCAGCGCTCCTGGGCTATTTCCCCCCAGCCCCGGTAAAAGAAAGGGACCAGCACAACTACCGAAGAAAGATAGCATACCTGTCGGAACACCTAAGAAGGAAGAAGAAGAAGAAGAAGCATCAGATCACTTGGTAGTAAGACAGCCACCAGACAAATCCCCCAGCGACTCTCCAGAAAGCTCGTCAGATGACAGCTCAAGTGGCGAAGAGACTGGACACGATATGTCCGAAGGTGAATCCACTGGGCCGCCTGGCCCCTGGGCTGGGCAAACAGGACCTAAAATTAAACTTCCGCTACCACCCTCGTCCTCGGACGAAAAGGAAGACTTGAAGCCTGAAGTATTTGACCTGTGGGTGATAACAACTTCTCAATACCTGGCCCTTCGTGGGGTGGACAAAACTAAGGAAGGAAGCGGAGCATACTTTGGAAGCTTCTGTACTGGAAAAGCAGAGGAAGCATACCACCAAGCAATGAACCACTATGAGAGTGGGGAAAAAATCTGAGGAACGACCCTGATAAAATACTTGAGAGACAGATTCCAATCCTCGCGAAACACAGAAGAACTATACAAAAGGTTCAAAGATATCGAGCAAGTACGAAATGGCAAAACAGAAAAAATAACCTTGGTCGCAATGGATCTTTTAATGTATCATGGACGATTGCCTGCTGGAATGGTGTCTCTGTAGACACTGCGACAGAGATTATATGAGGCAATGCACCCCAGACTACGCCAGGAGGTAGAACCCATGGACGAGGAAGAAGATTCCTTTGAAAAGATGGTCAAGTGGGCCGAACGGAGCGACGCTGTCCTGTATGAAACAGGAGTTTACCGAACCCATGTACCACAGCAAAGGAATAGCAAAGGATTATCATCGCGGGATAATACAAAGAAGGATAAACCATACCGCAAGGATTCAAAGGACAAGAAGGACAAGAAACAGAAACGACGTGAGGAAGGCACGTGTTTTGAATGCGGGAAAAAGGGGCCCTATATAAAGGACTGCTACACCAAAAAAGGAAAGGGAAAGGCTGCTAAGCGAGAGGCTAGCATGAACCACATAGAAGCAACCGAATATGACGAAGTGGAAATTAACTCAGTGGAAATAGAAAGCCTCCGAATGCAACCAACACTAGCAATCAGGTCCCGTCACGCTCTTGAAGGAACAATTGACATAGAAGGCCACCCAGCAAAGGTACTATTTGACACAGGAACAATTGGCTGCGACATAATTAGCGCCACCTTTATCTCTACTCATGGCATCCCTATGGAGCCTCAACCCCACCAACAACAGTCAATATGGCTATGAAAGAATCCCGCTCCTCAAGCCACAAGAAATGTGGACTGACCGTAGGAATCGGGAAAAAGAAATGGACAAATCAGGAGATGTTGGTAGGGAACTTGGCAAAGTACGACGCCCTGATTGGAATGCCATTCCTGAAAAGACATAATGCTCTTATCAGGCGTGGGGATACAGCAGTGGAATTTCCCAATGACAAACAACGTGTGCTATGCAAACCAACAAGCGGGGAATTCTGAGCTGCTGTGTCAGACACCACCACAACAACATTGTTGGAAGAATACAAGAATGTATTCCCGGACAAGGTTCCTGAAACACTACCCCCTGTGTGTAAGATTAGCCACCACATTCGGCTAAAACATCCAACTGACCTACGAAAGCAACCAACATACTCGATCCCAGAAGCCTACAAGGAAAAACTCATGAACTGGATAAATAAGAAATGACAAAGTGGAGTAATTGTACGACAGGAGGTTCCCGGAGCGGCACCTATGTTTGTACAACCCAAATCAGATGGAAGTATCCGCCCCCTGGTGGACCTGAAAGTGAGGAACGATAACACGATCATGGATAGTCCATCTATTCCAAACCAATAGCAGATCCTTAACCGAATAGGACGAGCAAAATTCAGGAGTAAGATCGACCTAAGTGACGCATATTTCCAAACACGAGTGGACAAGGACAGTGTTAAGTTCAACTCATTCAAAACCCCGTTTGAAGGATTTGTGAGCAAAGTAATGCTACAAGGAGACATGAATGCACCAGCAACATTTATGCAGATAATGGAGGACCTCCTAACCGAATATTTGAATCATTTTGTATGGGTATACATTGATGATATTCTCATGTTTTCAGACACATCAGAGAAACACGAAAAACACCTACGCCAAGTATGTGATCGACTCAGAAAAGCAAAATTCTATGCGAGCAAAAGAAAGTCAGTACTTTTTGCAGACAAGCTGGAAGTATTAGGACACATAGTGGACAACGAGGGGATCCATGCCTCCCGCCAGAAAATATCATCCATTGCAGGATAGGAGACACCAAAAAACAAGAAGGAATTGCAACGATTCCTAGGAATAGTGAATTATGTGGCCCAGTTTCTCCCACACCATGAAACATTAACCGCACCGTTAACCGACTCAACGGGAAATGCAGAATTCATATGGACAATGACCCACCAGACCGCATTCGATATGGTCCAAAAGTGAATTATCGATCACCAAGTCATGCGGCCAATAGACATACGAAACGAAGAACCAATATGGTTAGTTACGGACGCCTCAGATTTAGGAGTTGGAGCATGGGTGCGACAGGGACCCACTTATGAGGCGGCGCGACCAGCCGTGTTACACAGCAGGAAGTTCACCAACGCTCAGATGAACTATGGGACCACCGATAAAGAGGCCTTAGAAATAGTGGAAGTGCTTAATCGGTTCCACAATGTACTAATAGGAAATTCCTTCAGGATAGTTACAGACCACCAACCCTTAACACACCTGCGAATGGCAAAGAACCCTAGCAGAAAGCAGGTGAGATGGCTAAGTGCCTTGGGAAAATACGACGTGAAAATAGTCTACGCACCAGGAAGCACGAACCATTTAGCTGATGCCCGTTCCCAGGTATCCGAGGGAAAATCAGACTTGAATCCACTCTATGTCCACAATTATACGAAGGAATCGGATGACATCTTGGATAACACAGTCTGCGAGCAAGAATCAAACAGAATAGAGCCCACGCATGAGTTCTCCCCTACTTCGCCTCCTTTCTTCTATACTGAGTACCCCAACGAGGACCCTGTACCACACGAAAGCCCCTGCTCAATCACTGCAGGAAACGATTGGGATGACAAGTGTACCCTGTGAAGTACGCCACTGGAAGAACTCCAACATAGCATGTTACACTACTCCCACTGTTACGTGGATCATTGCCCGTATCACCAAACCAAGATCAAATTCACGAACAACCATACTGGGCGACAGAGAAAATCGACCCCTCACGCGCTTAGTGAAGGACCAAGCCCCTCAAGTACAGAAATCGACCCGGGCCCTCCGGAGTCCCCCGAAATCAATGACTGGGAATGGCAACAAATGATCGGCGGAAGACCAACAAGTGCGGGAGAAGGGCTGTCCACCCTTGCCCAGCCGACGCCCAGATCTTATACGATTCCGGCACTACTAAACCCTGAAGCCCTGGCATTCCAAATGCCGAAGCCAGAACCAATAGAGAACCTTACAGCCAAAACAATAGCGGCTTTCCAAATGCCAGGACCTGATAGCCCACCACCGATTTGATGAGTGGAATGGCTAGAAAGCCTTACCAATGAGACAATAGTCTCAGTAATGCCTCCCACGAGGACAGAATATCAGTGCGGGCTATACGATATATTGGAAGACAAGGAGGAGGAAGATCTACCTGAGACAACCAGAGGAAGTGAGATAGAAGACGAACGTGACACCTTACACACAGTCAATGAAATGATCGGAACGTTCTAAGTACACATGATAACAGCATACCGAAAGGAACCAATTTGGAAAAAGGTCAATGAAAGTATGGACTCCGCGGGAGACTTGTCCTCCTACAAGGTTGCAAATGGAATGCTATAGGCAAAAACCAGATACGGGGAAGACTGTCGGTATATCCCAAAAGGCCCCGCATACGGAAATACGACATTAAGAGAATATGTCATTAGCGAAATCCACAATAAAGGCCACCACAGTGTTGAATAAAACTTACGGTACGCGACGGAGTACCTATTCTGGCCTGAAATGCGGAAGGATTTTAGAACGTAGGTAACCCAGTGCCACACATGTCAGATAAATAAGGAGCCTACAAAATTGCCAGAAGGAAAGGCTCAGACAATTACCCTGCCATCAGAACTCTTCGAATCAATAGCCATTGACTTTGTGGGACCCTTCGACAATTTATGGGGATACAACACAATCCTGGTTGCGATAGATAGGTTTTCGGGATTCACGTGGCTCATACCTACAACCAAGCAAGTAACAGCAATAACAACTTGGGAACTTCTACGCAACAAAATATTTACACCCCATGGCTACCCAACATCTCTAGTAAGCGATGCGGACCCACGGTTTGGGTCACATGTGTGGAGACAACTGTGTCGATCGTTAGGCATTGAGCATATCAAGGCAGCACCAGGCCATCATGAAACAAATAGACAAGTCGAAAGGAAAATTCTAGAATTGAAGACAGCTCTCCGGAACCTAGTCAACACAAGACAAAACAATTGGTTCAATGCCATACCAGAGACAGCAGCATACCTGAATGCAGGATGGTCGGAAACACTCGGTATGTCACCATATAGGGCTGTTTTTGGAAAGAATTACCTGCTACTTCCCCTAGCAAACTTCAAGAACTCCGCAGTACTGGCTGCTGACGAACTGTTACACAGGCACCAAGCAATCCGAAACCTGGCATTCAATGCGGTTAAATTGGCACGATTTAGAAGCACGAGAACAGCAGCAAAATGACGCAGACACCATACACCGGTAGGAAATGGTAATCTATTACTGGTATACGGAAGTTTATTCGCAATGCAGTCGGGACGTAGCAAGAAATTGCAAGCGCACTGGCGTGGACCATTCAAGACAATCGAATACGATGAGCATATACAAAATTACACCCTAGAAATGCATGGCAGAATATACAGAAACCGAGAAGCGACATTCCATGCATCCACCGTGAAAAGATACCTCCCTAACGATAATATCTCCTTCCCTGGAAGGCGCCACACGAAACTACCCCCGATAGTAGTTAACGAGAAACCGGAATGGGAAGTGGAAACCATATCAGACCATAGAAGACAGTATGACCATGACCAATTCCTAGTGAAATAGGTGGGGTACACAGAAACAGAGAATAGCTGGGAACCCCTTGAAGGATTGAAAAATGCGATGGAATTGGTGAATCAATGGTGGGAAGACAACAAGCCGGAGGACGAGTTACCCCCTACAATAAACCATATGACGGTGGCGCGGAGCCCAACCCTACCAGAAATCCAACACATGCGCCCAGACACGGACTAAGGGATACAGGATGGATTCTGGTGAGCCCACTTTGAAAGCGATTTTGAAAGCAGCGAAGATGAAAATCAGGTAATGGAAGATAAAGCAGCATACCTAGCCCGGCTGGCCGAGGCTGAGTACTGGCAATAGCGAAAAGGAAAAAAAAGAAAAGAAAAAAAACACCATCCAACAGCCTTACGATGTCAAACTATGAGCATGTAACCGGTACAGATACACACATTGTTTTATGTTTGGTTTCACAGTATCGCTAGATACTTGTATTGTTTCATGTACTATCGGCTGATATATACATTGTTTTATGTTTGGTTTCATGGTATTGCTTGATACTTGTATTGTTTCGTGTGCTATCGGCTGATACACACATTATTTTATGTTTGGTTTCACAGTATCGCTTGATACTTGTATTGTTTCATGTGCTATCCGTTGATACACATATTGTTTTGCAATATTGCTCATACTGGAGATAAGCGATATGCTGTATTTAAAGACCGCTAATTTCCACGATAGAAACAGCAGACTTCGACGGACAGTATTCTTAAAATATACTTGGTTGAACGGTTACTTCTTTGATCTCCTATTATACCCCATTCGAAGCCTCCTTTAGCAAGTAGCGCTCGCTTCGTGTTGACCATGGAGCCATCTGCTCCTATCGTACCGCTACATGACTAGGGCCTGGCCCGAACACATTACAGAGCAAGTACCTTGGAGACTGCCCCATCAGCTAATGGGACTGTTGGTAAACCGTGATATTGTCCCTAGATGATATCTTACACACCGACTATTCATAAACATCTGCAACAAATGCTTAGAAATAACAACAGAATCGACAGGACGAATGTGGGGAGGAACAGTGTCAGATGCTTTCCGCTTCAGTAGTGGGTGCTACCTGAGCACAGAAAAATGTGATGGTTGCATGGAGACGGAAGAAACCGAAATTAAACAGCACACCCCTTCCCCTTAAAACCTAAGCGAGACCAACACCTGAGCAAGGCCAACACCTAAGTGAGGTCACCACTGAAACATAAATACCACCCACTATCCCTCTAACCTGCCGAAGAAAACAGACCACACTACCAAACCTCCAAACCTTTACCCTCTTACAAACCTTTACCCTCTCACAAACCTTATCCTTACATGAAAGAAACAAAATGTCAAGCTACAGAGAAGTCAGCATAAAGGGACGAGACCTCATTTTGGGATACCTGCTATACCGAGAAATCATCCCACTAAGTGCATACTGGAAAATATTCTACATCAATTACTGCGAGGATTGCGGGCGAATTGATGTTGAGATGGAGGAATGGGAGGACTGGATAGTATGAAACCCTGTGGACCTGCCACACTGCTGGGGGTCAGGTTGCTTTGTGCACGGAGTGCCACGTGGGGAGTGTTTGGAAAGATGGTTGGAAGGTACGGAATGGATGTTGTAGGACGATATGAGATTGTTGCAGGATAGTGATGACGATAAGGATGGGTCCTAAGCGTACTTTCAGGAGAATAGTGGAATTACTGGCTATTAGGAGTTCATTATGTTGTTTTATTTAGTGAAATTGTTATTTTATTTTGGGAGTGTAACCAGTACGGGTACTAGGTTGTTTTATGTTTGGTTTCACAGTATCGCTTGATACTTGTATTGTTTTGTGTGCTATCAATTGATACACACAATGTTTTATGTTTGATTTCACCATATCGTTTGATACTTGTATTGTTTTGTGTGCTATCGGTTGATACACACCTTGTTTTGTAATATTGCTCATACTGGAGATAAGCGATATATTGTATTTAAAGACCACTGAATTCCGTGATGGAAACAGCAGACTTCGACTGACAGTATTCTTAATATACTTGGTTGAACGGTTACTTCTTTGATCTCCTATTACACCCTTTCGAAGCCTCCTTTAGCAAGCAGCACTCGCTTCTTGTTGATCAAGAAGCCATCTGCTCCTATCGTACCGCCACATGACTAGGGCCTGGCCGGAATGCATTACATTCTCAGTTTAGCCCATTTCTCAATTGAAGCTGGTTTCCCAAGTGAGGCGTGAATTTCTTCATTGTCCATAACATGTCCCAGTACTTGCAGTAATTTCGCAAATTGGGTTCACTTCCTTTTGCTGGTATAAAACTTTACCTGCCATAATCACTCACAAATCTTTCTTATGCATTGTATGGATTCGGTTCTTGTATTTGAATAAATAAAGATATTGTTGCGTTACACCCAAACAAAGTGATATAAAAAGTCACTGAGTAGGTCCTCCATAATGTGCAAGAAGATTGAGGGTGCATTCATGTTTCCTTGCAGCATGACCTTATTTACAAATCCACCAAAAGGGGTTTTGAAGGTATTGAATCTCTTGCTTTCTGGTTCGACCCAGGTCTGGAAGTAGGCATTACTCAGGTCTATCTTGCATCGGAATCTTGCTCTTCCTACTATATTTAGGATCTGTGTCTGATTTGGGATCAACAAGTTATCAATAATTTTGTTATCATTTCGTAGTTTCAAGTCCATTCGTGGTCTGATCCTCCCATCACATTTTGGTTGAATAAACATATGCACTGCCCCTGGGGACTCAGCCCAGTAGATAACTCTGGTCCTTAACGTCTCGTTTATCTAGTCGTATAGCTTTGCTTTGCATACTTCAGGTATCGTGTATCTTAGTCAGTTTCTCAAATCGGTTGTATCGTTCTGGCGAATGTGGTGCTTCATCTTTCTAAGAGGTGGTAAAGCCTCCAGAATCTTTTTAGGGAATACATTGGCAAACTTGGTTAGGATTTTCTCCTGTTCAGCTTTACAACTTGCCGTACTGAACTCCGTACTTGTTGGTTTTTACAGCACTTGGACCCTTTTCCCAGGGAGTTCAATTGCCACTTCACCATATGGGATACTAGCTCTATGCTAGATCAGGAAAGGTATTCCTATTAACGCAACATATTGTGCTAAGTTCCTAACCATTATCCTTTACTTTGGTAGCCTAGCCAATCCAAGTTGGATGGTTACTTTGCAAGTCTTATGACTTGTTGATCATGATCCCTTCATGGTGTAACAATTCCTACTAGTTAGCGCTTCCCTTACACAGGTGATGATACCTTAGCCTCGAACATGTAAGACTACAAATCTTTTTCCAAGTTGGATAGCTAAGCACCCAAGGCTCCTATCTGATGACTTGCTTACAAAGGTAGATGGGTAGTGGGGCCACTTAGGCAAAGAGTAAAGTAATGAAGTTATAGGTAAGAAGATACAAAGATGATAGTGTGAAGAGCTCATCCTCCTAGGTTCTAGTGATCTCTTTTATACTCACTCTGCACGCCAACCCTAACCCTGCAACTCATACCTCTGAGTCACATGCATGAGATCTATGACTTGTTAACCGAGTCCTGTGCGAAAGTCATTAATAGCCGGTTACTCTCCTATTTCGCTTTGCTCATAGTCGGTAGAACCAAGTGTGATACCGAAGGAAGTGTGATGCCACTTTTTTTTTTTTTTTCTGAGTGATATTTTATGATGTATCTTAATAGAATTTTATAAGCTGGTATATTGAGTATAGTAGATAGTATGGAGTTATTCATATTTCTATACATAAATCTATCTTTCATGATTTTGAATTCTGATCCCTTGTCGATAGTGACATTGCAATTATACCTTCAGCATTAAATTCTCTGCTAGTGTGACAATTATCTCTGAATTCTTCCTCGACTTTCAAGGTTATTTGAAATTCTACCTCCTCTTCAGGTAACTTCTAACTAGCACTTTTGTTGTGGCCTCTTTGTTTGCATTCTAACTTTCAATTAGTTTTCCAATATGAATAATAGTCAGCTAGCTGATAACATATCAGTAGCAAATACTCAGAGTTCCAATGAACTAGATGTGAAAGAGAGACTAAATCGAGCTCTGGAGTAGTTAGAGCAAGAGCCTGGAGAGAAGGCTAGTGTAGGAGCTGAGTTGTTTAATGTAAAGGCTTTGGCAATATGCATGCATCAATTATGAAAGCAAAATCAGTAGCGAAACTTACATGGAACCTTTGATCAATATGGCGGTAATAATCTCATCTTGACAGCAGCTCAAGAGAAGACAGTCTATAAGTTTTGCTATCAGCAATGGGAGATTGGAATCGCAGCACCACCATTGATTATTTTTGCAGCAATTTGCAATCTTCGTCAGCAAGAAAAGTGTAATGTGCCATCACAAGATTGGTTTCGATGATGGCTGAAAAGAAATCTGGACCTACATACAATTAAGACCAAGCCGATAGCTTCAGTTAGAATCACAATGCATATGGAATAAGACTTGCATAGCTTTTTTGAGGACTATGAAAAGACCTTACAAAAGTACCAAATTCGATGAGCAAAATATGTTTACAATATGCATAAATCTGGGGTATAAATTGGCTGTCCAGCAAAAGAGCTGGTGATTGTTCCTACAGAGGTAAAGGAACTATATACTCCAAGTCCAGAAAATTGTCAGTCTGTTACAATCATTGAGACCATTTATGCTGAAGGAAGTTTTCCACCTCCACTAGTTATAATCTGTCCTGGAGAAAAGATCATGGAAAACTGGATACATGAAAGTCTAAATGGTACAGAGGTTCTTGCAGTATCTCCTACAGGATATACTAATGTGAAGATTGCACTATCTTGGCTTGATTACTTCATCAAGCATGTCAGAGCTGGTCCTACTAAGCATTGGAGAATTCTCCTTCTTGATGGTCACTCTACCCACCCTCAGGATGACTTTGTCATTAAATGCTATGAGAACTATATTGTACCCTTCGAATTTCCCTTCCATCTCATACATGTCCTCCAACCTCTTGATGTGGGTGTATTCCATCCATGGAAGCACTACCATAACAAGGCTATTCATAATACTCTACACTTACTTGATATCGAATATATAGTTTCCTTTTTCTTTCAAGATCTAGACAACATCTGCTGTCAAACATTTCAGGGCTATACGATTAAATATGCCTTCAAAGATTCTGGCATGTTTCCAATTTCTTATAAGACTGCTTTGAAGAAAATGCATCATTATAATTCCAAAGCTAGTCAAATTGAGGAAGTGAATAAAATTAAGTCTGAGATTGCAGTAGATGAAGATGGAGTATTGGAACTTGCAACTCTACTAACAACATATTTTGAAAGTCAAAAGGGGATTCATGAATGGGTGGACCAGGCAGCAGTTTTTAGCCCAAGGACCAAGCATCGATTTGAGCAATAGGCTGAAGGAACTGAGATCCTTCTTGCAAAGGCACAGCTAGAGGAGGAAATGTATCAAAAGGTTCATAAGAGGAATCAGGAGGAAGCTGCATATAAACGGACATCTGGAAGAGTAATTCAGAAAGGTGGAGTAATTACGGTAGAAGCTGCCTGTCAAAGAAAGAAGGAGAAAGAAGAAAAAGAGAAGGCAGCAGCTATTAAAAGAGCAAAAAAGAACATACAAATTGCTGTTAATAAAGCAAAGGCAATGCTGAATCAATGTGGAATAGCAGCACGAAAGTTGGAGAAGGAACAGAAAAAAAATATACAAAGTATTACAATCCAAGACGGGATAGTTCCACCGGACCTGTTAATACCAATTACTGATCCTGAAAAGAATTCTACCCCCTAGGATCTTGAAACACTTCTACCTCTACCAGATTTGTTGCAGGCTCTGTCCAGACTTGAATCTATATCAGTTAATCATAGGATTGACTTGGAATCTGTAAGTAAATCTTAATTATATAAAAAAATAATATGAATAAAAAGATAAATGTTTAAGCTAATATATAATAGGTGCCTCCTAATAATCTAGCATTAAGGAGTCAGGAGTACCAGAGCAGTAATTTGGCTCTTGATATTGAATCTGATAGTGATACAGATTCTTCCTGTATTTCACTGGATTCTATTGTCAAAAATGCTGATTTTATTGGCATTAATTAAACTTTTTTGAGTTTTGTATTATTCTTCATCTAAGTGCTATGTAGTCATAAGTTATCACTCAGAAAAAAAAAAGAGTGGTATCACACTTGCTTTGACGTCACACTTGGTTCGGCTGACTATGAGCGAAGCGAAATAGGAGGTTAACTGGCTATTACATCATGCAATCTCACAATTGCAAATTATCCAAATGCGTTAGTCAGTTACAACATACTAATGACTCATAACTGTGAATCATGCAAGACCCCATGACCCTAATGTGAGTCATGGTGCAAAAGCCTAACCAATCTGCCTTGCCAGTGAGCCTTATCAGTTAGCCTTACTCAGTTCTTCTAACATTCTGTTCTGAGTCTTCTATGATATAAGAAATCTTCCTCCCCAGTTACCATTTGTGACATATGGCCATGTTTATAATAACTGGTATCTCCACCCGGTGAGTGGGGATGCCCTGAGTTGTAACAAAGGTGTTGCTAATAATGTCTGCACCCACTGTGCCTATGTCAAATAACACCTTAGCGTGTGTGCCATTAATCAAGATGCTTCCCTTCAGAGTACAGTGGGGGTGTAGAGTAGGGGCTGGAACAGTTCGGTAGCACTCAATCTCAGTCTCCATATAGGCTAAGTTGATTTCTACTTCTTCGAACTCC
Source organism: Tuber magnatum (assembly GCA_003182015.1). Classification (NCBI taxonomy): domain Eukaryota; kingdom Fungi; phylum Ascomycota; class Pezizomycetes; order Pezizales; family Tuberaceae; genus Tuber; species Tuber magnatum. Next base: position 167,748 of record PYWC01000063.1, read on the forward strand.
TGTATCTCTACTTGGTTTGCTGAGGTTTCTGTCTTAATTTGTTATTTGCTGAGGAAGTCTCGTGCCATGTGTCCCTTCTTTCCACACTCAAAGCATTCTCTCTTCTCCTTTCATTTCTGTTTAGTAGTCTTAGGGATCCTTTTCTGGGTTGGCTTCATCTTCCTTTCCAGTTGGTGTTGCCTCTCTTGCAGTTTTTTATCTCACTTTACTGCACTTGGTTTGCCATAAGTGCCTCTCTCATAAAGGATGCCATCCTGCTGTTCTGCATTCGCAATGATGTCCTCTATCTCACTACCTTCTTGTTCCCTTGGTTCTACCACTTGTCTAAGTCGTATATCCATGGTATTATAGAATCTTCGTTTTAGCATATAGTTGTTGACTGGGAATTCAGGCATCCGTACTTGGTACATCAGGAGTTCCATGGCTATCTTAGTAATCCTTTCGGTTTTGCCAATTTGTACTTGGTGAATATTGTTGATGGCTTTGAATAGTTCTTCTCGATTTTGGCTTGACGGGAACCATTTCTGGAGATATTCCAGTACTGTTTTTCCACTAATGTAATCTCCATCATTATATTTATCCATATATTGGTAGTATGCCCCCAAGGCAGCTCCTATGTAGAAAGCTCCAACATAGAGTCCTGTTTCCTTTCCAGACATCTTGATTCCCTGCATGTGGAGGTACTGGAGTATTGAGGTTCCCCATTACTTGAATGCTTTAGGTTTGAGATCATCTCCCTTTCCACTGAACCTTTCTCGTAGTGGTAACTTTATCTTAGATTCCTTTCCTGCCTGATTATCAGTGCTGCCAACTCGGGGTACTGGTGGAGGTGACTGTTCTCCTGCGCTAGACATATCAGACTTTCTTATTTCACTGTCACTATTCTTTGTCTCAGAGTGACTCTTCAGTCGTAGCGGAGATAGTGGGGGTTCCCTGGGTGCTCAGCCTTCCTCTGGGGTGGCTGAGAATCCACCAGGTGTCTGTTTTGTATCTTTGACTAGTTCTTACTTAGATTCTTCTAAGGTTCTTAAAGCCTGATCTTTTGCAAGCTGCCTGGCAGCCTCGTCCGTGCTTGACTCTCCTGCTATATCCTTTGGCCTTTTGGGCTGCCCAGGGTCGGTTAGTCCTTCCTGTGGGACCTGCTTCCCACTCCTCAGCCTGAGTGGTTCAGTTGTGTTTGCTGGCAAAGCTGATCACCCTGGGTTCTGCCGCCTCCTACTACTAGTATCTTGGTAGACTTCTGTAGGTTGATCAGACCTTGTCCAGGTACAATATTCATAACCACTTACCGAGGTTAAAAACATGTAATGTGTTTGCACCTAAAGCACTAATTACACTTCATGTACGATAGTAATAGGTGTAACGACCCAGCATACGTGAGCTATGGCAGCCGGAACCTACACCCATACAGGTAGCCCGGAGGCGAACTGATAGGAACCGGCAGGCAAGTGANCAATAGCCATTGACTTTGTGGGACCCTTCGACAATTTATGGGGATACAACACAATCCTGGTTGCGATAGATAGGTTTTCGGGATTCACGTGGCTCATACCTACAACAAAGCAAGTAACAGCAATAACAACATGAGAACTTCTACGCAACAAAATATTTACACCCCATGGCTACCCAACATCTCTAGTAAGCGATGCGGACCCACGGTTTGGGTCACATGTGTGGAGACAACTGTGTCGATCGTTAGGCATTGAGCATATCAAGGCAGCACCAGGCCATCATGAAACAAATAGACAAGTCGAAAGGAAAATTCTAGAATTGAAGACAGCTCTCCGGAACCTAGTCAACACAAGACAAAACAATTGGTTCAATGCCATACCAGAGACAGCAGCATACCTGAATGCAGGATGGTCGGAAACACTCGGTATGTCACCATATAGGGCTGTTTTTGGAAAGAATTACCTGCTACTTCCCCTAGCAAACTTCAAGAACTCCGCAGTACTGGCTGCTGACGAACTGTTACACAGGCACCAAGCAATCCGAAACCTGGCATTCAATGCGGTTAAATTGGCACGATTTAGAAGCACGAGAACAGCAGCAAAATGACGCAGACACCATACACCGGTAGGAAATGGTAATCTATTACTGGTATACGGAAGTTTATTCGCAATGCAGTCGGGACGTAGCAAGAAATTGCAAGCGCACTGGCGTGGACCATTCAAGACAATCGAATACGATGAGCATATACAAAATTACACCCTAGAAATGCATGGCAGAATATACAGAAACCGAGAAGCGACATTCCATGCATCCACCGTGAAAAGATACCTCCCTAACGATAATATCTCCTTCCCTGGAAGGCGCCACACGAAACTACCCCCGATAGTAGTTAACGAGAAACCGGAATGGGAAGTGGAAACCATATCAGACCATAGAAGACAGTATGACCATGACCAATTCCTAGTGAAATAGGTGGGGTACACAGAAACAGAGAATAGCTGGGAACCCCTTGAAGGATTGAAAAATGCGATGGAATTGGTGAATCAATGGTGGGAAGACAACAAGCCGGAGGACGAGTTACCCCCTACAATAAACCATATGACGGTGGCGCGGAGCCCAACCCTACCAGAAATCCAACACATGCGCCCAGACACGGACTAAGGGATACAGGATGGATTCTGGTGAGCCCACTTTGAAAGCGATTTTGAAAGCAGCGAAGATGAAAAAAAGGTAATGGAAGATAAAGCAGCATACCTAGCCCGGCTGGCCGAGGCTGAGTACTGGCAATAGCGAAAAGGAAAAAAAAGAAAAGAAAAAAAACACCATCCAACAGCCTTACGATGTCAAACTATGAGCATGTAACCGGTACAGATACACACATTGTTTTATGTTTGGTTTCACAGTATCGCTAGATACTTGTATTGTTTCATGTACTATCGGCTGATATATACATTGTTTTATGTTTGGTTTCATGGTATTGCTTGATACTTGTATTGTTTCGTGTGCTATCGGCTGATACACACATTATTTTATGTTTGGTTTCACAGTATCGCTTGATACTTGTATTGTTTCATGTGCTATCCGTTGATACACATATTGTTTTGCAATATTGCTCATACTGGAGATAAGCGATATGCTGTATTTAAAGACCGCTAATTTCCACGATAGAAACAGCAGACTTCGACGGACAGTATTCTTAAAATATACTTGGTTGAACGGTTACTTCTTTGATCTCCTATTATACCCCATTCGAAGCCTCCTTTAGCAAGTAGCGCTCGCTTCGTGTTGACCATGGAGCCATCTGCTCCTATCGTACCGCTACATGACTAGGGCCTGGCCCGAACACATTACAGAGCAAGTACCTTGGAGACTGCCCCATCAGCTAATGGGACTGTTGGTAAACCGTGATATTGTCCCTAGATGATATCTTACACACCGACTATTCATAAACATCTGCAACAAATGCTTAGAAATAACAACAGAATCGACAGGACGAATGTGGGGAGAAACAGTGTCAGATGATATCAACTTCAGTAGAGGATGCTACCTGAGCACAGAAAAATGTGATGGTTGCATGGAGACGGAAGAAACCGAAATTAAACAGCACACCCCTTCCCCTTAAAACCTAAGCGAGACCAACACCTGAGCAAGGCCAACACCTAAGTGAGGTCACCACTGAAACATAAATACCACCCACTATCCCTCTAACCTGCCGAAGAAAACAGACCACACTACCAAACCTCCAAACCTTTACCCTCTTACAAACCTTTACCCTCTCACAAACCTTATCCTTACATGAAAGAAACAAAATGTCAAGCTACAGAGAAGTCAGCATAAAGGGACGAGACCTCATTTTGGGATACCTGCTATACCGAGAAATCATCCCACTAAGTGCATACTGGAAAATATTCTACATCAATTACTGCGAGGATTGCGGGCGAATTGATGTTGAGATGGAGGAATGGGAGGACTGGATAGTATGAAACCCTGTGGACCTGCCACACTGCTGGGGGTCAGGTTGCTTTGTGCACGGAGTGCCACGTGGGGAGTGTTTGGAAAGATGGTTGGAAGGTACGGAATGGTTGTTGTAGGACGATATGAGATTGTTGCAGGATAGTGATGACGATAAGGATGGGTCCTAAGCGTACTTTCAGGAGAATAGTGGAATTACTGGCTATTAGGAGTTCATTATGTTGTTTTATTTAGTGAAATTGTTATTTTATTTTGGGAGTGTAACCAGTACGGGTACTAGGTTGTTTTATGTTTGGTTTCACAGTATCGCTTGATACTTGTATTGTTTTGTGTGCTATCAATTGATACACACAATGTTTTATGTTTGATTTCACCATATCGTTTGATACTTGTATTGTTTTGTGTGCTATCGGTTGATACACACCTTGTTTTGTAATATTGCTCATACTGGAGATAAGCGATATATTGTATTTAAAGACCACTGAATTCCGTGATGGAAACAGCAGACTTCGACTGACAGTATTCTTAATATACTTGGTTGAACGGTTACTTCTTTGATCTCCTATTACACCCTTTCGAAGCCTCCTTTAGCAAGCAGCACTCGCTTCTTGTTGATCAAGAAGCCATCTGCTCCTATCGTACCGCCACATGACTAGGGCCTGGCCGGAATGCATTACATTCTCAGTTTAGCCCATTTCTCAATTGAAGCTGGTTTCCCAAGTGAGGCGTGAATTTCTTCATTGTCCATAACATGTCCCAGTACTTGCAGTAATTTCGCAAATTGGGTTCACTTCCTTTTGCTGGTATAAAACTTTACCTGCCATAATCACTCACAAATCTTTCTTATGCATTGTATGGATTCGGTTCTTGTATTTGAATAAATAAAGATATTGTTGCGTTACACCCAAACAAAGTGATATAAAAAGTCACTGAGTAGGTCCTCCATAATGTGCAAGAAGATTGAGGGTGCATTCATGTTTCCTTGCAGCATGACCTTATTTACAAATCCACCAAAAGGGGTTTTGAAGGTATTGAATCTCTTGCTTTCTGGTTCGACCCAGGTCTGGAAGTAGGCATTACTCAGGTCTATCTTGCATCGGAATCTTGCTCTTCCTACTATATTTAGGATCTGTGTCTGATTTGGGATCAACAAGTTATCAATAATTTTGTTATCATTTCGTAGTTTCAAGTCCATTCGTGGTCTGATCCTCCCATCACATTTTGGTTGAATAAACATATGCACTGCCCCTGGGGACTCAGCCCAGTAGATAACTCTGGTCCTTAACGTCTCGTTTATCTAGTCGTATAGCTTTGCTTTGCATACTTCAGGTATCGTGTATCTTAGTCAGTTTCTCAAATCGGTTGTATCGTTCTGGCGAATGTGGTGCTTCATCTTTCTAAGAGGTGGTAAAGCCTCCAGAATCTTTTTAGGGAATACATTGGCAAACTTGGTTAGGATTTTCTCCTGTTCAGCTTTACAACTTGCCGTACTGAACTCCGTACTTGTTGGTTTTTACAGCACTTGGACCCTTTTCCCAGGGAGTTCAATTGCCACTTCACCATATGGGATACTAGCTCTATGCTAGATCAGGAAAGGTATTCCTATTAACGCAACATATTGTGCTAAGTTCCTAACCATTATCCTTTACTTTGGTAGCCTAGCCAATCCAAGTTGGATGGTTACTTTGCAAGTCTTATGACTTGTTGATCATGATCCCTTCATGGTGTAACAATTCCTACTAGTTAGCGCTTCCCTTACACAGGTGATGATACCTTAGCCTCGAACATGTAAGACTACAAATCTTTTTCCAAGTTGGATAGCTAAGCACCCAAGGCTCCTATCTGATGACTTGCTTACAAAGGTAGATGGGTAGTGGGGCCACTTAGGCAAAGAGTAAAGTAATGAAGTTATAGGTAAGAAGATACAAAGATGATAGTGTGAAGAGCTCATCCTCCTAGGTTCTAGTGATCTCTTTTATACTCACTCTGCACGCCAACCCTAACCCTGCAACTCATACCTCTGAGTCACATGCATGAGATCTATGACTTGTTAACCGAGTCCTGTGCGAAAGTCATTAATAGCCGGTTACTCTCCTATTTCGCTTTGCTCATAGTCGGTAGAACCAAGTGTGATACCGAAGGAAGTGTGATGCCACTTTTTTTTTTTTTTTCTGAGTGATATTTTATGATGTATCTTAATAGAATTTTATAAGCTGGTATATTGAGTATAGTAGATAGTATGGAGTTATTCATATTTCTATACATAAATCTATCTTTCATGATTTTGAATTCTGATCCCTTGTCGATAGTGACATTGCAATTATACCTTCAGCATTAAATTCTCTGCTAGTGTGACAATTATCTCTGAATTCTTCCTCGACTTTCAAGGTTATTTGAAATTCTACCTCCTCTTCAGGTAACTTCTAACTAGCACTTTTGTTGTGGCCTCTTTGTTTGCATTCTAACTTTCAATTAGTTTTCCAATATGAATAATAGTCAGCTAGCTGATAACATATCAGTAGCAAATACTCAGAGTTCCAATGAACTAGATGTGAAAGAGAGACTAAATCGAGCTCTGGAGTAGTTAGAGCAAGAGCCTGGAGAGAAGGCTAGTGTAGGAGCTGAGTTGTTTAATGTAAAGGCTTTGGCAATATGCATGCATCAATTATGAAAGCAAAATCAGTAGCGAAACTTACATGGAACCTTTGATCAATATGGCGGTAATAATCTCATCTTGACAGCAGCTCAAGAGAAGACAGTCTATAAGTTTTGCTATCAGCAATGGGAGATTGGAATCGCAGCACCACCATTGATTATTTTTGCAGCAATTTGCAATCTTCGTCAGCAAGAAAAGTGTAATGTGCCATCACAAGATTGGTTTCGATGATGGCTGAAAAGAAATCTGGACCTACATACAATTAAGACCAAGCCGATAGCTTCAGTTAGAATCACAATGCATATGGAATAAGACTTGCATAGCTTTTTTGAGGACTATGAAAAGACCTTACAAAAGTACCAAATTCGATGAGCAAAATATGTTTACAATATGCATAAATCTGGGGTATAAATTGGCTGTCCAGCAAAAGAGCTGGTGATTGTTCCTACAGAGGTAAAGGAACTATATACTCCAAGTCCAGAAAATTGTCAGTCTGTTACAATCATTGAGACCATTTATGCTGAAGGAAGTTTTCCACCTCCACTAGTTATAATCTGTCCTGGAGAAAAGATCATGGAAAACTGGATACATGAAAGTCTAAATGGTACAGAGGTTCTTGCAGTATCTCCTACAGGATATACTAATGTGAAGATTGCACTATCTTGGCTTGATTACTTCATCAAGCATGTCAGAGCTGGTCCTACTAAGCATTGGAGAATTCTCCTTCTTGATGGTCACTCTACCCACCCTCAGGATGACTTTGTCATTAAATGCTATGAGAACTATATTGTACCCTTCGAATTTCCCTTCCATCTCATACATGTCCTCCAACCTCTTGATGTGGGTGTATTCCATCCATGGAAGCACTACCATAACAAGGCTATTCATAATACTCTACACTTACTTGATATCGAATATATAGTTTCCTTTTTCTTTCAAGATCTAGACAACATCTGCTGTCAAACATTTCAGGGCTATACGATTAAATATGCCTTCAAAGATTCTGGCATGTTTCCAATTTCTTATAAGACTGCTTTGAAGAAAATGCATCATTATAATTCCAAAGCTAGTCAAATTGAGGAAGTGAATAAAATTAAGTCTGAGATTGCAGTAGATGAAGATGGAGTATTGGAACTTGCAACTCTACTAACAACATATTTTGAAAGTCAAAAGGGGATTCATGAATGGGTGGACCAGGCAGCAGTTTTTAGCCCAAGGACCAAGCATCGATTTGAGCAATAGGCTGAAGGAACTGAGATCCTTCTTGCAAAGGCACAGCTAGAGGAGGAAATGTATCAAAAGGTTCATAAGAGGAATCAGGAGGAAGCTGCATATAAACGGACATCTGGAAGAGTAATTCAGAAAGGTGGAGTAATTACGGTAGAAGCTGCCTGTCAAAGAAAGAAGGAGAAAGAAGAAAAAGAGAAGGCAGCAGCTATTAAAAGAGCAAAAAAGAACATACAAATTGCTGTTAATAAAGCAAAGGCAATGCTGAATCAATGTGGAATAGCAGCACGAAAGTTGGAGAAGGAACAGAAAAAAAATATACAAAGTATTACAATCCAAGACGGGATAGTTCCACCGGACCTGTTAATACCAATTACTGATCCTGAAAAGAATTCTACCCCCTAGGATCTTGAAACACTTCTACCTCTACCAGATTTGTTGCAGGCTCTGTCCAGACTTGAATCTATATCAGTTAATCATAGGATTGACTTGGAATCTGTAAGTAAATCTTAATTATATAAAAAAATAATATGAATAAAAAGATAAATGTTTAAGCTAATATATAATAGGTGCCTCCTAATAATCTAGCATTAAGGAGTCAGGAGTACCAGAGCAGTAATTTGGCTCTTGATATTGAATCTGATAGTGATACAGATTCTTCCTGTATTTCACTGGATTCTATTGTCAAAAATGCTGATTTTATTGGCATTAATTAAACTTTTTTGAGTTTTGTATTATTCTTCATCTAAGTGCTATGTAGTCATAAGTTATCACTCAGAAAAAAAAAAGAGTGGTATCACACTTGCTTTGACGTCACACTTGGTTCGGCTGACTATGAGCGAAGCGAAATAGGAGGTTAACTGGCTATTACATCATGCAATCTCACAATTGCAAATTATCCAAATGCGTTAGTCAGTTACAACATACTAATGACTCATAACTGTGAATCATGCAAGACCCCATGACCCTAATGTGAGTCATGGTGCAAAAGCCTAACCAATCTGCCTTGCCAGTGAGCCTTATCAGTTAGCCTTACTCAGTTCTTCTAACATTCTGTTCTGAGTCTTCTATGATATAAGAAATCTTCCTCCCCAGTTACCATTTGTGACATATGGCCATGTTTATAATAACTGGTATCTCCACCCGGTGAGTGGGGATGCCCTGAGTTGTAACAAAGGTGTTGCTAATAATGTCTGCACCCACTGTGCCTATGTCAAATAACACCTTAGCGTGTGTGCCATTAATCAAGATGCTTCCCTTCAGAGTACAGTGGGGGTGTAGAGTAGGGGCTGGAACAGTTCGGTAGCACTCAATCTCAGTCTCCATATAGGCTAAGTTGATTTCTACTTCTTCGAACTCCTGTATCTCTACTTGGTTTGCTGAGGTTTCTGTCTTAATTTGTTATTTGCTGAGGAAGTCTCGTGCCATGTGTCCCTTCTTTCCACACTCAAAGCATTCTCTCTTCTCCTTTCATTTCTGTTTAGTAGTCTTAGGGATCCTTTTCTGGGTTGGCTTCATCTTCCTTTCCAGTTGGTGTTGCCTCTCTTGCAGTTTTTTATCTCACTTTACTGCACTTGGTTTGCCATAAGTGCCTCTCTCATAAAGGATGCCATCCTGCTGTTCTGCATTCGCAATGATGTCCTCTATCTCACTACCTTCTTGTTCCCTTGGTTCTACCACTTGTCTAAGTCGTATATCCATGGTATTATAGAATCTTCGTTTTAGCATATAGTTGTTGACTGGGAATTCAGGCATCCGTACTTGGTACATCAGGAGTTCCATGGCTATCTTAGTAATCCTTTCGGTTTTGCCAATTTGTACTTGGTGAATATTGTTGATGGCTTTGAATAGTTCTTCTCGATTTTGGCTTGACGGGAACCATTTCTGGAGATATTCCAGTACTGTTTTTCCACTAATGTAATCTCCATCATTATATTTATCCATATATTGGTAGTATGCCCCCAAGGCAGCTCCTATGTAGAAAGCTCCAACATAGAGTCCTGTTTCCTTTCCAGACATCTTGATTCCCTGCATGTGGAGGTACTGGAGTATTGAGGTTCCCCATTACTTGAATGCTTTAGGTTTGAGATCATCTCCCTTTCCACTGAACCTTTCTCGTAGTGGTAACTTTATCTTAGATTCCTTTCCTGCCTGATTATCAGTGCTGCCAACTCGGGGTACTGGTGGAGGTGACTGTTCTCCTGCGCTAGACATATCAGACTTTCTTATTTCACTGTCACTATTCTTTGTCTCAGAGTGACTCTTCAGTCGTAGCGGAGATAGTGGGGGTTCCCTGGGTGCTCAGCCTTCCTCTGGGGTGGCTGAGAATCCACCAGGTGTCTGTTTTGTATCTTTGACTAGTTCTTACTTAGATTCTTCTAAGGTTCTTAAAGCCTGATCTTTTGCAAGCTGCCTGGCAGCCTCGTCCGTGCTTGACTCTCCTGCTATATCCTTTGGCCTTTTGGGCTGCCCAGGGTCGGTTAGTCCTTCCTGTGGGACCTGCTTCCCACTCCTCAGCCTGAGTGGTTCAGTTGTGTTTGCTGGCAAAGCTGATCACCCTGGGTTCTGCCGCCTCCTACTACTAGTATCTTGGTAGACTTCTGTAGGTTGATCAGACCTTGTCCAGGTACAATATTCATAACCACTTACCGAGGTTAAAAACATGTAATGTGTTTGCACCTAAAGCACTAATTACACTTCATGTACGATAGTAATAGGTGTAACGACCCAGCATACGTGAGCTATGGCAGCCGGAACCTACACCCATACAGGTAGCCCGGAGGCGAACTGATAGGAACCGGCAGGCAAGTGAGTACTTGACCTACGGAGACCCGATGGCCCGGGCTCCGAGATGAGCAGACTTAGTGGACACAAGTATTTAGGTACATGGCTACGCCCAGGGTTGGTGTCAGCGTACTTAGGGACCTATGAAGGGCCAATACACAGCTAGGCTGGGTAACTAGAGAAAGGCCGAGTGTGTCTATCCCCGGAAGAGGGATAGATAGGGTAACAGGAGAAAATCCACTTGTCCACCGGACAAGATTACCCTACCCACAGAACAGGGTTACCCTGCCTTGAGGCTTGGATTACCCTGTTCAAGGACCTGAGTTACCCTACCTGCCAATACGAAGTCCCTCGGGGAGTTTGGGAAAAATGACTGGAATGTTTGTCACACGAAGCCATGCATAATACTGGAATCTGGGGTTCCGGGAGATGCTATTGGGCGAGCTACGCAGCTACGGAGAAGCTGTAAATTGAAGACATTATTCCTATCATGCCCCTCCGGCCCCGCCTTGAGGCCCGGACGTCATGGGCAAACGGTTGTGTAGTTGTGTGCAGTCTACCAAAGGAGGATCTTTGGAGACCCGCTTGCAACACCGTATACGTTGCTGCCGTCCGGTCGACCGTAAGCTGTTCGCAGGATATATAAGGGGGCATAGGGTGGAAGGTGGAGTACCTCCTCCAAGTTGTTCGGAGTAAAACGGACCAAAACTGACGGAGTTAACGGGAGTTAACCGTGGGGGTCCCGAAGGTAGTCCCGGGTGGTGCCGGGACGACTGGGAACGTTTTGCACCTACCACGCCCAAGGATGTCCCCAACGCCATAGGCTCTGAGAGGGAAGTGCAGAGACACTAAAAGCATGATTCCTACCGCAGGTAAGGTGTATCCGAGGTAGTGGTCGTGGGTAGCGCCCATTGGATCACTCCTGGACCACCGTACCCTGCGGAAGACACCGGAAGCCCGAGACTCGTAAATAGTAGATAGATAAACCGCTCACGGTAGCTTCCGGCGTCAAGAAGAAATCAACGCGTATGGGAAGGGTGTCATAGATAGTCTAGTTCAGCAAGGTGTCTTGACAGTTAGCCACTGGCAAGTCACCGATGCGCAGAGGTTTTCACTCCGGCGGGCAGAATGGAAATGCGCCGCAGAAACGATATGCACATATGGTGAACGCCGACTAGAGCGTGTCGACACATACATGCCCGAAGGGGGTGTCAGGAGACGTGTCGGACCGCCCTTAGCGGAGAAGGGTGTGCTCGAATAGTTGGAGTAAACTGATGGGGGAGTTTCTGGCATAAGATAAAACTACCTGAAAGTCTATGCGAGAACTCTCCTACTCCAACAATCAATCCTCTCGAGACCTTAATTGAGTGAAGCGTCAGGCTTAACGATATTAAGTTTTACCGTCTACTTTACTCTTACATCTGTGTGAACTTTTGGCGATAAGTTTGAAGTTGTTTGGTGCGGTCGCAACCTTGGGATCCATCTTCCTAGGGGTGCCCCCGTTACAATAGGTGGCCCACTTGACCGATAAGAGACGAGAGCTGTGTAAACTAAAGGAGGGTTCGAAGAAGTATAACAGGAGATCAAGAAGTAACTGTTCAACTAAGTATATTGAGAATACTATCAGTCGAAGTCTGCTCTTTCCATTGTGGACTCAGTGGTGTTTAAATACAAGTTCTTACTTATCTCTAGCATGAGCGATAATATAGTCCCTTTCAAAGTATCCAATGATATCTTTGAAACATAGCAAGTATCAAAGGACACTATGAAACAAAACATAAAATATCCAAAGTATTAAGCAATATCTTTGAAATATAATAAGTATTAACTGATACTATAAAACAAAACATAAAACATTTAAAGTATCAAGTGATACCTTTGAAACATAACAAGTATCAAATGATACTATAAAACAAAATATCAAGCATAACCTAGTACCCATACTGGTTACACTATTAGTCCGTGATCCAATCCTCTTATCTCTTCTCTAACCTTTTCTTCCACCTCTAGTGCCTCTTCCCATACTCCTATATCTAACATAATACTTTTCTCTCCCTTTTGTAGATTTATCCTCATTATTTCCCCTCCCAGCATTCCTAACTTAATGTCCCCGACCAGGAAGCTGGCCACGATAGGGAAGTTGGCCACTGCTGCAACCATCAACCTCCTCATCAATCGAGCTTCATACCAACAACCACAGTTCACTATAGGCAAAGTCAAGGTATGTACAGATATGGCAAAAGAAGCTCGAATTATTAGAGCTCTTGAGGCTTCGAATAAGGCAAAGCCAATCAGCATATGCGCTGCAGTACAAAAATTTGGTGTTCCCCAAGCTACCCTCAGTAACCGATTTTTTTAAAAAACAAGGCCACACAGCACCGCCCACGAAAGTCAGCAAACACTTACGGAGGAGGAAGAGAACCAGTTAGTCGCATGGATTAAGCGCCTGGACCAGATAGGAATTCCACCAAGGCTTGTTCATGTTTATGATATGGCGGCTCTCCTAGTGAGAAAGCGTTCCACAATGTTGGATATGATTACTATCGGCCAATACTGGATAACGCGCTTTTTAAACCAGTATCCAGAAATCTTGACTCGCTTTGCCAGTAGGATTAACCACTAGTAGGAAGTTGGTGGCAAGCCTGAGAGTATTAAGAGCTTTTTTGATTGTTTGTGTGAAGTAAAGAGCCACTACCAGATTCAGGTAGAGGATATATGGGATGCGGACGAGAAGGGATTTGCACTAGGATTTGCAATGGGGGGAAGGTAGTATGTAGTAGTAAGAGACAGAGTCTAAGGACAAGGCATCCAGGGAACAGGGAATGGGTAACTCTGATAGAAGGATTATCTGCAGGAGGAGGAGGCATTTCTCTCTTGTATCTATACAAGGGAGAGGCATATTTGATGAGGAATCGTGGCTATGAAGAAAGGGATTTAGCAAGCTTTGCTATTTCAAAGACAGGATGGACAAACAATAAGGTGGGATTCCTTTGGCCAAAGGAAGTTTTCGAACATGAAACCCGGTCTGGTTGACATCGCCTTCTCATAATTGATGGCCACTCCTCTCACCTCATAGTAGAGTTTATTGAATTCTGCTTTAGCTACAACATCCACCTGCTCTGCTTTCCTAGTCATTCAACTCACCTTCTCTAGCCTCTTGATGTGGGAATATTTGGACCATTGAGCAGATACTATAGTAATAAGGTTAATGACTAGACCCGGGCACATCCTTACCAGGTGATCAATAAAGGCAACTTTTTTCCACTGTGCCAGCGGGCACAGGAGAATGCCTTGACCGAAGCAAATATCAAGTCTGCTTTTGCTGCTACCAGCATTCATCCTTACCGCCGTGGACAAGTGCTTGATATTCTTTCTACCTCAAATGGGCCTACTACTACTACTACTAGTACTACTACTACTAGTACTACTACTACTGCCCCTGCCACTGCCACTACCTCTACTATCTACAATCCTATCCCTCAACTCTCTCCACCCTCTACAGCAAAGCAGGTTACTCAGTTAAAATGAGTTGTAAATACCTGTGATGATATTCATATAGTACGCGAAGCCGGACTCGCCCTCGCAACAACTGCAGGTACTGCATTTGCTGCAGCAACGATAGCAGAAGAAACAGTTCGCCAAGTGGCTTAAGCTCCAAAGAAGAGCAAATTGGACCGCCGGCACATTAGCAAAGCTATGCTTGTGTCCCGCTCATTGCTGGATAAAGCGAGGAAGAAGAGGCTTGCAAAGAATGAGGAAGAGAAAAGGAAAAAGGCCGAAAGGGAAAAAAAAAAAAGGGGACGAGGAACTGGAAAGGGAGTAGCAAGGGCGAGAAAAGTGCTTCCAGACATGGAAGGACCGCAGACAGAAATGAGCAATGCCAATTTTCCTTCTCAAAATGAAAATACCTCAACACGACCCGTGCTTCCCAATTCCACTAGACTGAATGCGCTTGGTGCACCTTGTCGAGCACCTCTCTTCAAAATGAACTCTAATACTATGATTTAGATAAGGTACACTAGATCTTTAACTATTCCTTTCATGTAAAAACTTACTTCCTACCTAGATTGATAATCATTTACTAACCTCTATTAGATTTCACTTAATTGTGTCAAACCTCACATCTTCACTCATTTTTCTTTTTTTTCCTCGCTTATTTCTTTTGTCAGGGTATTTCAGGAATTAGTTTTACTATTTCTTAATTTTCTGGCTGTAGTCTGTATTCATTGTATCTTTATTCTAAATTTTGTCTTATGGTATGTGTGTTGTTGAGGTGACCAACTTCCCCATCATGGCCAGCTTCCCAGTCGGGGACGTTATATTCCATTTTGTACATCTACTCTACCACTTTCTTCTCCCAATACTTTCTTTCACCCCTTCACCTTCCCATCTTTCATTTATCGTATTCATATTCCCCATTATCACTATGTCACCTTCTCTTTCCCTCTATTCATACCTCCTCTATTTTCCCACTTCTATATATATGTTCTATAACTTCAATCTACTATTTTCTCCCAATTTCAACTCAGTTCCTATCTTGTCCTGTCTTTTTTCAAAAATACTACCCTTTCCCTCTCACTTCCTACTTAGATATATTGTCACCATACTTTTCTTCTCTTTCTTTATCCCCTCTCATATTCTCACTATCATTTTATAACCCTTCTGTGTATATACTCCTTCTTTTCCTATAGTTGCCTCTTTCTGTACTAGTATTACATCCATCTCTTTACATTCTCTACCTAGCCAAAACAATCTATCTCTTGCACCTCTCACATTTTCTAACACCACTTTCACCCCTTTCCCTCCTTCTTTTCCTTTTGCTATTAATCCAAACTTCTCAATCTTACCATCTCTACTTTCACTGCTGGACAGTTTTTCTCTCTTGCTTTCCTTACTATGTGTGGTTCCTTGCATATTGTACATCTCCTGTAATGTATACGTGCTAATTTTTGCACCTAGCATTTCTCATATATATGCTACCAATTTGTATGTCCTCTCACCCAACAAAGTCCACAAACTCCCTTTTTTTTTCCCCCAATTCTTCCAACTATGTCCCACTACTATACATTTCATGCATCATTGTATTTTCCCCTGATTCACATATCTCTCCACCTCTACCTTCCTTCCCTGCCACTTTATTCTCCTATCCAATATCCTCTGTCTCTCACCTTCCTTTACCACATGAAATACTATTTCCACCAACCTAATTACAATGTTTATCACTCTCTCCAGGATGCACAATCATGTTACCTCTTTCATCAACTTTGTATCCTTCTCACTCTCTATCCCCTCTCTTATCTCTTTCAATTTCCCTCTCTATTCATAGACATTAATTCTCAGTAAAACCAGCCCCACTCATTGATCCACCCTTTTCATTTCCTTCACCTTTTCCCTCATAACCTTTTGCTATCCTTCTTTTCCCACTTTTTCCAATTTCTCCAACTCCTCCCTTTCTTTCATTTTAACCCTCAAACTCAGCCCCTTTTTTCTACCTTTTCAATCATTCTCTCCTACAATTCTAGTTCCTCTTCCAAATCTTTCTTCTCCCACTCTCCCTCCATATTCTTCTGTGAATCCATCACCACTTCAAAACAATTTTCCAATCTCTTTTTC
Source organism: Tuber magnatum (assembly GCA_003182015.1). Taxonomy (NCBI): domain Eukaryota; kingdom Fungi; phylum Ascomycota; class Pezizomycetes; order Pezizales; family Tuberaceae; genus Tuber; species Tuber magnatum. The sequence goes on from PYWC01000063.1 coordinate 183,952, forward strand.
CTTTCCAGTCTCATTACCCTTTTCCTCTCCCTCTCCTTTTCCTTATATTTCTCTTGTATCCTCCTTTCCTGTTTACCTTTCTCTCTCTCTTCCTTCAATACTTTCCCATATGTCCTCCCTCTCTTCTACAGGTGACACCTTTTCTAGTCCCTTTCTCTTTTCTTTTTCTGTACTCTTTACCAATTTCTCCAAACCTCCCAACCCTCCAGTTCTACTCCTTATTTCCAAATCTAATTTATAGGCTCTTGCTTCCAACTCTTCAATCCCAAACATATTTTTAATCTTTTCGACCATTTTTCTCTTCAAAATCCTGCCTGATCTTATATGCTTGCCCTGCCATCAGTCCTCCTTTTATACCTCTTTCCTCTTTCTATTCTTTCTTCTTTTTACTCTTATCCCTTTTCTTCCCCCATTTCTCTTTCTTATCCCTCCTCTTCTATACCTCCATTCCCCAACAATCCTCATTTGTCCTCCCCCCTTCTCTTTTTTGTCTTGTTTTCCCCACCTGTTGCCTTCTTACTGTCTTCTATTTCCATGTTTTCCAAGTTCTTTTCCACTCCTAACTCTATTGCTTCGTCTTTTTTCTCTCTACCAATCCCTTGTCCCGTATTTCCCACACCTCTTTTTTCCTCCCATCCTTTTCTTTTCCCTCCCTCCTTTTCATCTTCTCCACCAATCCCCCTTCCCTCTCCCCCACCACCTCCTCCTCTTCCTTCCTCCAATTCCTTCCGCCATCTTTCCCTTTTTCCCCCTTCCCCTCACTTTTCCTGGGTCTTTTCCCCTCCCCTCCCTTCAACCTTCCCCTTATCAACATAGTCCAGAAAAGCACCTACCCTAAAGACTTCTCAGTGTTGTCAATATGTTCTGTGTAGGTCCTCTTATTGGTTCTTTGCATTATCATGATCGAATTCTGTTGTAGCTATTTCAATCGTCCGGAAAATAGTGGTCATCGTGCTTGTGTTCATATTCTTCATACCGGGGACTTGTAACACATGAGGCAATCCTGAAAGCTTTCTTCCTATCGCCAACAAGCTCAGCTACTTTATCGGCGCTTCTGAAGAGAAGACCATGGGATGAACCGTACATCAGACACGTGGAGGGTGTGCGGCATGATATTGTTCAGTTTGGAATCTTGGGCCATAAACTACGGTACTGTACCGACCTGGTTCTCCCGAGGATATGTTGTGTTCCGATAACAACACACTTTTCGTCTCGCAAGCCCGAAACCAATGATGCCGGCCAAGTATTTCACAGACCCAGTAAGGCCACCGCAGGAGATCGTAACCCTCTTTTAAAAACACCCTGAAGCAAAGACCCACTCATTGTTCCGATCATGTGTTCGCCCGTGATGCAAGAGTTGAGTTTCTGGCTTACAAATAACTCTGTGGCCGGCCGTCCCCAAGCATTTCGAGACAAAGTATCTGCCGGTTGAAGTGCCGTCTGAAGAAACCTGGGTACAACGGTCTAGAAGTTTACTTGTCCCAGGCAACAAGTATCCGGAAATACGAGTGGCGGGTTGTCGCGCGCACGGTTTTTTTGCCATACATAATTCCGACTCTAGGATCACCCCTGTTTCCGGATACCGGTACTTCTTGCCTGTAACAAGTAACAAACAGGGGGTACTGTACTGTACCCGGCTACCTCCATTACACGGGCCGTATCAAGTTCTATTCACCGTTCCCCCCATGCCCTGGGCGACGCGTCCGAAAAAATCTCGGATATCCTACGGTAGCGGGGGAATACTGTACTGTACCCCCACAATTAACAGGCGTACACTACCGGTATCTGCTTGAGTTGTACCCCGTATCGCTTACGCACCTTATGATAACTAGCTAGCGATCTTGATTCCTTGCTCCAAGCCCCTCCCGCCGGAGCTAAGAAGTAACTCTACACTTCTAAGCCTCTATTAACTGTCGGTCTTCGGTCACCTATCGCATACTGGCCCGTGTTAGAGTTGATAGAGGAAGGCAGTGAGTTGCGGTCGATTCTGGAGGCTTCACAAATGCTCCGGGGGGTTTTTCTTTTGTCCCGCAGCCATAACAGCCACGGAGAAGATTTTACTGACATACGGTATCTTTACTACGACAGGAGTAACCAAGGGAATAGGGACATGCATAGAGGAAAACGGATACGTGCGATGATCCACAGAAGGGTCAGTTGAATCTCGCCCCGTTTCATGTATACTCCCGTCTTTGCCATTAGTTTGGAGAGGGCGCCGAGCGGGAGAACGATGTTTACGACCACACCTTCCCCCACGGCTCCTCCGCAATCATAATGGCCAAGCCCTATACTATTCCGCTCACTAGACCGCTGCGTTATTTATCCAAGGGTCCGGCTGCCTACCATGCCCCTCCCGAATAAGGTGCCTCCCGGCACTCAACTAATCTGTCTCCCGTAGGGCTACCCGGCAGGCTTCCCAGACGGTGCACCCCGCGGGGAATCATAATATCACTCTCCACGCCTTTCTACTCATCCCCCTTAGTCGGAATACTTATTATGAAAAAGTCTCCACAGGCCAAAAAAATATGTTGGTATGGCAACCAATCATTGGGGTTAGATGGAAACACTACCGGGGGGTAGTGTTGCGAGAAATGACGTGAGATGTCATAGGCTTTTAGTGGAACTTGATGGGGAGGCTAGAACTGCACTGAATATCGGATTAGGAGTAGAGATATTAATGGCATACTTCCTACCTAGGCAACTAAACCAGTATGCAACAATGCAAATAAGTGATGGTATGATAATCCCAGTATTAGAGTGTTGTGTCATTGGGAGCACAGAAATGGCGAAGCACAGGAGCAGAGGAACACAGGTATGTGTGGAGACATATATGGGAAATGTGTGAGTGGAGGTATACATGTGTGTGGCGCTGGGGAGCGTAGATGAGTGCGAGGGTTTGCCTCCCGTGGTCTCTCCCTATCAAAATTGTCATACCTATATAATATTCAGATATCATATCATAGTTAGCCACCTTCCATAGTATAACACACTTCTCCACACCCCCAAACCGACCGCGCAACCGTGGAAGTCCACCATCAATAATATCGTCATCAATGAGCAAGTCTTACTCAGTATCACCGATGATCAGTGCCTTGGTTACTTGGATTCACAGATTGAGTAGTATCACTCCTTCCTGATATAGGGCGGCGTCTTTGCGTGCTCATATTGGTGTAGGTACGATACAAGCAGATAGCATAAGAGAGGGATGTGGTAGCACTGTGCTCAGATAACAAGGGATAGATTAGGAAGTAAGCGAGAACCTGGATTATGCGCAGGCGTCTGTTTTTGCAGGGGAAAAAGAGTGCTGACGATCCCGATCGAAGAATACTGAAACCCCTCATCGCAAAAATTGACCGGCAAGTGGTCCAGCTACGGGAATTCCAGAAAGTTTCCTTGTGCCGGTGTCTCAGCCTATCAGTAAGACAAGAATAGTAATGCCCGATAGGGATCCCAACCTGTGTGGCGCACTGCAGCTATAGGGAGGATGACTTCTTCACCACTCCTAGGAAACGTGAATAATCATACACTGCATGATCCTCTGGAGGAGCAGAAGAAAAGACGGTGTATCAGATCTCATAAAGCAAATGGAGCCCACGTTTGCATCCAGATGGCACAATACTTGTAGCACGAAACCAAAGGCAATCTTCCAGGGCAATATACCGCTACGAACACTTCCCCAGGGTTTTCTTGGCCACGCTATTTGTATATTCATGATTGCTTTATCCGAGCACTACCCTGGACGACCACTCCGCTTCCCCCAACTATAGGAAAAACCAGTACAAGTATTGCCTCTATTCAGTCCTCCCGACTTGTGGCTCCCTAATGTTTATCTCGGAAAAACATCACATGGGAGGCATGGTGGGCTGCTGACAAGTCTGGTGGTTTGGCACTTGCAAGATTATGTGAAGAGGAAGCGATAGGAGTACCGTGCATACCGGGGCCACCATCCCAACTTGGGAAATAAACTAATCCTGCACATTCTCTTACTTGCCTACAGCGCCACGGACCTTGGACCTCCGTAACACCCCGGATTAAACTAGAAACAACGGCATGGACCCTCCCTGGTAATACACCGATCTTTTCTTTTTCTTTTCGCTTTTTATCTCTCATTTTCTTCTACTTGTACACTCCAACTCTCCCAGATTTATTTTCTTCTTAATACCGTTGATTCCTTTCCCCTCCCTCAACGGCGAGGATGAGACCTGACAAGAAAACGACAAATCTGGAAAATGACGGGTAGCGATGGAATTCCCGACTATCTAAAGATCCCCGCTGTCCGAGATGCGATTACACATATTGCTGAAGTGAACCACCTGTCTGGGTACGAGAAAGGATGGATGCCAAAGGGACATACAGACCCCAACGCCGTGGCGGAACACAAAGGACATTCATTATTCATATCAAATCTCGCGCTAACGGCATTTGCGATCGTTATTGTTTCTGGGAGGATTTATGCTCGTGCGTTTGTCGCTGGCGGGTTGGGTGGTGACGATTATGCTATGGTCGGGGCGGCGGTGAGATATTCCGGAAGAGGCAGGGAGAAGCTCTCGGGTCTGGTGCTGATGGTCCGGAGAGGTATCATAGATTGTTTTGATGTGTTCGACGGTGATGATGTGCTACGGTAAGTCATACAGAAAATACTCAAAAAATTTGGAGCTAAAGGGAAAACAGGCGTCAGGCAAGCTGGCATCGGAAAACATCTCCTTGATTTGGAGCTCGATGAGATATTGGACCTCCTAAAGGTTAGAAATCTACTCCCTTTATCGACAGAGATCTAACCTGAGTATCATAACCGTTCAGATATCCTATGCCATGCCTATCGTTCACACTCTCGGCCTGTACCCTATAAAAATGTCTCTACTCCTATTCTACCGAAGGCTATTCGGCCCAAATCTTCCTCTGCAACGGGTAGTTAGGCTTTTCATGATTTTTGAGACTATTCACACATTCGGCTCGTGCATTGGCTTCACTTTTATGTGCACTCCGATCCACTCATGGTGGAATATCTTCCGCCGTGCCGAGGACTGCCCGACCCTTCGCGAGACTATGGCTATCTATGTTGGCGTACGAGCAGTCAGTGTCTTGACAGATATACTGGTCGTCCTCCTGCCAATGAAGTTGGTGTGGGATTTGAAAGCGTCGGTAAAGGAAAAAATTGGGTTGGCGACGGTTTTTGGGCTGGGCGTGATGTGTGTTTTCCCAATTTTTTTTCTATCCTGTGGGGGGGGGTATAGGGACTAACACAGACAGAGCGTGTATCGCCGCTATCCTGCGACTTGCTTTCTTGCCCAGGCTTCTGCTCTCGCTAGATATTCCCCGGAACATTGTTCCTGTCTCCTTGCTCGGCTGGGCCGAACAGTGTCTTGGCATGATAACCGCAAGCATTCCAGCCCTCACAGCCCTCATTTCAAAGTAACGCACGCCCCTCCGCTCAGCTTCCAGGATCAAGTATCTCCTAACTAACAAAAAACAAAAGAAAAAGAGAAAACAACCCCCAAAAACAAAAAAAAAGTTTCGGAACATCCTACGCGCTCTCGGGCCCCGGGATGTCTAACCACGCAGCCCAAGACATTGACCTCCTAGCCTATGCCTACGACCCCGACGGAGTGAACGTAGTATACACCACTGTGTATGCCGGGAACCCCCCCAGGTGTCGCGGCAGGACCACTGGATTCAGCGACGATAATCTTGTGGAGGAAGGTGGGGGGAGGTGGTTGGAACCAAACACAATTTCCAAGACTACCACCGTAGAAGTGAAGGTGGCCCTTCGTTGATTTTTTTTTCCATAGGAAGGGTTCGCCGGGGGGGGGAGGGGGTGTACGTCTTGTGTTGGTTATCTGTATAATATCACGATGGTTCGGGCTCTTGGCTCGAATTTCCGTTCTACAGTTCTTGGGCCTATGGGATTATAAAGTGGGAGTATCTGTATCCTGATTTGAGGGTTAGGTATCTCATTCACCCGGCGATAAAAGTCCTCTTTGTTGATACCCATGGGTTAATCGATATTTCTCACTCCTGTTCAAGGGTGACTTCACAGTCAACAAATGGGCAATTCTGCCTTTGGAGACCGGGACCGGGAAATACGGGTATCTAGTCCTGCGAGAGCATTTGGAATTTTCATGTAGCGAGGCTCCGGGGGCTAGCAGGAGCAGCTCCCAAAATGCACGCCTTTTACGCTATCATATTATAATATTTACGCTGGCGTGACGGACCCCAAAGCTATAACCCCCACTCTCGCGTCCCGACGATCCGAAAATCCATCTGGGTCAAGTTGTTGTACTCTTTCAATAATCCTTCAACCCCAGCTCTCTAACCTCCCCCACCCCCATACGGGATAAGGTTTAACGGTCCAGGCTTCAAAACATTCACTAATCACCCCGACCAAATTCCTTCTCAAAAATAACGATTTGCTCCAACACGTTCCAGAATACGTTATCATACCTACCTGTACGAGTACCGGTACGGCTCTCTAAAGTCCCGAACCCCATTGCCTAACTAGTCTAGCTGTCAAAACAGGTGTCCGCCCAGTGCCTTGTTAGGCCGTGGGGCCCAAGAAAGGGTTCACAAGTGATGTTCGATAGCGCTTGGCAACCGTCTCCACGCGTTAGCAACGGATGCCGAGCTGCCGGAGGACCTTCCACCTCTTCCGCGAGAATGAGTTAGTCGCGGTTTGGCACCAGGCACGGGTAATTTGGCTGCAAACCATGGTTTGGCAGCGGTAGCTTGCAAACTGGCCAATGATAGCGCTCGAAAACCTTTTTTGTGGGTAGGGGCTGGGACACGCTATTGGTCGGTTCTGAACCACGGCCGGGCAACCCTAGTTTGAAGCTTAGTTACGGCAAAGCGGCCGTACTCGAGTACGGTACGAGTACAGTAGCGTTATGGATATTATGTAAAAAAGATATATTCGATCAGAAGGCTTGTCTTTCTTATCATAACAGTAGCTATTGTAATAAAGAGCTTCTGACTATTAATAAAAAATACTTTTATAGAATAATATCCCACGGATAATTCTCTCTGGGACTTCGGGAAAGTTATTGGAGACCCATTTAGCTGAGTTATAAGAATTTAAAAAGTAAGCAATTTTTCTTACTTGGCACTAAGAAAATTTGTGGGGAAAATGACACTTTTCCTAAAGAGGAAAAGTATCCCTGCCACTGGGCATAAAATATATAAAGGTGTATACTGTAGCCACCTTTTACAAGTGTAGTCTACTGGTACCGATAAAAGATACATTGTCATAACATAGATTATCACTTCGCGGACCACATCACTTTGCAGGCCACTTTTCTAGACCCCCCGACTTCTAACCCATGTAACCCGACAAAAAATAACTCAATTAGACTCTACCAAGTTGGAATCTGATAAACTATCTACATCTGAAGCCTCTGGACAGGTTCGTATATTGTGGCCGGATTTGCGGCAAATGCCACAGAGCCTCGCAACAGTCTTGCGCCTCTTTGATGACCCCTCCCCTGCAACTTCATCGCGTTCTTCCTGGTCAACTACACCTTTTTCCACCAAAAGCTGGCTGGCTTTCTCATCGGTAAGGGGTTCCGAATCCAGCAGTCCGGTTATTTTAGCCCTCCGCTGCTTTGAGAGGGCCTCATTGGCATCACGAAGCGCCGTGACCTTACCGGTTAGAAGTGTTAACTGGTGGCCAATAGCCACCGTAGCCTTTGCCAATTGATCGACCAAGGCTAAAATTGGCATTAGGGAACTTGCTTAATGTCTGACCACCTGATCCTTGATCAGAGTTGACTGCAAAATGGCCTCGGCAGCGGTCTGGGGTGTCTGAGAGACCCAAGGTTGAGGCAAGCCGTCAGAGGTCCCGGGGGGTGTTGGGGTCCGTAACGTTATATCTAGCTTTGAAATCACCGCTTCCGGGACAAAAGGGACTAGGCCAGCCACTCAGAAGCCACCCTTGATATTTTGTTCGGTAAAAGTGGCTTTGAAGACAGCCCGGAATGTGGGGAAGAAGTCGTCCTTAGTAATATGCGTAATGTTGGCCCGTACAAGGAATGAGATCTGGGCACCGTAGGCCTTCTTGAATGGGCTGAAAATACCAACGTCAAGTGGCTGGGTCAAGTGTGAGGAATGTGCCAGCAGACAGAGTGGTACAATGTCATTTTCTTTGCAGTATTCGTTGAATTCGGCATTGATGTGGCTCCCATGGCCGTCGAGCACAAGCATCCGGTATTGACCCTTTTGACGGGCCCTCGTATGCTGATCAAAGTGCTGAAGCCATTCAAGACCAGTATCGTGGTCAGTCCAGCTGTTGGGAGTCATTTTGACAACCCAGTCAGGAGGGATCTTGCCGTCGACATACCCGGCAGCGAGGTGGAATCATCCTGCAATGCAGAGAAATGGTGGCACCACTTGGCCATCTGCTGCAATGCTGCAAATTGCTGTCGCCCATTCTCAATTGCCTGGCTGGATGGCCTTTGGTTTGCCGACCTGATCAGAGCGTGTAACTACCATCCTGGGCCAAATCATGCCCATCATAAAGCCCATCTCGTCAAAGTTGTAGAAGTTGCAGTCTTGGATGCCGTACTTTGCATGCATATTAGCAGCGAGATGGAACCATGTATTTAATGTGCTAGGATCTTCTTGCAAGGCTCTCTGGTAGTCGTAGGTGTGAGAAAAATGTGTACATAGCTCTAGTCGTCGCTTGATAAAGTGGTCAGTCCAGCACTTCCCGACATGTCGTACGCCATGCTTAGCCATCAGTAGATTGGCCATATCTTCCACATCAGCTCTCCCTGGTGAAAACCCTCTCAAATCCAGCTGAGATATATATTGAACAATCGCTTCCTCTTCGCTACCAGTTAAGATCAGTGAGCCGCTGGCTTTGTTGGCCTTAGGAGTTCTTCCAGTCATTCTGTACTGTAGCGTTGTACGTGGGACATCGAACTGCTTTGTGAGCTTTCAAATACTCAATTGTGGTGTTGTTCGCTTCACCTCAATCGCGAGAACGATTCGGGCCTCAGGGGTATGGACTTGCATTATTAGTACGCGAGCAAATGTATCTTGAAGTTGGAGTAGTGATGGTGGCGAAAAGTGGCCCGCAAAGTGATGTGGCCCGCAAAGTGATAATCTACGTTAGCACGACCTGCTCGGCCTTTTTATTCGGTACACATACCGGTATGCCTTACGGTGCAAAGTGCCTAAAGTACCGTACCGTACTCGTACATCACGCGAAACAGCTCCTCGATGCTTTGTCATCCGTTCGGTTCACAATAGGGGCCCGCTGGTGGCTGTTACCCCTGTTGTGGAACTATCATTTAGTGGAGACTGCCCCGGACACATCCAGAGTCATTTCGTCGGACTGAGCACGCATATGCCAAAACTGGTAACATCCAGACACGAATTTGACTCCTGAGGCGGAGCAAATCAAGTGAATTCGATCTCTATGACTTCGAAATTATCAGCCTTTCGCTCATCCAAGCGAATGATGTGTATTTTTTTTTTTTCAGGGACCTGATAATGGGGAGAATGAGCGGCCTCGATCCGGTTATATTTGACTTCGAACTTAGCCTAGCCGATCTTGAGATTTATTGGTATGCTTGTATCGACAAATACTGGTAATCGATGGGAGGAGGGGGGAGCACTAACCTGGAGGTGGGTGTTCCAGCGACATGGAAGGACATTCCTTAGGCGCTATACCTGCATCAGGGCTGCGGTTTTCATGGTTTGAGGTTGCTGCAGTTAATGATAAGAGTAGGGTTTCCAGACAAAAAGCCGAAATCTATTGCTATGCTTTGGATTGGGTCATATGTGGTGATGGTATTAAATCTCTTCGAAATTTATATACTCCGCGAGACGGCCGACTCTAGTCCTTGACCCATCGCCCACCACAAATTATACCAGACAAGTATCGTACGGTGCTCGGACATCCAAGGCTGAATCCTAATTCTTGGAGCACTGGGGGTTTTGGATGTATCTCCCGCAAGGTCTCCACAGTACCGGTAGGTAGGTAGTAAAGCACTTACAGCAGTGGATCCCTATTACCTCTTGGCGGTCTCAAAGACGACAAGCCCCAAGTGATTCGTGCGAAACTGAGGAGGGGGAGTTGACATGCATGGAAGATCAGTTGGTACTTGTCATTTCCGGGGTCGGAGCGATCTGCGTAGTGCGCTGCATGCCCCTCTACAGGGACGGTACGGAAGAAGTCCGGGAGGCTATGGACACCTCTATCGCTAGCCTTGACGGTGTATCAAGCATCATTCATCCAGAACCCGCAACCCAGGGTTAGACCATCCGCTACTAATGCCGTACCCCACACCGCTCTGCTAAAAGCCTTACACCATAGCTACCGTATTATGATACCTTATCTCTCTCTACTACCGGTATCCTAACATCTTCGCATATATGATATATGGTTCATGTAAATTCATGCAATACCGTATGATACCTCCATTGCTAGCTTTTATGCTAAATCTCGGTGGGACCGATGTCCCGGATTCTGCCAAGCCAACCTCTACCTTAACTTCTACCCGCACACAGCCCTTTTTTTCCCCCTAGCTATCATACTTCCTAAAGCCTTGTATCTACCGATAAATATCCCAAATCCCAGACCATAGATGCAGTTTTACCTCATGATTTAAGGAAACTCGAAATCGGTCTAATGACCCTAATGGGGAAAAAATTGCGAGCTTGCCATTGCGCGGCGCCAAAGACCGATGACTGAGGTTGAGGCTGAAAACTCTTGAATCTCAACTCCGAGTGGAGTGTCCCCGACATTTATCCCCATCTACCCTTGCTGTAAGGTGGAGAAGGGTCGGTCACCGAAGAACACACGGAACTTTCAAACTCAAAACGAGCGTTATCATGAGTATCAGCACGCTATCACAGTTACTTGGTTGGCCCTTTCTGATATTCGCTAAAGTTCGCCACCCACCATCATCATGTCAACTCTCTTCCTCACGTGAAATTAGCGCTGAGCACGATTGCGGGCTTACCGTACCCAAATCACGCGGTACCATAGCTTTGTTTGGACCTCACATCGTTCTCTCCTTATGGTTGCTTTTTTTTTTCCCCCGAGCTCCTCCTTGGTCAAAACTTCGGTCAGCATACATATACAGGTCGATTCTGAACCGAACCTGGATCATTCCCGAGCTCCGGTACTGCATAAGTAGCTGACACGGATGCTAATTGCAGCGATGGGATACGGATGCGGCCGATAGATATATACGTTACGTGGGGTGCGGTAAGCAAAAAGGATGAGGTGCATTGGCTTGCCATACTTCACGTGACGGATATATCTACTCGAGTATCTGTCTCGCTCGTAGAGAGGCTGTGGGTTCCCAAGGAGGTAGTGCTTCGAGATGCTCCCCTGCGGCAGCATCCGTTCGGTAGCGGAGCGGGTAGATATAATGACTTACCGGCACTCGTGTACAGTACTCTAGGAGCGGTGGAAATACTGCTGCTTTACCGTACGTTTTCTATACCCTATCAGTCATCATGCTCCGTCAATCCCGCGGTCAATTTTCTAGATTCACCATATCGGAAGAACCCTGGTGTTCCAGAAATGAGTTAAATCGCCGCACCGTCAAGTTATACTACTCACCAAAATCAAAAGCCTCTCCCCGACCTATACCTATACACAAACAACCGCTCCACCACCACACCTTGATTGTAAAAACTGCACTTATCATACTTCTCAGACGGTAGCCCCTCAATGCCACTAACATAGAGACACTACAGTAATTTCCAGGAATATTTGATTCATGGGTGATACCTATCAACATAATTCTCCTGTCACCAAGGCTGCCAGAGGGCCAAAGGGGAATAATTGCTGCCCTACCACTGGCAGCTATATTATACCACGGGGGTAGACTTTCGATCTCTGTAGGTAGAGGACGACGACCCCGCCTGCCACCCCATCACCAGACAATTCCGCAAGGAGCACCCCCCGGTTCCCCCCAAACAAAAATGTTCCCAAATACCCTCCAAGATATGTTCCAGCAATAAAAGACCCCGCCAAAACAAGTGGCGATTGAACCTCCCAAGAATCAAGCGAGTGCATCTCGGTCCTCGCCCACAAACCAAAACAAGCCAATACGGAACCTATCGGGTAGAAACCGCCCAATAAACCCTACAGAATCGATACCGGTACAGTACTCTCCGATCTTATCCTTGGCAGTGAGCGGAGACGGCCGGGTACAAAACCCTGGGGTATAAAAGCAAGTTAAGTCAGTTTTGCATCCTTAATGCCTATGGACAATCGGGCCAAGGAGGGTTCGAACCGGCCTCGCGTTCCGTACAAAAACCGATTATTCACCGGAATAATTCCAGTCTCATCATCGCCACATGAGAATTAAGTGCTGGGAGGATCCAAGAGCGAAGTCTTAGTCGGCCACCGGAGTGGCGAGCTTATGAAACGCACAGCCACACAACCGTTGGTCGACTACTTGGTTTAAGAAAACAAACTTGTTTAAAAACAGCCATGGGGATATGGTTTAGTGGTATAATACCTCTTTAGCATAGAGGTGGTCCGGCGTTCGATTCGCCGTATCTCCATTCTTTTGTCTTTTTAAACTGACTTTACAGGCTGTCTAACCATTTTCTATTCTTCTTTCCCTAAGGCCTCTTAGTCCTCCAAACATTCAGGGTTATCACGCCGTTAATCTCCTACCACCATATCCGGTTACTGCTGCTCCATTAAACAACTCAACCTTATCAACAAACTAACCATCCAAACTTTACCCTCATTGTAATAGAAGTAAGCTGGAGTATAAAACCGGAGTTGGCGCTATCGAGTAATGATACCCATCAGATCTAAAACCTAGCATGGCCCTAGATCTGACTTCTACAAAACAGTCTCGCAATGGCCATGCCTCATCGGGTCAGCCCAGAAAGGTAACTTCTGTCCGATGCATGAATATCCCGTACAACACCTATGCAGCATATCACAGTCCTCCCGTATATTCCGACAGCCTAATAGTGTTAGTTCAAGCCACTCAATCGATGACGCTACAGATCGTTACCTCCAGTCACCCACCCCCAAGCCCCCGCCCCTACACCCTCTTGCGCTGATTCCGGTGGAGGATCTATCCCAGAAGCTGTTAACAAGTACCGGTAAGCTGGGGCGCCAAAACCCACTACCACCCCCTTAAGTGCAAGAGCATTCCGGTGATGAACTCACTACTAGCTTCCATGGCGGCAGCTAAGGGTGCTGTCGGGATACCTTCCAACAAAGTGACACCGTCCGGAAGCGGCCCGGACTTCAGCTGGACATTGTTGATAACGAGAGCCATTTGGCTGTACCGGCCCCTTGCGCCACCAATTCGGATTCTGTCATTCTCGGGGAAATGTGATTGGGTTGTCTGGAGCAGAGCTAAGGGTATTAGGGCGATGTAGAGTGGATTGAGGTTGGTAGGTAACATGATGTATGTATCGTATCAGGTCAAGATGTGCAGCAAGTTAACAAGGTTAGGGAAGGATGAGGGTGAGGGAAAGATGCGCTGCGGACGGTTTATAGGACGCCGAGGGAGAGCCACTCATGGTTACGTATCTAACCGATAGGATTCGCGGTCACCGAAGCCGGGAACGATAGCTTAGGTCGCGGGCTGCCTCATTCTTTTTTCTCCCGTGTCTGCCTTACACTTAATTCACCGAGGACCCTAAACTCTTTCGCATTATTCGGCTACTCGCTTCCCTATCATTAAGGCTTGCCGTCACCTATATACCTTCCTCTCATCGTCTAATCATCTTTACAACAACGTACTCTACCTATGTTCTGTCGGGCTCTCTGAAACCGAGTGACAATATATGACCGATTACATGGGCTTTCTAACAGAATAAGGGGTTCCCGACAGAAGCCTGTTGCATATCCGGGATGGGGTTGATACTGCAAGATGGAAATTTGCCTTCCTCGGTGGTGGTACCCATGATAAAAATTTTGAAATTTCAATTTCACACCCGCAGGTCGGTAGGCTGGTTGCATAAAGCACGTCCAGACAATGCAGCCCAAAGAACAGGATCCCACAATAGTTTTCACGGATGGAAAGTCTCCGGGAAAGTATTCAGGGCTTCTGATACCGAGGTTCGACGGTTATTTCTACCAACTCCGGATGCGAGAACCCCACAATAAGCGCCTATTTCCACCGCAGTACATCGCCATGCGCAGCTCCCGAGCCAACAGGCGTCTCGAAGCGCTGGAGCACGGACATTAGTGGGAGGGGAATCTAAATTATATGTGGGCACCAAAGGGTCGCATAATTAGCAAATCCTCTTCCCGCAACGCTCCGATTCCTCTCCATCTTCAGAGCTTTCCCAATATCTCTTCCGAAAATTGGAGTAACGTGTCGACTCCTCCAGTACGCCTACATCTCTCTAAGCCTCTTCACGAGCTTCCCCTTCCTCAACTCTTTTTTTTTACGCTCCGATTTATCTTCCTTGACCTTTACCTCTTTCATAACAAAAATCTGAAATCCTGTCAGCGCGATAACCCTCTGCTGCAAAAATGAGATAGGTTCAAGAATGGAAGAGTGTCAACCATGTGGTACAGAGAAATGCAACAGTGGCTGTGCAACATAATTGCCAAGACTGTTAGTGATTGACTATGAAGGAGTGTAAATGATGTAAGATGATATATTAATTTAATACAACAGTTTGAGAGTCTGAGACTCTACCATTTGTGTCTTCCAATTCCGACCATTGTGAAAATGTTGAACTTTGTTGTGGTGTGCTGTGTGCGCTGCTCAGTATAATTTACTTTACTGTGATTGGCTTAAGCTCTAGATTATACAATTACTCAGCTATTTCATGTTGCATTACAATGCCAAGACCTCAAACTCTACACCAAATATTGAGGTTTCCAAACAAGGATACTACTCCCTCTACTTGCTTTTACTAAATTAAAAAACCATACTTTTATTCTGCTTCACTCGGCCTATATTTCTACAGTTTTTTTTTATATTAGTTAGACCACTATTGAGTGGGTTATTTTCCATTGAAAACCCCCCTAAATGAGGTTGACACTTATGCGTTCTTACACTATACCCGGTGAGAACAGACCTTGATCCTCCTTGACCCTATCGCCCAGTCCATTCTCGGCTCCCTCCTTTCTCAGCTTCATGATCCACCTCCTCACGATAGACAAATCCCCATCCCCTTCTAACTCATCTACCCTGTCGCTCAATTGGGCGAGGAAAGAATTGCGCCCCTCACGCACGCCCCGGTTGTATCCGGGGGCGAGCGAATCGCGTGCGGCCCAGTGAGTCACTACAACGCCCGCAACGACTGTGTGAAAATGCTGGGCCACTGGGGTCATTGCGGTTATTAGCGGGGGCCGCGGCCGATAGTAGGCTGGTGCGCATGTGGGGGATATTGGTGTGGAGATAGTTCATGATGGTATCATGGTGAGGTTGATAGCAATATCGAAGGCTATAGCGTGCTTACGTGGATGAGGTTGGGGTTGGGGCAGAGGATATCACTGGGAATTTTTCAGAGCGATCTCAGCAGGCGAAACGCAACCTTTGTTTCCTTTTTTTTGAGAGCAAGCCGGTGATTCCGGGGGTATCACAGCTCTGGAATCTTTTGATTCCACCCCATAGCTTAGGGTTATAGATAGCAATGCCTCTATCCTTGACTCCCCATATAGATCCTGGGTTTAAACGGAATAGTAGGATTCTAGCGCGAGATTATGCAAATACGCTTTTCGCGAAAACCAAGCCACCCCCCGATGTTCCTCTTTTGCCTAGCACCTTGACTGGGTTAAGGGACCGATAAATTATATCTACGCGGACGCTACGTACACTAATTATCACTCTGTATATAGAGACCTTCCACGTATCTCGACACACATACCTGAAAAACGTGCTGTATTGGCCTCACAATCAATACCATACACCTCCACAAGGGCTTTAATATTCAATCATTGCTTTCCCATACGAATTTCCGGCATGCATCAAGTCCAGCTCCAAATCGGCTGACCGAACCTTCATGTCAACAGTGAAACTCGCCCTCGAGACTTTGCCTTGAAAAAAGAACCCCAATCGCTTGATCTGGAAAGCTGACGGCGGCATCATAGTCACATCACAGGTAACCGTCCCTAACGTGTCAACCACTTTTCTATCGTTAGCCTTCTACCATTTCGTGAAGGACGGAATAACCTACTCCAGTGCTTGGCACTCGAAGGCGGATTATCGAATTTACACCCCACCAGGGATAGTTTTATTATTCGCTTATCGGCTTGACGGAAGGACGCCCCGCAGGGTATCGAAATCACTTTTTCATTGCTGGCGTCGTCGCCCTGTTCTTTTCAGCCTTATATCCTTACGAAGCGGCAGGAGAGAGCGCATACCTTTGCCGCTAGCCACTCGACGTTATCCCGAGTGTATTTCGTCTCATAGTAAGGATCTGTGAAGGAATCGTCTTCGTCGTGTACGCCTACTTCAAATTTTTTGGCTATTACTACGCCGTAATGTTGCTTTAGCTTCCGCGTATGGACTATGCCCTCGATACCATGGAGAACTGCGCCTCGGACCACGGCGGACCAGCTGTAGGCTTTTAGTACGCCATCCCGCGAACTGGCTTATGGGATTTCG
The DNA here is from genome assembly GCA_003182015.1 of Tuber magnatum. Classification (NCBI taxonomy): domain Eukaryota; kingdom Fungi; phylum Ascomycota; class Pezizomycetes; order Pezizales; family Tuberaceae; genus Tuber; species Tuber magnatum. The sequence goes on from PYWC01000063.1 coordinate 200,505, forward strand.
GCGAGCTTACGAAAAGGTGGGATTGATGACTCGGATCTTGTAGGACTGCCGTCTAACCCAAGCCTGCACTTCTGTAAAGAGATATGCAGATTCACCGAAGCCGCCAACCAGGAAGATTGTCTATCGATTAGCTTAGGGCATAAAATAATCGGAAATGGATGATATACAGAAATTTTATTTGAAGAATCCAACGCATTAGAATCCCGAATCTGCTGCGCTAACAGGGCGATCACTTGCTTGACGATTGGTTCGAACAAACCCTTCATATCAGCCCTGCTCAACACTTCAGTATTACCACCCCTCATTTGTGCTAGTATCGGTCAGTCTGGGATACTCACACTGTCAATCTCAACTCTCCATCCTCAATCCCATTTTCGGGATCATCTCCCACATACCCAACGGGGATCCGCCAGTGGTCCGTGCCAGCTGTTGTTCCAAACTCTCTCTTTACCGTATCGAAACTACGCATAAGGGGGCTCTGTGGGGCAGTTTTTCGAGCGGGCCACTCCCTGAAGCTGGGTCCAATGCGGGATTCTAAAAAGCTAATGAACGCTCTGTCTACTGCAACTGAGCCGCATTTGCCCCCAGAACCTACGGCGGCTTCGTACAGGCTAAACCTAGGACTTACTTTCTCGACCGTGTAGGTTATCAAATCCTGGGAACTCAGTAACCTCTAAAGCTAGTGCGGTCCAAGGCAACTCACCACTGTCCCACCCCCGGCGTCGCAAATTACCACTCGCTCACCCGGCTAGGACTTCGTTAACGCTAACTCGAAGCGCCTAGGCGGAGGAAAGCCTACCTCAAGAGGGCTGTCCGTATCAGAGCGCTCATGGTAAATCTCCTTAAGACAATACGATGCCGCAGCTTCCGGCTCCGAAACCATTGTCAACGTATCCCCAGCCCTCGACGCAAACCCAGCATCCCTCGCGGCTTGACAGGTTGCGTTCTGCGCCTCGTGGCTCCATATCGCCGGCGTCGTCAAAACGAATTGGATCGGTGTATTGTCCAATGTACGGATAAGCCTTTGGCGCAGTGTCTCCATAAGATGTGAGTACAGCAGTTTGAGGTAATCCGTCGTGACTTCCACTGCAGTCTTTCCCGCGGGCAGTGGGATGTTTGCGTACGAGCTTTCCATGGATTGGGGGTTTGACGCGGCTAGTCGGGGGTTGTCGTATAGTGTTGCTGCAGCATTCGCATCTAGGAGAAGTTTAAAGAAACCATGGCGGAGCCCGCCCGGGGGGGTACCATAGCCCCAAGTCGCTCCGCTGTCTGAATAGCTGATTTCGGTGGGGACTTTCTCATGGTTGGTGTTTCCCCGACCGGGCCAGCTGTCGATTACTTCTATATTTTTATAGTCGGGGTCCGTAGTGTGAATGTATGCTAGCCCTGGGGGTACCGGTTAGCCATGGTATCCGATTATTGAAGGCCAGGGGCTAGTTACCAGAATATGTGGTGCCAAAGTCCACTTTGACTTATGGATTAGAATACCGTGGATTAAGAGTGAAGGGGAGCATACCGCCTACTACCAGCCTGTGGCGCTCATTTGACATTTTAGATTCGTAGGATAGGGTATGTTATCAGTGCAGAGCTAGAAGCCTCGATTGTTGTTGTTATTGCAATTGATGTTGCCACTGCTGTTGTTGATAAGAGTTAGTGATAACCCGTGGTGATGCCTCAGTTTCCTATGTCAAGCCACGGCGCGGCAGATCGGTCATCCACGCCAGTGCGCTTGTATCTTACGGCAATCCAGACGGAAAATCAACACCACGCGCTCGATTGTCTCATTTTTAGTCCGATCCCACTGTTGCCTTGAGGTCTCGATTCTCAAAGTGATTCACAGCTCATCCAACTCTCATGCAACGAAACGTGTCAAAAACAGAGCTGTACCGTACGACGCCAAACCCGTCCAAGCAAACCCCCGGGCGCTGTCAAAATCTCAAGATCGCTGAACAAACACCCTACCGAGGCTACCCGTAGTCCGATACGTGCGGAAACAGTGCTCCTTCCCCATTCATTTTTTGCTTTTTCCCATGCGGGGAAATGGCTATCCTAAGTTCTCTATTGGCCGGAAGACCCTCCGTAATCCACGACCCCCTAGAATCGCTCTTATACTCGAGTAGCGGTAGCTTAATTGTTCCCGCACCAATTGCACAGTGGCTACAAAATCAATCGCGCGGAGCTTCCAAAGGATCTTCTACCGAAGCCGAACAGTGTCTCACGATTGAGCACGACACCCGCCTCCCAGCCTCAAATACAGAAGGGAATCGTCCCACCTGGATTAGAACACCGAAAACGCCATGTCAGGATTCCCAGCCCCATCCTCCAGTAAGCGGAGAAGTGGCATAACGAATTACCTTTCTGTGAGAAAAAACTCTTCCTCCTCATTTCTCAGGAGAACCTCTAATCCTTCGGCAGGGATATAGCAGAAGCAGCAGGCCTCCCCCACTAAACACGGAACTGGCGGACGAAGAAACCTACAAAAAGGTCATTAAACGCAATGGAAGCTTAGTGGCCGCGCTAGCGGAGCTAGAAAAGCGGAAAGAAGCACTGATCGAAGCCAACGAACGCCTGCAGCACGAGAACGAGGCACTCAAAACCCAGGTCATGGTGGTGGAGGATACAGCTCGGGAGCTTAGCGGCAAATTAGATGCGCAAACCGAAGAACTTAAAAAGATCCAGACCCAAGAGTACCAGAAAACAAGGGGCGTTTTACGCGAGTCGCACGAGGCCATCAGCTCGCAATTCCGGGAGATATTCCGGCAGTGCTCGGACTGGGCGAAAGACTATTTTAAGATTAAGATGGCGGATTTTGATATAAGGAAATTCCCGGATTTCAAGAAGGAGCTGGAAGAGGTGTCCTGGGGTAGCAGTGACTGGGGCAGTAAGGTGCACTTCAAAGCTTCACATTTGGTCCAGGCGGTACTTGGAAACATGATCTGCAAACGAATCTTTTCTTCTCCCTTTCGCGGAACGCCGCCGGAATTTTATCAACAGTTTCAAGACATGTACGAGATCAAGTATTCCAGTACGTCTTTCTCTTCTAGTCCTGGGGCCCATGCTGATGAACGTAGTTGATAGAGCAGAGGCACAGCGCTGGCGAGCTAGCAGTCTTCGGACCTTCTACTCATGCAAGAGATGGCCATTAAGTGGGCAGTACTCCCATCCGCTCCAGGCATACAAAGACCAACACGCGATGGATATCTTACGGGACATTCAGGCAGTCCTCAGACCAATTATCGCTGTCCACTACCCCAATTTAGCCGACCAAGAAGCGCAGGTGCAGAAAGAAGGGCTCTTCTCGATAGTCAAATGCGCCAAAGCGCTCAGTGAGAAGATGGGCCAGCAATCCTCTGAGCTACAAATTCTCTCCAAGTCCTGGTTCAGCAATAAAGATCGACTCTTCACTCCCGACGACGGCCGAATGGAGAATAGATATGGCGGCGAAGACTACGACTCTCAAACCGATTTACGGGTGGACTTGATTCTTTCCCCAGGGTTCCTCAAGTACGGCAACGACAACGCGGAGAACCTAGACGTTTGGAACGTATGGACCCCTGCAATCGTGGAAATACATGATCCAGCTAGACTGCTCCCACCGCCACCGCCGAGACCGCCGACGGCATCTGCAAGAACACCGCCGACGTTTGCTTCGGGAGGCCCAGAGGAATTGCCCGGGGGTAGGCAGCAGCAGGTAGCAGCACTGCCCGGTACGGTGACCAAACAAGAGCACAACGAGGACGAGGAATACGTGGACGAGGAATACGAGGATGAGGAATACGAGGATGAGGAATACGAGGACGTACAAGCTGTCACGGACGCGCCCCTTCTTGGCGCTCAGTGGTATTAGGGGCCGGCTTGTTTGATAAGGATTTCATCTCGGGTTTATCACCAGTCTACTCAGCACCCCACCGTAGTTTTGGCAACCAAAGTCGCGGCAGAGGGGCCCCTAATTCACTCTCTGTTAAAAACATAAATCTGTATCTTAAGCACGATAACTCACTCACCACCAACAATTACGTATTCATCATCAACCAGTAAAATGCGGGTAACTTACCGGTACTGTACTCAGAATGCCATCTCACTCTTAATCTCAAACCGAAACTGCCATACTTCGCAATGGTCAGCCCCAGATCAATTAAGGATCTCCCAATTCGTCTTCCCTTTTGTGAACCTGGAAGGTTACCCACTCCTCACAACTTTGGCCCCAACCAGAATCCCCTGATGGCCAGCATAGTGCCCGTAGACAATATCCTATCTCCTGCCAATCACTCCACTGCCCTTGGCAGGCCTCTCCACCCGAGCATGGAACGAGTATGATACTTATGATACTCGACTCGTGTACAGTACTACTCGAGTAGTACACCTGATAATCACCACTGCATACAACGGCACTGCCCCCTAGAGCCCCAACTCAACCAATCCCAACCTCATCCGCTGCCTCATATGCTGTGATACCCATCCATTACCATCCTCTCTAAATTGATATCGGGAGTGCTCCAAGCCCAATCTGCATCCGGCATTTGTGATTCCCAAATATTCGGAATACTCGCCTCGTCGCGGAGCCCGTACTACAATGACACCGTGAAGGCGGCCCCCATGATAGGCGGGGAATAGATCCACTCGCGGCCCGGGCGGATGCCTGACGCTAAGCCAAAAAAGTCTAGGCAACCGCGACATATCTATTACCGACGTGGCAGTTCGTTAGTCGCTACCAGTCACCAAATCGATACTCGATAACTTACCCCTCACGTTCAATTCGGTCCATGCATGCTACCGTCCCGTACCGGTAGTCCTATTCCCACCTGATCAGCCGCAACAAGTTCAATGAGCTGGACTTGATAAAGCGGGGAAACGTACGAGTAGCACCCGGACGGAAGTATTGTATGGCGCTGTACGGTACTTTATTCCATAGCGCCCATCACGGTCAGCAAAAGAATGGTCAAGAGCCTCTCCTCCTCTATGGAACCTTTGGCCGCAGATACGCCACCCTCCGCATGGGAGGTCGAAGATATCGATTACAAGGCCCTCATGGAGGACGAAATAGTGATAGCGGTGATGGGTGTCACGGGCGCTGGGAAGAGCCACCTCATACGGCAAGTTACAGGACTCAATGAGATTGCCATCGGGGATGGTTTAGAATCTTGTATTTCCCCATTCCAATCCATTCCAATCCATCCGACACCAGAAAAACAAGTGTATACTAAGAAGGAGGAAAACCAAAACAAATAGGTACCGACAAAATAACTTCCTACCGGTTCAAACACGACGGCGTAAACATCACTCTGGTCGACACCCCCGGATTCAACGACACCTACCGCACAGACACGGATGTCCTCCTCGACATAGCGACATGGATGGAATTCACCTACCGCGAGAACTTCAAACTCTCCGGAATAATCTACCTGCACCCCATATCCGCCGTTAAGATGGAAGGTTCGGCGCTCAGAAACCTACGCATGTTCCGGAAACTCTGCGGGGAGGACGCGCTCAATCACGTATTCCTCGCGACAACGCACTGGAAAAACGTCCCCGAGGAGCTCGGCAACAGACGCGTTAAGGAGTTGAAGGAAAACCCGGAGTTCTGGAAGGGAATGCTGAACCGTGGCGCTAAAGTTGCCAAGTACCTTGGCGATAGCGAGTCTGCTCTGGACCTTATCGACGTGCTTGTCAAGATGGGACGCGTGACGCTGGAGATTCAACACGAACTTGTGAACGAGGGCAAGGAGTTATACGAGACCGCGGCTGGGGAAACGGTGAACGCGGAGCTCGCGCGGTTGCAGAAGAACCATGAGTTGGCTTTGAGCGCTGTGAAAGCGGAGTGGGTACAGGCGTTGAGGGATAAGGATGAGGAGCTCAAAGAGGTACTCTTCGAGGAGAGACAGAGGATTGAAGAAAAACTGGCCCAGGTGGAGAATGACAGGGAGAATTTGAGAAGGGAGAGGAGGAAGGAGATTAGGGAGCAGGAGGACGAGTGGCATAGGCGGCTCAAGCACATGGAAGGAGTGCAGCAGAAGGAGCGTGATGAATTTCAACAACGACTCAGAGAGCTGCAGGCTTCTGTTAGAGATAGAGATAGTGGGATCCCTTGGGCGTCTCTGATAGATTTGGCGGTAAAAGGGCTGGTTCATTTCTTGAATCTCAGAGGATAGTTTTTTTCTTATTGCTTCCATTCCGGCTTGTGCTCTAGTAATTTTAAACCTCTCAGATTTTTGTGAGAGTTCAATAACTAACTGCACCCCCAATCCTCAGACCCGTTTAGAAAAGCGATTCTCAACTTGGGAGAGGAAATAGCTTGTGAAACACACCCAAGCTGGGGGTTTTCGAACCATAATTACTCAGCCGCGTTGAGCCAAAACCTTGCAACAAAGTAATTGAAGAAGTTTATTCTTACATCGAGAGCTTGGCGGAAGAGAAGGAAGTAAATTTTCTGCATCAAGTGCTCGGACTTTTAGAAAGTCTTTGCGGATCGCAATAGTACTCTCCAGCCTTAACAGATACCGCAACTCAACCCATATCTTCACAATGGAATGAGTAAACTAAATTCTATACAACAAGAGGCGATAGGGATGCGAGTTCTAGGAGTATTTTTCTTTACAATACTAAATCCAAATACTGATAGTATTACCTCTTTTCTCAATCATGAATGTCTTCATCCTCCCAAGTATCTAGCACTATATTGATATTCTAAAGAATGTGTTTGAGCTCCTTAGTAATAGATAGTAATTACCTCCTATCAAAATCCCAATTCTACCGAGCAATGATTTTTGCTACTTTGTATGGCAACAAAGAATTTAGGAAAACTCAGAGTATTACGGTTGGTTTGCAAATCGGAGTCCATGCTTAACATAAACTCTTATTATTCAATGCAAAGATTATGACAAGTGAAGAAAGTATGACTAAACTGTATTAGAGCTCCTATCCTTCAGAGGTGGTTAATTTCTAATATTATCAAGGAGTTCTAGCACCTTGCTCTTCAGAAAATCAGCGTAACAATGGATATTATACCATAATGGCTGAAAATATTCATAGCTGAGAAAAATGAGTAATATTATTGGTATTTGAATCTAGTATTGAAACTGTGAATACTCTTTTACCTTATTTTTCTGACGCCTCTTACAAAATTTACTTTATTCGTTCCATCATGAAGATATGGGCCTTCGTGACGCCCACTGGGATTATACTGTCGGAATTCGGAAACACACTTTTAACAGTGCGAGTGCTCTAGTATAAATAAATAAAGCACCTGATGCTGTAATGTCCGAGGTATGATATAATGCCTTTAGACGCCACTTGTGCTACCGGCAGCACTGCACAGTACCTGTATCCTACGTAGAGTATCCAAAAATGATACCCCATCCTTCCGCCAGTACAGTGGTTAAACAACACGAGCCTTATTTTCAGATACCCATTGCGGGACACGGGTACAGTACTTTACACCGTATCCAGTCTCACACTCTCCGAAAATGGCAGGGAAACTCCAAGCGGCTACTTCAGTTATAAAAATTGTCCAACTCATAATACCTTTAGTAGCGGATTCTAAGGCGATCTATGGCGCTTTCACACCTGGAAAAGAAGAAAAATAAAAAGCTTTTCCTACTGTCCAATCTTTAGCGCCCCTATACTAAAGTCCTGCAGCACTCCCGCATGCCCGATCCATCGAGTGACAGACCCAGAAATTACCTACAGGCATATCTTGTATCCAGGGAGAATACGTCTGCAATCGCCAGCCACTCTGGCTGGGTTCCATTTTGGTGCCTGACCATTGGAGGTCTCCACTATTTTATTTTCCACTCCTCGTTGCTGTACTGGCCACCCAAAAAAGTATCGCACCATTCAACAAGTTATGTGGAAAAACTCGAGCAGATGGCCCGGGCCGAGCCTTCTTTACCGGCCTTTTCCCTTACCCCCCTCCACCTTTGACCACTGTAATCTCCGCCAAGGAGACTCCGCTTAGTGAAGGGTTTCGCAGAGTGGCTGCACCAAGTAAGGCAATTTGGCATTGNCCCTCCACCCCACGACGTAATAGCACAGAAGTATGGTCTGCAATACCATCGCCGGAGAAACGTGTGTTCACCGCTTCATGCCCCTGGTTGCCGCTCTCGAAGAGGAAGTGGACGCTCAGTGACTCGTGCTCTTCACGCGCGGCTTCGAAAGCGCGGATTCTTTCTTGCTCCTCATTCTCCCAGACTCGGTCCTGGCGGGCAGTTTGACGGGATTGGATGAGGATTTCCCAGGCTTTCGGGGGGAGGTTTGGAGAGATGCGGTTTTTGTTCTTGTGGCTGCGGTGGTATCGCGGTTGTTTCCGGCGGTTGCTGGTGCAGAAGGTTGGAAGTGGAATACGGCTGGACTTGGTGGCCATGAGGGATGAATAATTGCTGCCTATTGCCAACACCGGTTAGTTTGTTTGTCCGAGAACGTGGGAGCCAGCGAGGAGGGTGAGGGTGACTTTCTCTAAATCACCAGCAGTAATACCGTGTATGATAGGTGTATAGATTGTGTCGTCAGCGGAAAAATTAAATTATCATTCAAGTAACTGCGGTTCCCCCAGGAAGAGATCCTTGACAATAAGGAGAAAGGAAAGAAAAGACTTAGGGCCTGCTTGGGCCTGACCGCCACATTCTGTTACGAGGATGCCGAGACAACCATTTCCATAGGTAAAATCGTCACAAAACGGGAACAGTTGTCCTGACTTTCCTTTTTTTTTTTTTTTGTCCAAACAGGCCCTTATCACACACACACTCGGACGGTGGGTGGGGAAACATACAGCACAAACAAACTACAAAAACACATACCCTCCACCTTTGACCACTGTAATCTCCGCCAAGGAGACTCCGCTTAGTGAAGGGTTTCGCAGAGTGGCTGCACCAAGTAAGGCAATTTGGCATTGCCCCTCTTGTCTCAGTAGCCTCGCAGCCATACAACACTAGGGAAGATGGTCGAGTGATTTGGAATGATGCCAGATATCACCAACAGACCTCCGCTCCACTGTAACCGGGATCTATGTATGGTAATCGGCATGAGGCACTCAAGGGATGGCACATGTCAGTGTGGTATCGTATCTCCTACGCTCTCTCGAGGAACACACACAGGATGAAGCACAAAGGATCACACTTACAACTACCTTCAGAACGAATACACACATTACCACCATTTTCCTCCTTCTGAAGACAGAGTTTGTCCACGGTTCATTCATCCAACCAGCACAATTCTATTTCCCGATATATCTAGACGCCAAAAGTATAACCGAAACCTAAATTTGTACCAAACAAAAGTATCAGTCACGATTGCACAACCCCGCAATGACCTCCAACACCCCGCCAGACTCGAAGGGCGCATTTATCTGGTCAATGTTATCAGTACCTAGGCCCCCCACACATAGACAGAACGCCAATTAGGCACGAGGAGTGCTCGCGAGGGACTTGCACACTCAACTTATATAGAAGTCAGCCCGGGTTTTCGGGAGCGCCCATCTCCTGTACAATACCGCCCCGACATCCCGACGAAAATGTGACGAGAAAAATAACAAGGGAAAGGAAGAGGTAAAGGTCCACGACAGAAGTCTAAAGACTGCGAAAGTCACCCCCTCCGTCAGCTCCTCCGATGACGCACCGGTACGATGCAAAGCTGGACATTACATCCAAGTATGATACTACATACCATCCCCATACAACAAACCAAAAAAAAAAACCCCCACTCCCCAACCCCCCAATAAAAATAATCACAAGTAATCAAAGTCAGTGAAACCCAAAAAATACCAACACCCAGTCTATCCGCAAGATACATTCTGGCTTAACCACGTGCCATATCAATACGCCCCCGAGTTTGGGTCTCAGGAATAGTTTGTGGTCTAGTAGCTCTGTCTGCACTAGGAAGGGGGTATAGATTACTTGTTAGAATTCCCGGCTCCATGGTTCGAGATCGAGGGTTTATCCCAGGGAGGTTGAGCATGCTCGGGATCTAGGATGTTAGGCTCGGTTGGTAGTGGTTAGAGGCGGGGATGTTATTTAGAAGAGGCGCAAGTAGTGTGTTGTAATATAATATTATCATACAAGGGGCATATTGACCCCATGCCGTAACAATAACCTTCGCTGATCTCGTCGCGATGTGAATACAAGACTGGAAAATCCACCCAAGAGTGCAGATGACTAATAACCCAGTCAGTAATAGGACCTTTCACTTCCAATGAAATATATTTGTGAGCAGAACTCAATGGGGTCGGAGAGTTAATATCCTATTGATCGGACTTGGTGAGTATGGTAACATGATAATATCGTTACTACATATTGCTTCTCACCGAAACGGACCAGGACATTCTACTTCTGCAAAACCACAAAGCGCAACACCCTCTATCTCGCAACTAAACCAAAGTGCAAGGTGAGCAGAGCAGACTACTACCAACCGCCCATAATAGCAACTAAAGCAAAATGGTAAATCTCAATGAAAAGGTTATGTTTCTCTCGCCCAGCCCGCCAAACAGACAGTAGCAAAGCCCAAGCCAACTATCATCCATGCACCACCTTTTCCGAAACCAGCCAAAGCTATCCATAATTCACCCACCCATAAGCCTCGAACAACGTACACCACACCAGTAACATATCACTCCCGATCCTTATGTACCGGAAACCCCACCTCCACCATCTTGCCCTCGACAACCACCCTTTCGAACAGACTAATCTCCTCAGACAGGAACTCCTTCTTCCTCCTCGTTCCAAGGAGCTCCCGCTGCGCCAGTCTCTTCTTGGACCTCCCTGCCCCCCGGCAGCGTTCAAGCATAGCTTCTATAGACTCATGCTGCTCTTCACAGGACCTTTCGGGCGGGGGGGGCACCAGCGGTGAAACCTTCCGCTCTTTCCTCTCCCACACCGGTACCCGTGTGGGGTAAACGTCATCCATGAACTCCGATGGCCTCCCACTACCCCTTCCTCCCCCTTCC
>PYWC01000063.1:232405-247208 GCA_003182015.1 Tuber magnatum
AGGGAGGCAGCACGAGTGAAAGGAATGGAGATGAAAATCCAGGGGGTTCGTTCACCAATTCTGGAATGGGAAAGTGTGTGTGGGACAAAGGCACATATTGAAAACCTTACACACGTAAGCCTCGAACAGGTAACGTCCCCTTTCCTCCTCCTCAGCCTGTAAGAAGAGTGTTTTGGGGCTGTGCCCATTTCCTGTTTTGGCGCAAGAAAAGGGTGTGAATCGCCAAGAGCCGCAACCGCATACCGGTACCCAACCCCCCTGACACTATGCATACCCTCTCGCCCAGTGAAGCGGACTGACTGACGTATGGAAGGCAAGGGCCAAGAGGAGAGGAGGAAGAGAGACAGCTTATCCATCCATCATAACGTCGAGTGCAATGCCGAGAACGACTCTACAGATACCGAGTCCGTGCATTAAGCATCATACATTATCATCCCCTATTCCACCCTCACGCTCGTTATCCACTCGAGTACCGGTACTAGAAGTATAGTACTGTACGAGTACTCGTGCGGGTACATTCCACAATTATTACAATCTCATCAGCGGTCAATGTACAAGTACATGGATCCTGAAACACCCTACCGAACCGGTAACCTGGCGTCTATGCAACTCCACCTCCAACAGCATAAGCGAACTCCCACCCCTTCAGCCATCCAGGTTCTAGAAACTCTCCCAGTATTCCCCCCACCAGCTTCAACCGATCCAGCGCAAAGAGAGAAAAAAGAAGAAAAAGAAGAAAAAGTTTCAACACCAGGCCAATAGAACCACCCATAGAAGTGCAGTACTCCAAAAATCCTATTTTAACCTCCAAAGCGGGAACCCGCGGAGCCGTATGGACCTTGTATAAAAAAGGTCTGTAATTCAATGCATGCATAAAAGTGCAGGGTGCGAATGCATGCATGTCACATGAGTACGGTAGTCACGAGGCTTGACAGCCGCAGGATTAGGGTTATTCCACAACATATCACTCGAAATACTTGCCACGCTCTCTATCTCTCAGGCCCTCGCTCAGAATCCGATATCGGGGGATGGGCGGAGAGTGAGTGCGGAATATCTTCCTGTTCTCCAGGACGAAAAAGTGAGGCATGGGTTGGGCTGGACGGCAAGAGGTGCGCGTATGCCTGCGGTAGAGGGGGCCAGGGGAACCAAGAAGCGGATCGGATTGCGGGTTGCAAGGCAACTCGCGGCACTGTTAAAATTGTAGTGGAAAATCTTGGTCGAGAAGAGCACCTTGGTGAAACCTTCGTCGGCCTTGTAAATCCTCATCCATTTCTAGCGCACCCATTTCGGTTAAGCACGATAGGATCTGCCAACGGGAAACGGAAAAGATATGACACGAGGACAAGGATGGTAACAAGGTATCTTGAAGTGCTCAAGAGAAAAAAAAAAAAAAAAAAAAGAAACAAAGGAGACTCGTTTAATAGGATTATTCGGAGGAAGGGAGGGGAAGGAATCACAATAAAGAAAAATAGTCCTGTTCCCTGAAAACCTGTACAAATACATTGCTGGGGAAATGTTCGTTATCCATCACAAGCTATCCAACACTGTCCTATCCCTCTCTAATGTCTCCACCTCCTCCAGAACTTCTTTTCCCCGGCAGGCCCGGACCCAGCCATTTGGCCCTCATCGACATTCTTACGGTGGCTTCTGTTCTTTCTCCTGGAGAAGCAAGCTCCACACCAGAAGAAGGTGACGATAAGCATGCAGATAACAGCGGCCCATGTCATACCGAGGTACCTTTTCGAGAGATAGGCTCGGAAACCGGTTTCTCCCATCTCACGGGTTATCGCGTCACGAATTTTGACAGCAGCGGTGGTACCGATGCCGGACGCAACGCCGAGGAACAGAAAGGATATCTGAAACGGGCATCAATCAATAATGATTTCGAAAGGTGAAAAAAGAGGAGCCAAACTCACCACAGCGAACATCCAATTAACGCATGCGGTAAGCCTACTCTCATAGAATCCCAAAAATCCGAGAATAACAGCGATGCCGGCAGCAGCAATTCCAATGCAGTAGGTGACAAACATGGTCCGATAGGCAGCGTTCAAAACGTTGACAGCGGTGTCGAGGTCCTGAGTGTTGACACCCAAGTCCTGCAACGTCACACCCTGCGATAGCTCTACCTCGAAAACGCCGACAGGATCGAAGGTGAACATCCCCTTCTGCTTAGTGCAGTTTGTGATCTTCTCATTGTCGTTGGAATCGCGCTCGCCTTCGCAGTAGTTCATGACAAAGACCTTGTAGAAATCGTGCAGGCCGAGACGGGAAGCGGTGCTGTTAACGACGTCCTGGACGGCTGAGTCGAGGATGTTGTCGAGTGCGCTGATACCGGTGTTTGAAGCATTGAGGGAGGTGCCTTCCCCTCCGAGGTTTGAAGTATCGATCTGGTGGCTCTCATGAGCACATGTTTGCACAGGGCGAGGATGGAGGAGAAGTCACCTTGATGATATAACTGTCGTCCAGGAACCCGTTATTCCTACCAGCAAACAGCACAAGCATAGCAAGTATGAAGGCGGCAATGGATAGCGCTATCGGAACGATCGCTGAGAGACGCATGTTGATGATTGTTGTGTTGGGTGTTGCTGCTGGGATAAGCCTTGGCAATCAATTAAGTGGGGTACCGCTTGGTGAATAGAAAAAATGGCGGTGGTGATTAGAATGGTGGGAAGAGGGGAGCGGGTAGCTGGATCCACGATATATATCACATCTCCATCACGGTCCAGTGACCAACCGGTTTCAGGGCGCCGGAAGCCATATCCTTGTCGGTTGGCACCGCCGTCATGAAAATCGCTGGTCGCAAGGCACGGGTTTGTGCCCTTCACATCCTTCATTGGGTGACGCGTACAAATACCGGTAGAACAGTGTCTATGACGCTGTCTTGGCGGTTCGTTGCTTTTCTTGGATAGAAATTCGTGATTGCGTACTGTATTGGTCTTGGCGTCGCCGTATCGGGCATCGGCTTGGTTCGATCGGGTTTGGTTTGGTGTTCAGGTGGATTACCGGTGGTTGGTGCACTGCCTCGATGGGTATGATATGATAAAATGAAACCCTTGCTATCGCGAGATCGGTTGCTGGTGGTCTGCGGTGCTCCAGTACAAGTACTCGTACCGATACTGGTATGCGAGTCATGGTGCCGGAAGCGATAGGGGAAGGATTTCTAACCCCCCCATTTGCCACAGAGTGGTTTGCGTGCAAATTATAGGATTTATCGTGGCTCCGGGCTTCAAATCGGAGGGATTGAAATGGGGAGGGCGGGGGGAGGGGGGGGTTACGCACTTCACCTCTACGGCTTCCCGCACCGTGGCGACTCTGGTATGATAGGATATTTTCGAAATGGCTGTGTTTGCCCCATGGTTGGGATACCGTACCGACATCTGTGGCGGCTCTCGTGGGACAACAGTATGATACCGTGAGTTTGTTTGCTGTTGAGGCACGGGTAATTTACCCGGCCACCTCGTAAGATATCATACCATAGAACCCTGGATACGGTGACCGTAACCTATCGTGGCAATGGGGAACCTTGACGCGCGACCGTGATGAAATCTGATATGATACTATCGCACAATGGTACGGTGTCATAGCTTGGCCCTGCCATCCACCCGAAAACACTCGTCCATCAGGTTTATCCGTTTTGATCATTGGGGCAGAGCAATACCGTAGAGTGCAAGTGCAGTCCAGTCCGAGTCTCCCCCCCCCCCCCGCACAACCCCTACATCATCGGGCTCACAAATGTCTCGCGTACCGTCCACATGAATACTCGAGTACTTGTACTTGAGTGCCGTAGTTGCACTCGACCTCATGCCCACACCATGTGGTCCATGGTGGCTGGATGTCGGACAAAAAGTGCAAGCCCTGATGCTGCACGGTACGGTACCGGTACTATCGCAGCCAGACCGGGAAGGTGCAGAAACTGTCGGGCAATTTTTTTTTTCTTTTTTCGTGCGCACCGGTATCCGCTAATAAAGTGCAAAATTATGAGATGTCACGGTACCGGTACCGTAATCGACAGCAGTGCTGAGATAATTATAGTAACGAGATTGCTGCGGGGACATTCATTCGGGGGTTGGTAAGGAAAAGGGCAATTCATCGCGGAATTCGTAATCTGAAGTGCACTGCCCAGTACTGGGGGTGAGCCTACCGGTATTCTGTGTAGGAGGTGCGGGGAGCGCGCAGCTACGCTCGGTCTTCGGTTGGGATGGATGCGGCCGTGCTCGTATCCGCTCGGGTATGATACTGTACGAGTATGGCTGGGGATGCGGGAATACGGGTACCGCACGGTCTTCAACGGGGACACCACGATAACGGTGGGCGACGGACAAGGATCGGTGATGGGTACCGCAACTTTTTTTTGTTACCCTGTTTTGACTAATTCCCCTTTTTGCCTGACAAATCCTGTGGCCGTGTTTCACCAATGCTTTTTGTCATGCCCCGGTTGAGGGCTGTATACTGGTGGCTCAACCGGTTGTGCGTTTTTTTTTTTTACTACGATAGCCTGGTATATTTGCGGGCTGATTTTGTGTTTATTCAAGTGCGGTATCTCCTGAAATTCACATTTTCAGCTCTCAGCCTCAGCCCCGAGTGATAGCGTGTGATTGTTGGTAACTATTCACGCAAGTGGAGCAATCCTCAATACGTGAACCACCATTCACACCCCCAGAGGGGGGGGGATTTGGGTAAGGGAAGAGGGGAGAGAGAGAACTAGATGGGCAGGTGGAAGGAAGGTCGGATGGAACCAAAATTGCAAACGCAAATAATATTCTGGGAGTACTCGATACTCCCACCTCACAGGAGAGGGAGTGCTCGCTAAAGACCCGGCGACAGAGGTACGGAGCTCAACAATTTACTCAGTACATTTACCATTCACGGGATTGCGATACGGGCCCCGACTAACCGGAGGCCCATAGCTCCGTGAAGAAGGATACCCACCGCACGGGTGGGATCTGTAAACCGTGGGGCAGAAACCGCTGAGGCTTGTCTTGGTTCGGCTGGAGGTGCGTGGCTCGTACAGTATATCAGTTCAGTGCGTTGTGCTATGAGTGGGTGAGCAGATGGGTGGGGGAGAAGTTTTTTAGGTGAGGTTTGCTACGTAGTTCGCGGGGATGGGGTGGGATGGATTTGTCCTGGAGGACACTCCCAGAAATTTCCCCAAGGCTAAGTGGTGCATTTTGATGACTATCTTTGCCAAATTGTCGCTCTTTGTATGTGCTATTTGGCAGTTGTGCGTAGGTTTGGTCATGAGCGGTAATAGAGGTGTTGGAGTAAAGGTGGACTGATTGGTATATACTGCCCTCTGGAATATCAATCGGTACCCTTTGAGTGCCGTAAATTGGCTAAGAAGTCATGCTGTCGCGATACCTCATAGAGGTCTCATCTTGTGTAGGTTCAACCGGTGCTGCTGCGGGAGGTGTTAAATAATATTTCTCTCGCGGATAGTGTTTGTTTGTTCGTTTCGATGTTGGGCCAGAGCCCACCTCGGTTCGTAAGGTGTCCGGAGGTGAAGGGACTGAGATCCTTGACATTGAGCGTGAAACACTTGTTCTTGGCATTCTCTTGTCCGGATATTTTGCGGATTGTCGAGTATGTCGGGACGGCTTTCACGGTTTACTGTGGTACTGAATCTGGATATGAGGGTTTTCTGTAACTCCCTGTCGCATGGGTTATCCGGATTCAGGCGGGGGCTACGGCACGTGATTTGTGCCTTGTGGGTGGACCTCTCATTCTCGAGTTTTGGATTGTGTTTGCACATGTCCTTTTTCATCGGGGATTGATACATCTTTGCCCCCTTCTCCTTGTTTGTATTGGGGCTGCTGCTAGTCTAGATGTTATGTCTGTTTTGCTTGGTTGTTGCAGGGCTTCATTTATGCTGCTGCTTTCGGGCCCTCTGCCTTCGAATCTGGCTGATGGGCATTACCGATTTGATCAAACGTGGATACATCTCATATATGTTTAGATAGTGGAGGTATCAATTGTCTCAATAGTTAGAGGATACAGATCTTATCGATAAGAATAATACAACAATAAGAATACCTCACAAGATATTTAGAAGATAATACAATGCCAACCATGTCCCACCCAATGAAGAGATTCACCATATCGAAATCAGGAAATAAAAGTCTTTACATAACACATTCACAAGATCACTTCACCGTGACAAAACCGTTCCAAGTGCTAACAGCGTTTTCGTTTAAAACCCCGGGTGTGTCAAAGTACTCGATAGGATTCGCCATAAGCTTGAAATAATCCGACAATCCGATGCTCTATCATACTTTGAACAGGAGGTTGAAACTATGCCGTCAGCCTACCACGACAGCTACCCATCCTACCGCCACAAATCAGCAATGGAAACATCCTCAGTATCGAGAAAAATGACAACTCACGATAACCATAGCCTCGCCATTGTTTTCGCCACCCTGCCCGTTGCCACTGCCGGAGCCGGATGCGTCGTGCGGGTTGGGGTTGGGCTTTTTAGTCCTGTTGGCCGCGCAATCCCAGCACTCGGAATTGATCCGAACGAAGCGGTAAACGATCTCGTGGTTGGTGGCCTCGGGAGAGTTGGGGTCGAGGGTGTTGCACGCCTGGGTGGAGGGACAGGTGTGCTCACGGGTGTGGAGACAGGTGAAGCGAAGGGTAACTATGCGGCACATTTTGGGGGCCTGGAGTAGAGTTAGTGGTGGAGGGGGCGGGTGGAATGGCGACTTAGGGTGTACTGCTAATTGAAATAATTGTTTGATAGAAGATAGAACGAAGTGAATACTTGGGGTTGTGTGATAAGGAGGTGTGATATGTTTGTGTGGGAGAGGATATATATCACAGTTGTCTTATGTTAGGCTTAAGAAAATACTAAGGATAAGTAATACTTGCGTGTAATTCAATGGCGGGGGGTATGGGCCTGGGGTGGAAGGGGCTTGAGTAGTTTGTAGGTCTTATCTTATTACTGTAAACTTTTTGTATATAGGGTAGGGGCCGGAGACAGTTGGATTTTCTAGTGCTATGTCATATCATATTTTACCATTTACATATGCCATGCCTTTGATCTCTTGCGGGATATAAGAGACATTATTTTATATAATTTTGTATTCTGTCATACCGGGTTACCTTTCCAATTGGCTAACAGGAGATCTCTTGGCTGAGCACAGTGCTTTCTGGATAGGATGCTCTAAAAGAGAAGGAGAATTCTGCCCAATCTAATTAGCAAGTAAACGGCAAGTAATAATTGATGTCAGTAAAGACAAACCTCTGGAGGCTGCCTGGTTGGTGAAAAAAGTAAACAGAGAAATGTACATGACACTTGGCTTTCAATCTCTTGGGATTTTATGGGGTAATGCAATGTCTGCTACCCTGCCTTGACAATGGTCTATTGCCGGTTTCTACGATAGTGAATTATAATGGACTAGGAAAGGAAATGGACTAGGAAAGGAAATGTATAAAACGCCGGGTACGGGTTTGCAGTTGAGGTGAGGGCTAAGTTATTAAGTAGGAGGGGTTGCCAATACTGCTTCAAAGGCTAGGTGAAAGACATTGTGCTGATAACTTAGGGCTTGTTTGGCTGGAATGGTAGGTGGGTCGACTGCTCTATTTTACCTGG
Source organism: Tuber magnatum (assembly GCA_003182015.1). Lineage (NCBI taxonomy): Eukaryota > Fungi > Ascomycota > Pezizomycetes > Pezizales > Tuberaceae > Tuber > Tuber magnatum. The sequence continues at coordinate 239,994 of PYWC01000063.1, forward strand.
AGGACTGGTTGTATTGGCATCTTCGTAATGGAATGTAATGGTTGTTTGGATGAGGAAATGGAACAGAATGGCCGTACCCGAACAGGCCCTTAGTAGAGGTGCGGGTAAGGGTATAGTGAATAGGTGAGTGGAGAGTATGAAAGGTTGATCGGCTAAGTATGATATGCATCTAAGGTGTAGGTCTAGACTATAATTAAGGCTCTTTTAGGAGTTATATAATTATTTACTTGCTGAATGGGATTGGCCAATTTTTACTCATTCTGCAGGACATCCTACTGAGAACGTAACCTACTTGACCAAGTGGAAGTATTTCCTGGTGGGATGTAACGTATGCAGCATTACTCTATCACGTCCCTGGCTCTAGAATTGATTGTCAAGGTCTCCAAACGGTCAAAATGCCACAATAGTATTTTTTTAATTTTTTTTTAGAAAAGACCTCCAAATACATTCAATCTCTAACGGCCAAAGTAAACTAACCTAAAGGAATAATCTCATTCAAAAGTTCCGACAAGTGAAAATCCTTCTACCGGGAACAGCTATGGAGTCTTGCACGTCCTCCGCCCTGGGCTACCACTCAATCTCCTCCCTTTCCTCCCCAACTGGGGGACTAACAGTCCAGGTCTCCTCAATATTCATCTCATCATGCCTCACCCACCACTCCTTCCTGCTACCCTCATCCGCAGGCGTAAGTGAAAAGTTCACATCCTCACCATCGTTTCGGACCAATCGCGGACCCTTGAATGAAACCTCCGTGTGATCGTTCACCCTTGCAGTAAAGCTTATATCCATCTCATCCACGGGGACGCTCTCTTCTGGGATGGTCCTCAGGGTGGTTACTTCGCAATCCGCTTGAAGGGCTTCCCCGTCGATGATTTCCTCGATGGCGGTGTCCTGGTTGACGCACCATCTGCAGTCTGAGTTAATTAGCACTAGTGAGAAGTCTATGTTGTGCAAGGTCAGGAAGTCGGTTTCTATGATGAGGCGCTTGTCGTGGATGTAGCAGGATTTTTCCGAGGGGCTGAGGACTATTTTGTAGTGGTTGCAGTTGAAGTGGAGGGTTATGTGGCGGCACATTTTGAGAGAGGATGGGGTTGGTTCGGGTTGTATTTGGGTGACTGTTTGTGTTTGTGTTTGTGCTTTTGTGTGTGTATGTATGGGTTCTATGGTGGCGTAGGAGTATTGTTTTGGAATCGTTAAATACCTAGTAGGGAGATTCAAGATGGGAATTATGGGGACTATGAAATCAGAACACAATGGGATAGAGCACAATGGGATGTTTTCAAGTTTGACCACTGAGTATGCGAGAAGAGTTGGAATATTCCGCGAGGTCCCGTGTGGAGGGATTTCCATCGAACCGTGTGGTTATTCGAATCCCTAACGGACGATGACTGACTATTATAATTTCTGTTTAGAAGTGCTTTGCAGATTTCTCCCATTTCATGGAATACATGGGGTTCAGTGGTCGGGTAACTGTAAAGCGGATGGCTTGAGCGAGCTCGGGCTTACACTGAACTCTCTCATAGGTTGTATAGAAGTTACGAGGGAGAAAGAAGACATAGGAAATGATGCTGTTAGCAACATTGCGCCATCGGGTAGCCTCTGGATCCATAGAAGGATTTGGGCAGTGATGGGCTTTGTATGCGGAGGATTCTGATGCCGAATATCCTTGGTGTGTTATCTTGCCTCGTTGATATCTCAGGCTTACCAGCGATTCAGGGGTTATCAGAGTTGTAGGTTTCACCGGGGGGCGGGGTGCAGAAAGATTGTCATTGGAAATCGCCGTTTCCTTGGGAACTCGTGACGGGGGCAACAATTTATTTTATTTGTTTGACGTTTTTGTCAATTTAATTTCTGTCGTACGCTTCCTCTCTGTTGTTCTCCTTTAGGCCCGGGAACCTACACTCCACTACGAACACCTGTATTGTTGGGTTCTCCTGGGCCTACAGACCTTCAGAACCCACCCACACCCACCCCGTGCCTTCTGGAACCATATTAGTACGCTATGTAAACATACTGTCAAAATATTAGTTAGCCGAGTGACCAGTGGTGATGATGTGCGCACTACAATAAAAGTGGGTCTTCAGGGACGCTGATTATGGTTCAATTAGTTGTAAGGATTACTCTATGAAGGCTCTTATAAACACCCCCCCGAGTACTAACCCTCGACAATATCTCTAGAGTTTCCGAAGCTCGTAATCACCCTAATACCATGACATGACTCAGGATGTTGCTAGTGATTGGAGTAGGGTATATGATAAAGACTTGCCTTCATTGGGAAAATGCCCTTAACCGATACTCAAAATTACTGGTGTAATTTTAGAGGGTTTGGGCTAGCAAATCGCCGGTTAATCGACTCGGTTAGGGGGGTCCGGTCGGACTCTTCCTGTTTCCCAATATCCCTAATCCGATCTAATGGGGTTGAATATGATACCCGACTTCCTTGTTGACCCGCCGAAAGTCATGCCCCACATTAGGGCTATGGCTGTCATGGTTATCGCTGGAGCAGTAGAGGCGGCCTGTCTGGGCTCTCATATCATACTAGTTATCATAATGTGTAGTTTGTCTGCGTTCCATCTTGCTGAACAGGCAGAAATTAACCCATCCCAGTCCGCGAGTAAAACGGTAATATGATATATTTCCTGAAATGTTTTCGGCTACGGGTTCACTGTATTTCCGACGCGCTCTTGCCCGATTTATGCTCCGTGACTCGCTTGTCACACACCTCGCCACCACACCTCGCCACTGCACCTCGCCCCCTCTACCGTTTTACCAAACCTTCACCCGGCTTTTTACTATCAGGATGGTATAACGTCCCACCCGTGTTTCGCGACCGCAACTACCTGGCTTAGAAATTTCGGGGAGCTGTAAAATTTGTGAGGATTACTTCTTTCTATAGTGGAAGTATGAACCCTGTCCCCTAATATCTCGCCATGTTTTATGTTATGATGTGGTAATATCTGAAAGTAGCTTGAGACTTTGTATGGGGCTACCATACAAATGATGCATGACAGCGACGGTTGTTCAGAGTAATTAGCGGTTTCTCAATTCCACAAACTTTCTATCTGATTTTATTTGTCGGAAGGGCGGCTGTCTATCTGTTCGCGGATTTTGTGCGGACTAGACTGGAACCCCTGAATTTGTCGGGTGCGAGAAAATTGTTGGTGAATAGGGATCTGTTCTGGTGTGGAAGGGCCATGGGCTCGATTTTTTGGTCCTTGTACTTTACTTAACAGCCCGTACATCAACAGGGACTTGCACCTGTACATCGTGCATTCCATTTCTCTTGCAATTCACTACACAGATACAAGCGATGGACCACAACTGCAGGAGCTTTTGAAGGATAAATCATGCGGCAGTATAGGCAACGGAATGCAATGGGACTTGGCCGGTATCCAGAAGGGGTGGGAAAAGTATGCCATGGACATCGTTCACTTGCTTGGAATTTTCTCAAAACAAATGGTGAAGACAGAACTGGGGCAAAACATAACGAAGGCATCTTAATTCTTCGGTGGATCCGCATACGTCTCTTACCCCAACGCATGTCCCCATTCCCCAGCAAACACCCACGATAATGAAAGAACAAAATATATAGGGAAACTTCTCTGCGAATCAGAATAACTCTGGAGCTGAAGAAACAACTTCCAACATTCTAGAGAGCTCCGCGATCAATCATAACTTAGTACTCTTCACTAGCAGCTTTAGCAAACTACATGTTGAACTACACCAATTTGGAAACCATGAAAAGGAAAGGGATTTATTCGTGGTTGTGGATATGTGCTTGTTTTTTATTCAATAGTATATGTCTCTAGATTTGAGCTTTTGCCGACATCAGATGTCACTCGCCTGTAGGCTTAATGAGGTTTGAATAATTTTGCTTTTCTAGTAAGACATCCTAGTGGGAAAGTGACTACAATATTGTAATATAGAATTGTAGTCTAATTAAATTATTTTTAGGGTGGTTTATAATAATAAGGCAATAAATAAAAAGATGCTATAAATAAAAGGTAATAATATCTGGAAATTAGTTTTGTTGGTTGGCTATAGTTGCAAGCCAGTGTGTGGCTTATTGTTACTATAAAGCAAGAGTCAGTTTTGGCTGAAACTGGAGGAAATAGTTTACTTTTTGGTAGGTTTATAGATAATAAAACCTACTAGTATGCTAGAGTTAGAGCTGCTATAGTATATATATAAGACTAGGAAAATATAGGATTAGAAATAGGTTTAAAACTAGATAGAAAAAGATTTTACTTAGTATGTAGAGTAGAGAAATTAGTAAAATTTCATACTAGAAGGACTATGGAGAAAGGTGGGACAACTGGAGCTCTAAAAGTACTTAGACCCTGTTTGGCATAATGTATTTGATCTAGTTATGGGATGTTCACTAGTTATGGAACACTATTTAAAACTTTCCTACAAGTTACAAAAATATGCATAACTAGACCTGTATTGTACTCCACAAGCTATAAAATTGCAATTAGGCTACCCTAATATCTACCATTACTCCATACAAATCATGATATTATACCTGTAAAAACAAGAAAGATATGTCAGAAAAGGTAAAGAAAGTGAGAATCTATAATCTATTTACTGTTTGAGAAACTCCATTTGCAGAAGAAACTCTAAAAATATTTTACTGCCTGGAGCCAATTTGTGAAGATCTCTGCTTTAGTACTAACTTACCACCATTTAAAAAAATATTATTTTTCTTGAAATCGGCTTTTTATGCTATTTTTAAAAAAGTGACATTTTTTAGAAATAATCATGTTCAGCAATATTATCTTCATATTATAGGGTTTCTATAGTATAGTAGTAAAAAATATATTATAAAGAATAGATTTAAGTAAGGTAAACCTAAATATTAATACTCTTTTTGGTCAATATGACTGTATTTTCAAAATCTCTTACTAGCAACAAGCTATTCCTCTATCATGCTTCTTAAAACATATCTAACAAGAATGTTCCACTGAATTAAAGCTATAGTAGGAAACATCAATTAGGCTTTAGAGTCTGGGAATTAGTATCACTAGCTGAGATAGACATTTGAGGAGAATTTATGGAAAATGCTTGATAATGGTATCTTATAAATTGATCTTGTACTACTCGAAATATAAATAGCAACATTCACTTTCAAGTTTTATCACTTTCACTAAAGTTCTATTAATTATAAGATACATTTTTTCTTCAATTTATCCTAATACTTTACTGATCTTATAAAAAAATACCATAAAAGAAAAAAAAACTAAAATGCTTTTTTTCATGTATACTGAATACATCTCTAATTTTTTTAATTTTTATAGAGGAAAATTACTATAAAAGTCAGAAAAAGGACATTTTTTATATATGTCAAACAGGGTCTTATTTGTTTGTTCTAGAAGTCAAGATACATACTGTATCCAAAGGGGCTTACTTTTGTTTTTATATAATATATAGGTGTTGATATGCAAAAACTAGTCAGATGCCTTTAACCTAGTTTTGAATTATAATACTTTGAAGTTTGTATAGCAACTATAATAATTTTGAGAAATTCACAAAAGTAATTACTTGTAAAAACTTTTGAATAACAATATAACTAAGACCCTCAAGAATTTTTACCAAATAGAAAAGACTTTAAACCTAGTTTCTGTACATGTCTATAATTAAATTAAAAGATAAAATCCAGAAATATCACCTTTTTTTTGGCTCTGATAGTATTATTATTAGAGTTATGAATAATTTAAGTAGTAAAATCTAATAATTGATTTGAGTTTATAATTACAGAACTATGGCTTTTGTCTTTTATTCTTAGAGTCAGATGGATGTTCTCAACCTTTTCTTTTTGTTATTGAATTTGTAACGTGTTCAGGCCAGGCTCTAGTCACGTAGCGGTACAATAGGAGCAGACGGCTTCTTGATCATCAAGAAGGGAGCACTGCTAGGTAAGGGAGACTTCGAGCGGAGTGTAATAGGAGATCAAAGAAGTAACCGTTCAAGCAAGTATATTAAGAATACTGTCTGTCCAAGTCTGCTCTTTCCACTGCGGGAATCAGCGGTCTTTTAAATACAGCATATCACTTATCTCCAGTATGAGCGATATTCCAAAACCTTGTGTGTATCAACCGATAGTACACGAAACGATACAGGTATCAAACAATACTGTAAAAACAAACATAAATCAATGTGTGTATCAACCGATAGTATACGAAACAATACAAGTATCAAGTGATACTGTGAAACCAAACATAAAACAATGTGTGTATCAACTGATAGCACACGAAACGATACCAGTATGAAACGATACTGTGAAACCAAACATAAAACAATATGTGTATCAACTGATAGCACACGAAACACTACAAGTATCAAACGATACTGTAAAACCAAACATAAAACAATATGTGTATCAACTGATAGCACACGAAACGATACAAGTATCAAACGATACTGTGAAACCAAACATAAAATAACCTAGTACCCGTACTGGTTACACTCCCAAAATAAAATAACAATTTCAACTAAAATAACCTAATAAAATCCTAATAGTCGGTAAACCCACTATTCTCCTGAAAGTCCCCATAGGACTCATGTTCATCGTTATCGCTATCTTGCAACAATCTCATGTTGTTCTGCAACATCCATTCCGCCCCTTCCAGCCACCTCTCCAAGCACTCCTGGTAGGGTACTTCACACACAAAGTAACCTGATTCTTTGTAGTGCGGTAGGTCAATGTAGTTTTGGACTGTCCGGTCTTGCCAGTCCTCCGTTTCGATATCGATCCGTCCGCAATCGTCGCAGTAGTCGACGTATATTATTTTCCAGTATGCCTCTAGTGGAATGGTTCCACTGCGCAGTAGTTCATCAACAATAATGTGTCGTCCCTTGATGCTTATCTCTTCGTAGGACGACATTTCTTAGTTTTCGTGAAGGGTAAAGATTGGTAAGAGTTTAAAGATTTTTCTTTTGGTTTTGGAGGTCTGGTAGTGTGGTTTTTTCTCTGCGGAAAGGTTTGAGGGATGGCGGGTGGTATTTATGTCTCGGTGTTGGCCTAGCTTAGGTGTAACCGGTATGGGTACTAGGTTGTTTTATGTTTGGTTTCACAGTATCGCTTGATACTAGTATTGTTTCGTGTGCTATCGGTTGATACATACATTGCTTTATGTTTGGTTTCACAGTATCATTGGATACTTGTATTGTTTCGTGTGCTACCGGTTGATACACACATTGTTTTATGTTTGGTTT
>PYWC01000063.1:256294-271641 GCA_003182015.1 Tuber magnatum
TGTTTTGCAATATCGCTCATACTGGAGATAAGCGATATGCTGTATTTAAAGACTGCTGATTCCCGTGATGGAAACAGCAGACTTCGACAGACAGTATTCTTAAATATACTTGGTTGAACAGTTACTTCTTTGATCTCCTATTACACCCCGTTCGAAGCCTCCTTTAGCAAGCAGCGCTCACTTCATGTTGACCACCAGGCCATCTGCACCTATCGTACCGCTACATGACTAGGGCCTGGCCTGAACACGTTACATTAGGTGTCGACCTTGCTTAGGCCTCGGTCTCGCTTAGGCGTCGGTCTCGCTTAGGTGTCGGTCTCCCTTTGGTGTCCAGGGGAAGGTGGGTGGTACTTAATTTCGGTTTCTTCCATTTCTATGCACATCTCACCTTTTTCTGTGCTCAGGTAACATCTGCTTTCAAAGTGGAATACGTCAGCCATTGTTTCACCCCACATCCTTCCCGTTGACTCCGTTGTTATATCTAGGCATTTGTTGCAAATATGTATGAATAATCGCTGTGTAAGGTATCGTCTAGGGATAATATCACGGTTCACCAACAGTCCCATTAGCTGATGGCGCAGTCTCTATGACCCTTGCTTATAGTTTGACATCGTAAAGCTGTTGGATGGTGTGTTTCTTTCTCTTGTTATTCCCAGTACTCAGCCTCGGCCAGCCAAGCTAGGTATGCTGCTTCATCTTTCATAACCTGATTTTCATCTTCACTGCTTTCGAAATCACTCTCAAAATGGGCTGACCAAAATCCATCTTATATCTTTTCATCGGTGTCTGGATGCAGCTGTTGTATTTCCGGCAGGGTTGGGCTTCATGTCACTGTTACATGGTTTATTGTAGGGGGTAGCTCGTCCTCTGATTTGTTGTCCTCCTACCATTAGTTTACTAGTTCCATCGCGTTTTCTAATCCTTCTAAGTGTTCCCAACTGTTTTCTGTTTCCGGGTATCATGCCCATTTTACCAGAAATTGGTCACGGTCATAGCACTTTCTGTGGTCTTGTATAACCCCCACCTCCCATTCTGGTTTTTCGTTTATCGTGATTGGAGGTGGCTTTGCATGGCTTCTTCCAGGGAAGGTGGTATCATCGTTAGGCAGGTATTATTTCACAGTAGACGAGTGGAATGTTGCTTGCCGGTTTCTGTACAGTCGTGTCCGTTAAATAATTACACCCCTGCCCGGCAAAAGTACAAAAAAACCTCTCCCCCACCTCATCACCCACCATGGCACCACCACATACCCGAAGAGAAAAAGAAGACAGGAATCAGCAAATCTATGCCCTGCATAAGCATACCAATATGGGTTATAATAAAATAGCTAAGGCTATTGGGGTCTGCAAGGAGACTGTTGCCAAGGTTGTCCAAAGAGCCAATTCAAGAGGGGGAAACACCCATTATGCTTCCAAGAAAGGCCGACCCACCAAGATTACGGACACCAAAAGAAGAGCGGTAGAGGCAATTATTGATGCTGAGCCTCATTTAGCATTACGCGACATTACCCAAAAAGCGAATATTGGCCTTGGCAGAACCACTATAGATAAGATCATATCTGAAGCTGGTTTCAGGCTTCTGATACCTAGGAAAAAGCCTTTTTGGAGGAAAGGACAAAAGGAGAAGAGAAAGGAGTTTGCTAGGAGAAGGAAGAACTGGAAAGGGGCATGGAATTGGGTTGTCTTTGTTGATGAAGCCACTATTATTTATGATCCAAATCCGGCTGGGAGGAGGGTCAGAGTAAGAGCTGGTGAAGAGTTGGAAGAAAAAAACTTAAAGCCTAGCTTTAAGTCTGGGAGGACTAGTATTGGGGTGTATGCTGCAATCATGAAGGGTGGCAGGACTGAGTTAATTCTTGTGAGAAAGAGGGGGGAGGAGGAAAGGACCAGCAAAAGAGACAGACTTGGCCTCAATTCCCACCAATATGCAACTGAAATCCACCAGCCATACCTCATCCCTTTTATAGAAGGTCTGGATAGACCTTCTGACAACATCTACCTAGCTGCAGACAATGCCTCCTGGCATGGTGGTGAGGAAAATCGAAAATTGGAGGCAGACTGTGGTTACAAAAAACTTCCTTGGCCACCCAACTCACCAGATCTCAATCCTATTGAGAACACCTGGGCTCTACTCAAAAGAGCCCTTACCAAGCGATTCTCCAGACTGGAGAGAAGGCCTCATAGTGCTGCTGAATTATTTCAGGCAGCAAAGGAGGAGTGGGATTTAATTCCCCAAGGGACATTGGATGCTTGGATAGAGAGGATGCCTGAGAGAATTCAGGCTGTTTTGGATGCAGATGGGGGTCACACAAAATGGTAGCAGGATTTCTTTGGAGCTTATGATATTTACTTTCATCTATTTCTTAATTGAATTTGTATCTTTTTTTTTTTGTGGTTGAATTGGTTGATTGTGGTTGTCATGGTTGTTGCCCGGGGGTGTAATTATTTAACGGACACGACTGTACATTCTGCCGTCCATTTTTACCGTGTAGTTTTGTCTATAGTCATCATATTCAATTATTTTGAACGGTTCTCGCTACGGTGGTTGCAGTTTCTTGCTTCGTCCTGATTCTGTTGCGAAAAGGTTTCCATAAATGAATAACACGTTACCTTTCCCTATCGGTGTACGGTGTCTGCGCTGTTTTGCTGCTGATCTGGTGCTCCTAAATCACGCTAATTTGATAGCATTAAATGCTGTGTTCCGGATTGCTTGGTGTCTGTTCCGCAATTCGTCGGTGGCCGGTACTGCTGAGTTCTTGAAATTCGCTAGGGGGAGTAGCGGGTAGTTTTTTCCAAAAATAGCTTTATATGGTGACATACCGAGGGTTTCTGACCATCCTGTATTTAGGTATGCTGCCGTTTCTGGTATGGCATCAAACCAATTGTTTTGTCTTGCATTGACTAGGTTTCGAAGAGCTGTCTTTAATTCTCGAATTTTCCTTTCAACTTGTCTATTCATTTCATGATGACCTGGTGCCGTCTTGATATGCCCAATGCGTAGCGATCGACACAGCTGTCTCCACACATGTGACTTGAATCGTGTGTTAGCATCGCTTACTAGAGATGTTGGGTAGCCATGGGGTGTAAATATTTTGTTGCGTAGAAGTTCCCAGATTGCTATTGCCATTACTTGCTTAGTTGTAGGTATGAGCCACGTGAACCCCGAAAATCTATCCATCGCAACTAGGATTGTGTCATATTCCCATGAATTATAGAAGGGTCCCGCAAAATCAATGGCTATTGATTCGAAGATTTCTGATGGCAGGGTAATTGTCTGAGCCTTGCTTTCTGCTAATTTTGTAGGCTCCTTATTTATCTGGCATGTGTGGCATTGGGCCACATACGCTGTGAAGTTCTTTCGTATTTCAGGCCAAAATAGGTACTCGGTAGTGTACTGTAAGTTTTGTTCAACACTGTGGTGGCCTGTGTTGTGGATTTCGCTAATGACATACTCTCTTAACGTCGTATTTCCGTATGTGGGGCCTTTTGGGATATACAGGCAGCCTTCCCCATATCTGGTTCTTGTGTACAGCATTCCATTTGCAACCTTGTAGGAGGACAAATCTCCTGTGGAGTCCATATTCCTATTGACTTTTTTCCAAATAGGTTCTCCCCAGTATGCTACAACCATGTGTGCTCAGAACATTCTGATCATTTCATTGACTGTTTGTAAGGTGTCGTGTTCGTCTTCTCTCTCGCTTCCTCTGGTTGTCTCAGGTTGGTCTTCCTCCTCGTTGTCTTCCAAGACATCGTAAAGTCCTCGTTCATATTTACTCATTGTTGGGGGTACAACTGAAACTATCTTTTTATTTGTTAGACTTTCTAGTCGTTCTGCTTGCCTAATAGGTGGTGGGCTATTAGGTCCTGGCATCTGGAATCCCGCTATTGTCTCATAGGTAATGTCCTCTATTGGTTCCCCTCGTTCAACTGGTGGCGGACTATCTGGTTGTGGCATATGGAAAGCCGCGGCTTCCGGGTTTAGCGGTGCCAGGATTGCATAAGACCTGGGTGTTGGCTGGGCAAGGGTGGACGGCCCTTCCCTAGCACTATCTGGTCTCCCGCCGATCATTTGTTGCCATTCCCAGTCATTGATTTCGGGGGACTGCGGAGGGCTCGGGTTGATTTCTGTACTTGGGGGGCTTGGTCCTTCACTAAGGGAGTTGGGAGTTGGGTTGCTCTTTCGTCTAGGGTGGTTGTTCGTGAATTTGATCTCAGTCTGATGATATGGGCAATGATCCACATAACAGTATGAGTAGTGTAACGTGCTGTGTTGGAGTTCTTCGGGTAGCGTTTTTCGCAGGGTACACTGGTCGCCCCAATTATTTTCTGCAGTCATTGAGCAAGGACTGTCCGGGGGTACAGGAGTCTTGTTTGGGTACTCAGTGTATGAGTAAGGAGGGGAGGTAGGGGAGATATCCCCTTCAGGTCCCATCGTGTTTGATTCTTGCTTGTAGACTGTGTTATCTGAGATGTCGTTTGCCTTCTTTGTATGATCATAGACATAGAGTGGATTCAAGTCTGATCCTTCCTCATATATGCGGAAGAGTGCATCAGCTAAATAGTTCGTACTTCCTGGTGCATAGACTATCTTCGCATCGTACTTTCCTAAGGCACTGAGCTATCAAACTTGCTTTCTGGTAGGGTTCTTTGCCGTTCGTAGGTGTATTACGGGTTGGTGGTCCGTCACTATCCTAAAGGAATTTCCCATTAGTACATTGTGGAACCAGTTAAGCACTTCCACTATTGCTAAGGCCTCTTTATGGAGGGGTGGTTCCATAATTTATCTGTGCATTCGTGAATTTCCTGCTGTGTAATGCGCCTGGTCACGCCGTCTCATAGGTGGGTCCTTGTCCCACCTATACCCCTATCCCCAAATCAGAGGCGTCCGTTACTAGCCAAATTGGTTCCTTGCTTCTGATATCTATTGGTCGCATGACTTGGTGATCGATAATTCATTTTTTTATCATCTCGAATGCAGTCTGATGGGTTGTTGTCCATACGAATGCGGCATTTCCTATTAAGTCCATCAATGGTGCTGTCATGGTTGCATGATGTGGGAGGAACTGGGCTACATAGTTCACTATTCCCAGAAAGCGTTGCAATTCCTTTTTGTTCTGGGGCGTTTCCAAACCTGCGATAGACGATATTTTCTGGGGGGATGCATGGATTCCTTCACTATCCACTATGTGTCCAAGTACTTCTAGCCTGTCTGCAAATAGTACTGACTTCTTTCTGCTTGCATAGAATTTTGCCTTTCTGAGTCGATCACATACCTGCCCTATGTGCCTTTTATGCTCTTCTGGTGTATCCGAGAATATGAGTATATCATTGATGTATACCCATACAAAGTGATGTAAAAATTTGCTTAGGAGGTCTTCCATTATTTGCATAAATGTTGCTGGTGCATTCATGTCTCCTTGTAGCCTAACTTTGCTCACAAATCCTCCCAATGGGGTTTTGAATGAGTTGAACTTAACACTGTCCTTGTCCATCTGTGTTTGGAAGTATGCGTCGCTTAGGTCAATCTTACTCTTGAATTTTGCTCGTCCAATGCGGTTAAGGATCTGCTGCTGGTTGGGAATCAATGGACTATCCATGATCGTGTTATCGTTTCTTTGCTTCAGGTCCACCAGGGGGCAGATCCTTCTATCTGACTTCGGTTGTATGAACATAGGTGCCGCTCTGGGAACCTCCTGTTGTACAATTACTCCCGCTCGTAATTTCTCATTTATCCAGGTCATGAGTTTCTCCTTGTATGCTTCTGGGATTGAGTATGTTGGTTGGTTCTTTAGATTTGTTGGGTCTTTCAGCCAAATGTGATGGTTAATCTTATGCATAGGGGGTAGTGTTTCAGGGACCCTGTCTGGGAATACATCCTTGTATTCTTCCAACAGTGTTGCTGAGGTCGCTTCGGTAACTGCGGCTCGGACTTCCCCACTGGTTGGTTTGTATAATACTCGCAGTTTGTCATCGGGAAACTCCGCTGCTGTGTCCCCACACCTGATAAGGGTATTGTGTCTTTTTAGGAATAGCATTCCAATCAGGGCCTCATACTTTGCCAAGTTTCCAACCAACATTCCTTGATTCGTCCATTTCCTTTTCGTGATTCCTACGGTCAGCCCACATTTCTTGTGGCTTGAAGAACGGGAACCTTTCATCGCCATGTTGACTCTTATTGGTTGGGGTAGGGATTCCATTAGTATACCATGGGTCGAGATAAAGGTAGCACTAATAATGTCCCAACCGATCATTCCTGTATCGAACAGTACCTTTGCTGGATGGCCCTCTATGTAGATCGTTCCTTCTAGTGCATCATGGACCCATGTTCTTAGTGCTGGTTGGGTTCGAAGCCTTTCTATTTCTACTGAGTTAATTTCCACTTCGTCGTACTCGGTTGTATCCATGTGGTCTGTGCTAGCCTCTCGCTTAGTAGTTTTTCCTTTTCCCTTTTTGGCATTGCTGTACTTTGCATAGTGCTCCTTTTTCCCGTATTCGAAACATGTGTCTTCATCACGTCATTTCTGCTTCTTATCTTTCTTGTCTTTTGACTCTTTGCGGTATAGTGTATCATTTTTTGCACTGTCCCGCGATGATGATCCTTTGCTGTTCTTCTGCTACGGTATGTGGGTTCGGTAAACTCCTGTTTCATACAGGATAGCATCCTTCTGTTCGGCCCGTTTGACTATCTTGTCAAAGGAGTCTCCTTCTTCTTCGATGGGTTCTACCTCCTGGTGCAGTCTGGGGTGCATTGCTTCATACGGTCTTTGTCGCAACGTGTATTGAGATACTGTCCCGGTAGGCAATCGTCCATGATACATTAAGAGATCCGTCGCGACCAAGGTTATTCTTTCTAATTTGCCATTTCATACTTGCTGGATATCCTTGAACCTTTTGTATAGTTCTTCCATGTTTTGCAAGGATTGGAATCTCTCTCTCAGTTATTTTATCAGGGTTGTTCCTCAGATTTTTTCCCCACTCTCGTAGTGGTTCATTACCTGGTGGTACGCTTTCTCTGCTTTTCCGGTACAGAAGCTTCCAAAGTACGCTCCACTTCCTTCTTTGGTTTTTCCCACTCCATGCAGGGCCAGGTATTGAGAAGTGGTCGTTACCCATCGGTCAAATGCTTCAGGTTTTAAATCGTCCTTCTGGCCCGAGAACGAGGGTGGCAGCGGAAGTTTGATTTTAGGTGCGGCCCCTGGGCCGGGCGGCACAGCGGATTCTTCTTCACACATATCGTGTTCGGACTCTGTGCTGCTGGAGCTGTTGTCTGATGAGCTTTCTGAAGAGTCACTGGGGAATTTGTCTAGCGGTTTGTTTACTACCAAGTGATCTGATGTTTCTTCGTCGTTGTCTTCCTTCTTAGGTGTCCTGACAGGTATGCCGTCTTTCTTCGGTGGTTGCGCTGGTGCCTTTCCTTTACTGGAGCTGGGGGGAAATAGCCCAGGAACTCTGGTTGCTGCCTTTGCTAATTTGTCAGTTGATTCGCTAAAGGTCTGCTTGGCCAAGTCTCGCGCTAGTTGTCTTTCTGCTTCGTCGATTCAGAATTCGCTCTTTGGCCCTTTTGGTTTCTTGGGTTGCTTTTTCTTGGTAAGGTCTTCTCATAGGACCTGCTTCCCACTCTGAGTCTCCAGTGACTCAATGGTGTCGTATTGGTGGAGCTGAACCTCGCTTGGTTCTGCCACTCCCCACTGCTAGCTTCGTTTGGACGCTTCGTAGGTTGATCAGACCAGGTCCGGGCAGGTTTCTAACCACTTGCTGAGGTTAAAAATATATAACGTGTTCAGGCCAGGCCCTAGTCACGTAGCGGTACAATAGGAGCAGATGGCTTCTTGATCAACAAGAAGTGAGCGCTGCTAGCTAAGGGAGACTTCGAGCGGGGTGTAATTGGAGATCAAAGAAGTAACCATTCAACCAAGTATATTAAGAATACTGTCTGTCCAAGTCTGCTCTTTCCACTGTGGGAATCAGCGGTCTTTTAAATACAGCATACCACTTATCTCCAGTATGAGCGATATTCCAAAACCTTGTGTGTATCAACCGATAGCACACGAAACGATACTGTAAAAACAAACATAAACCAAGATGTGTATCAACTGATAGCACATGAAACAATACAAGTATCAAGTGATACCGTGAAACCAAACATAAAACAATTTGTGTATCAACTGATAGCACATGAAACGATACAAGTATCAAACAATACTGTGAAACCAAACATAAAATAACCTACTACCCATACCGGTTACAGAATTTCTATCTTGTAAATTACTTGTACTTGATTGTCCACCAAGTTCTTGTTTACTATTAGAATTATTATTTTCATCCACTAGTTTAGCCTTTTATGCACTCTGTGTATGTAGATTTTTCTTTTCTCTAACCACCATGATTAGTTTTTCTTGAGGCTCAGAACACAGCCAACTATTATAATACTCTGATGGGGTATAACAGGAGTACTTATGCCAGATATTATATCACTTTTTTGAATTCAGACCACTATCTGGGATTGTAGATGGAGAAATCCGGCGAAAGGAATCAAAATTAAAATCCCTTTTATAAAGGTTAAATGTAATTCATGATTGATTAGAAAGTCTTTTAAATCTAATAATATCTAGTAATAAGGCACTGAAATGAAAAAATTGAACTTCTTAGATCTCTTTAAGTTACTTTAAATAATCTGCTCGTACCTTCTGCTAGTTATAAAATACAATACCAGGAGGATCATCAAATAGTTGAATTGCCTTAATCTTCTAATTTTTATCAGCAGAGTCAACTAATACTATACACTCTTCTAATACCTATACTTGAGTTTGATTGGCCTTTTGCTTAATAGTTCTAAACCCATAATCAATGCTATTCCTTGTATAACCCTTGATCTAGAATCTTAAAGTAATCAAATCAATTTTCTGTATTACTA
The DNA here is from genome assembly GCA_003182015.1 of Tuber magnatum. Lineage (NCBI taxonomy): Eukaryota > Fungi > Ascomycota > Pezizomycetes > Pezizales > Tuberaceae > Tuber > Tuber magnatum. The sequence goes on from PYWC01000063.1 coordinate 265,208, forward strand.
CAAACCAACAGAAATACTAGGACAATATTATTTTGTTTTAATTTTACCCTTCACAATTGTCTGTTCATAAGTAAATATCTGGCTTTGATTGTCAATTGAAGATAAAAAGAGATGAAGCAGAGATACAATCTGATTAGCTCCTATAACTTGCTAAGCTTCAGTATGTATAGTATAATAGTGTTATTGACGGTTATTATCTACAATGCTAAATATATAGAGCTTAAATGATAACCAATAGTACTACTCAGAAGGCTATTGTGGTATTCTAGAAATTTCCACTACTTGCTAAAAGTCAAATAAATAGTAATTCATTATACTGTTAGCCTCTCTTGACTGCTGAATATTATGTTTATAAGCTATTTGATATGTACAATAGTTCTTTTGATAAATTTCCAACTACTTTGAAGTTATTCTCAGAATATGGCTAGTGGCAATAACTTTATTTGAATTTAATTCATTATCTGTCTCCTCTGACTCTCCTAAATTGAAATCATGTTGAGATTAATTTCTTAGAATAGTACACTCATTATGAACATTCTTAGATGACTTGTGAATTTTGATAAACTTAAAGAACTTATGATCTTTCCAGTACTTATAAAAGTACTAAAAAGATTTATAGTTCTCTTAGTTAGTACTTAAAACCTGAATAACAATAAACCTTTGATAGATAATCTAATAAGAGAGATGAGAAAGAAGAAATATAATTTGTTCTAATTCTATATACTTAACTGTTCTACCATCCTGGAGTCTTTACTTAAAAGTTCTTATTATAATTGATTCACTTTCTTCTATCTTAATAGTACTCAAGAAGTTATCAGTATTAGGTTTTACTAACTCTGAAAGCTTGTTATTTCGCACTTGACTATGATTTCTATAGCTGTTAAGTACAGGAATTCTGATATCTTGAATATACTGTAAGATAATATCAACTGTTTTTCTATTCATCTGCTAAAAACTATAAAAGACATTCTGACATATATTATCTATAAAGGGTAAACTGTACTTAATCTTTACTTGTTTCTTATTTTTTAACTACTACAGTTAGTTTTGTTATTTCTAATTCTCTCTTCATAAGATTGTAAATATACTTCAAATTATGAAGAGAGAAGATATATAATAAGAAGCTTTTTCTGCTTGCATTCTAGCTTATTGTAGTAATCAAGCTATCTTTTCTATTCTTCAACTTCAGCCTTACTAGTACAGTTCTCAGTACAAGTACAAGACTTTATAAATTGCACAATTCTTGTTCTAGTAGTTGTCAATTCACAATCACTTTCTAAATTATGAGTTAATTACTATATTCTTAATAACTAAAACAATTACAAGACATACCAGTAGAGAATATATTTGAATACTATTTCCAGAGTTTGACTGATATTCAGAACTATTTTCTTCCAATATTTCAGATAATCTGTATTCAGTATTATTTTCAGAATTGGGAAACTGTATTTGTCTGTTAGTAAAACTGGAATTTGATTCTTTAGTATTTATAATATAAATATAAGAACAAGTAGAGAGAAGAGAAAAAATGCTTTTGAAAATAAAGCTATAAGGACTATTTAAGATTTCTAATTTCTCTGATAGTAATAGTATTATCAGTATTCTAATCATTTTATCCTACTATGAAAATTTACTTTATAAACCATCACTTATGCTAATCTGCTAATAATAAATATTGCATATGATAATATTTACAATAATTTAAAGTACTTGTTGTACTACAGGCAATTTTGGTTAAAATTACAAAATATCTTATAACGACCAATTCTACATATAAAAAAAGTCTGATAAATATATTTCAGATACTTTGAAAAACTAGCTATTCATCTATATGTTAAAAAAAAAAAATTAATAAGCAGATATTTTGAATCTAAGAGCTTATAAAGACTCCAATTTAGCTAACAAATATTTTTTAAGTTCTTCTAATGATGCTTTTTATATTCAAGAAGTATGATATACCCAAAAGAAAATACATTGCATTTGGTAATTTGCCCAGTTTTCACATATTAGCATATATATTATAATATGCTTATACTCAGGGTACTACTTACCCTTTAGATTTGATAAAAACAGTAGGCCTGCTTAATCAACGAGAGGCAGAGTTATTCAACTAAAGAAGGTTTAAAAGAGGATAATAGGAGATTGAATAAGTACCTATTCAACCAACTATATATGAGATACTGTCATTCAAAGTCGGTGTTTCAATTGTAGAAATCAATAGTGTATAAACATATAAATTTATCTATATCCTGCATGAACAATATCAAAAATAACTTACGTATTAAACAATACTTAAAACAAAGGAACTTAAGTATTAAATAATACTTAAAATAAAATGTAAAACAAGTTAAGTATCAAATGATACTTAAAATAAAATATAAAACAATTTAAGTATCAAATAATACTTAAAACAAAATATAAAACAACTTAAGTATCAAATGATACTTAAAACAAAATATAAAACATAATCTAGTACCTATATAGGTTACATATAATATATCCTAATCTTAGAAATCTACCTTTAGGCTTTGAATTTTTGTTAGTTCTACTATTTGCTTATTAATTCACTATTTCTATATCCAATTTATTTATTTCTGATATATTTTTCTTAACTCTGGCCTATGTATTTCACAATGAGAAATCAAGATTTTTGGTATTATAGAAAGTGGATTCTTAGTATTATTATACTAGTATTAGACTAAATGGAAGAAGGTATACTACTATAAAAATAGATGTTGATATTATATATAAGATAATGTAACGACCCAATATACATGAGCTATGGCAGACGGAACCTATACCCATACAGGTAGCCAGGAGGCGAACTGGTAGGAACCGGCAGGCAAGTAAGTACTTGACCTACGGAGACCCGATGGCCTGGGCTCTGAGAATGAACAGAATTGGCTGGTCAGGGACTTAGGTACCTGAATACACCCGGGAGTGGTGTCAGCGTACTTAGGGACTTCTGAANTGAGAATGAACAGAATTGGCTGGTCAGGGACTTAGGTACCTGAATACACCCGGGAGTGGTGTCAGCGTACTTAGGGACTTCTGAAGGGGCAGTTGCTCAGCTAGGCCGGGTAACTGGAGACAGGTCAGAAATGTCTATCGCTGGCGACGGGATAGACAGGGTAACAGGGAAAAGTTATCTGGTCCACTGGACAAGGTTACCCTACTCTGGGGCTTGGGTTACCCTGCCCAAAGTCCTGAGTTACCCTACCTTTCAATACAAAGTCTCTCAAAGAGTTCAGGAAAATTGACTGGAATGTTTGTCATGCAAAGCCATGCATGATACTGGAATCTGGGGTTCCGGGGGATGCTATTGGGCGAGCTATGTAGCTTCGAGGAAGCTGTAAATTGGAGACATTATTCCTATCATACCCCTCCGGCCCCGCCTTGAGGCCCGGACGTCATGGGCAAACGGTTGGGTAGTTGTGTGCAGTCTAGCAAAGAGGAAACTTTGGAGACATGCTTGCAACACCGTATACATCGCTGCCGTCCGGTCGACCGTAAGCTGTTCACATGATATATAAGGGGGCATAGGGTGGAAGGTGGAGTACCTCCTCCAAGTTGTTCGGAGTAAAACGGACCAAAGCTGACGGAGCTAACCGGTATTAACCGTGGGGGTTCCAAAGGTAGTCCCGGGTGGTGCAGGGGCGACTGGGAGAGTTTTACACCTACCAAGCCCAAAAGTGTCCCCAACGCTATAGGCTCTAAAAGGGAAGTGCAGGGACACTAAAAGCATGATTCCTACCACAGGTAAGGTAGATCCGAGGTAGTGGTCATGGGTAGCGCCCATTGGATCACTACCAAACTACCATGCCCTGCGGAAGACACTGGAAGCCCGAGACCTGTAAATAGTAAATAGATAAACCGCTCACGGTAGCTTCCAGAGTCAAGTAGAGATCAACGCATATGGGAAGGATGTCATAGATAGTCTAGTTCATGAGGTGCCTTGACAGTTAGCCACTGGCAAGACACCAATGCGCAGAAGTTTTCACTCTGGCGGGCATATTGGAAATGCACCGCACAAACAATAAGCGCATAAGGTTAACGCCGACTAGAGTGTGTCAACACATGCATGCCCGAAGGGGGTGCCAGGAGACGTGTTGGACCACCCTTAGCAGAGAAGGGTGTGCTCGAATGGTTGGAGTAAACTGATGGGGGAGTTTCTGGCATAAGATAGAACTACCTGAAAGTCTATGCGAGAACTCTCCTACTCCAACAATCAATCCTCTTGAGACCTTAATTGAGTGAAGCGTTAGGCTTCATGATATTAAGTTTTACCATTTTCTTTACTCTTACATTGGTGTGAACTTTTAGCGATAAGTTTGAAGTTGTTCGGTGCGGTCGCAATCTTGGGATCCATCTTCCTAGGGGTGCCCCTGTTACAGATAAACAGGCCTAGTATAAGAATAAGTTATATGAAAGTTAGCATAGAGAGCATATACTTGACCCTGGATTTTGAATATTGAACTGGAAATAGTGGGAGACAACTAAGTACCCAATAAGATAATTGGGTAAAATCTCTTATACTATGACAACTAAGGCCTTTGACCAAGGGGTTATTATGGGATCCTCAAGGGGAGATCTTCAGCTATAATCCCAAAGTCAGCTAGGACATTTCTGATAGTTGGTTGTGGAAATATATGCAAAGAAATCTCAATGAGATAATGACAGCCAAGAGCTGATTGTTTATCTATATCTAAGAGTTATAATAAGGTAGAGTTATGAGAAGGCCCACTGGTGATGACTTAATATTGATAAAAGAAAACCACTCTGATCAGGAGAATCAGTAAAAGCTGTATAGCTGGAAACCAGTTGTGAGTACTGATCTATTCTATCCACCACTGATGTAATAAGGGAAAAATCACTTATGCCAATATTGATACACATGGATGAGAAATTCAACTGCATTGATAAGTCTATTATTGGAGCTGATCACTCTGTATACAGAGAAAGGACTAGTAACCACTTACTACAGTAAAAGAGTTCAGTTGATGATTGATATAAGGATTCTGATAGAAAAGAGGTGGAGACACTCTTTTTAAAATAAATAGATATCTGTAGAGGCCAGAGTGTAATGGGTAGGATCATGTAGGGTCAAAGACAGATAGTTTAAGGCACATCATGGTAGACTGAATAATGAAAGAGTACAGGTATACAAACAATGACATGTTTGTATCAAGACTTCAGGGGGTCAAGGACAAGGTCTCAGAGTTTAGGGTCAGAGTTCATAGGTTTCAGTGAGGTAAAGAAGAAACAAAGATGTAATTCTGAAGTACAGGTATAGACAGAAAATTACTAGGTTGTGTAAAGGAAGTAAATCTCGGAGGGGCACACCCTTTTATATAACAAAGAAAAATCCTCTACTAATAAATCCCAACACTTCTAGGCTGTTGGACCCCTGCTAGGTATCCGTGATATAGAGGTAAGTGAGGTAAATATTTTTATGGTCTATGAGGTTTGTACTAAGGAAATGAGAGATAAGTTGAGAGGATTAGATAGTCTATGAATATCCAGATATAGAATATAAATATTGAGGTACCTGCTAAGGTTTTAAAGATCATCAATAATAAAAAAGAGATTTTATTAATATATTTATTATATGATACAAACAGTTCCTCTTTCTTTTATTCAAATGTAGTCAGCCTTTCTAGAAATCACCTCATCTACTATTGTGGCCCTAGCTAGACTCACTTGATCTTAGAGCCAGCTACCACCTAACAGTTGACTACTAGAAATCTTCACAACATGGTAGATATATGCAGAGTTGTAAATTTAAAGTATATTTTAGTTGTAGAAAACTGTATATGCATGTGTCATGGCCATTTGATGATTGGAGTATTCCCATCATTGGGTTATTGGTTGTATAGGAGGGTCTTTAGGTTGTTGGTAGAGGTAGTTGTATACTAGAAGTCTATGGAAACTGGTAGATAATTATAGCTTCATGTAAGGAAGAGTTTATGGTTATAGATTAGTGAACATTGGATTTTTCTATAGTTCGTGCAATCTAAAACCGTAACCAGGCTTAGCATTTTCAAATGATTATGGAGGATGTAACGTGTTCGGGCCAGGCCCTAGTCACGTAGCGATACAATAGGAGCAGATAGCGTCGTGGTCAACACGAAGCGAGCGCTGCTTGCTAAGGGAGGCTTCGAACGGGGTGTAATAGGAGATCAAGGAAGTAACCGTTCAACTAAGTATATTTAAGAATACTGTCTGTCGAAGTCTACTGTTTCCATCACGGAAATCAGTGGTCTTTAAATACAGCATATCGCTTATCTCCAGTATAAGCGATATTGCAAAACAATGTATGTATCAACCGATAGCACACGAAACAATTCACGTATCAAACGATACTGTGAAACCAAACATAAAACAATGTGTGTATCAACCGATAGCACACGAAACAATACAAGTATCAAACGATA
>PYWC01000063.1:299979-359471 GCA_003182015.1 Tuber magnatum
CAGTCATAAGCCCCGCAGGCCCATCGCTGCCGGCCCAGTGGCACCGAAAACTTTTAGAGACTAGAGTGAATCCTAAGTGGGCCCCGTTCTTCCCTCAGCTCTAGTAAACACCCGGGGAAACATCTTAGCCTGGAGCGGAAGGCCCCGCCGGGAACAGTGTAGTGAACACGGGAGCTTTAGCCAATAAGTTATACCTCCGCATCTCGCCTTGTCCCTAGTTATCTAGTGTGGCTAATAACTACGCCTGAACTCCCCCAGGCCAAAATTCATGCATCTGAACCCGTCACTTGATGAAGCTCCATTGTATAATAACAAGGAGGGCGAACTATCCGAACTCTAACTCTACCGTAGCTGGTGATCCCACGTGTGATCATTTACAACCGCTCCATCCAATTAGACGCCCAATATACGAAAATCATTCAGCCACCCCTACTGCCAGTACACAGCCCTAGAAACGCTCACCCAACACAAAACGGGCATCCTCCACAATCCTGATGCCCGGTCCTCAAAAGTCCGGATATCCAGCTCCGGCAATCGACCATTTATACAAAGTAAAATGGTTCGAAAATGATCAACAGATGAAAGAAGAACGAAAGCCCAAAGCTTGGGACGCCCGGGTGATTATAAAAAGAAAGCAAAAGCAAAAGAGATAGAAAGGTGGGAAAGAAGAGTGTTTTAAACTTGAAAACTCCGATTCCGGAGCGTTTGACCCTGACAAGAATGACTACCCTCCAGAACGCAATAGGAAATAGGCTAGAACAGAACCCCCCCAAACCCCCACCCCGGAGACCAACCCCAGCACACCCCCTACCGTATGACTTTAGAATTACTACACTACAACCCAACCAGAAAGAGTCCAGGTATTTTAAGAGTAGGAACGAATCAAAACATACATGAAAAAAGCATTACCGAAAAGGAAACGGGAGAAGAAGAAAAGGAATGCTTGAAGTCAAACAATTAGGACCCAGAGGAAACGATAGACCTTAACAAGGCAGCGACGATCACTTCCCCTGCCACGGATCTGCGAACTTTATATCACCACCATGAAATGTCTGATCCTCCGGGGATCCGGCAACAGGAATCTCCACATTGTCCACCATTTTGGTTTCCTTCTCGGCATGACTGCCGGTAACCGGGTTGCCCGTGCGGTTCCTCTCGAATGCCTCCTTCATTCGACCAACACCGCCATCTTTACGTTTGAGAGCATTATTAGCAGCGAGCCTTTGTTTTTCTGCTTGCAATGCCCGCTCCGCCCGCTCCTTTTCCTGCTCCAAGATTCTAAGTTGCTCGGCCCTATCCTTCTCCCGATTCTTGTAGGTGAGCTTAACCTTCAACATTCCCTTCGTGAGAGAATCGACGCCATCATCACCAATAGACTTTATAGGCTCCTGGGAACCAGTAGGGGAAGAAGAGGCGACACTGCTCGTGCTGCTGACGGTAGAACTCGCTTTTTGGACCGCCGCAGCTGGGTGCTGATCCACTGCTCTCCTGGAAATGTCGGCCCCGATGACCGAGGGCTTCCTGACAACTGCCTTTCGAGGTCCCGCAACAGTAACTCCACCACCCGACGTTGACCCAATTTGTCTGCTGCCAGGAGCAGGCGTTGCACCTCTACTAGGGGGAATCGGTGTAGCCCCTCTACTGGGAGCGCCTACTGTCTGCGCTCTTGAGGGCGCTCTTGAAGGTGCCCTTGATGGAGCTCTGGACGGGGCTCTAGAAACAGCTCTAGATGGTGCCCGACTAGTGGCAGCACTATCCGGAAGAATACCACTGGTCATCCTCCTGCGACGGCCTCTATCAATATCGGGGCTAGGATCCGGAGCCGGCTTCGGTTTTCGGTCCCTTAGCGTCATCCTCGTGCTGTCGGGATTCACAACACCAATCACTGAATGTCTCCCGGATGGTTTAGCAGGTTTTTCGATAGGCGGTATCTCCACCGATTCCTGATACTCTGGAATGATCGCGCGACTCAAATCAAAAGCAGTGACCTCCCACGGAATAACCGGGGGCGGTGGTGGCGGTCCGTTATGACTACTGCCATCAAGATAGCCATTACTCATGACACGACGGGGAACATCATTCTTTTTGGCAACAGATGCGGCGGTTGGCGAGAGGTATGAGGTAGAGGCCCTCTCGACAGTGGGCTTCTTGGCTGTCATTTTGGCAAAATGTCCCTCCAACTCCAGTATCCTTTCCATTCCCCACCATTTCGCATCCCAGCCGCAATCCAGTCCGGAGCTTCCAGTAGGTTTGTGCAACAGGGTCAGACCGATAGACGGCGATACGTAGGTGCTGGCAGCGTTCGGGGGGGGGGGCATGCTAGGCCCGCCATGTGGGCAAACACACCCGTAGTTAGCGCTCTATCAGAATAGCCACCTTCAAGAACACTTAAAACTCTCCCATGACAGTATTCCCCTGCCAATGCTACGGCATCCGATGTGAACCTAGCAAAGAAGCTTGTCGGTACATTCACTGCATGACGCTGCATACCTGCCCCCTCATGTTCGCTGGCATCAAAGCCGGCTGACAAGAATACTCCGGCTTTGAAATCCCTATTCTTTTTCGGTTTCGAAACCGCCGCGGTGGAAAGAAACTCCCGAGCCTTTGTGAGCAGGCTAGAGTACTTTTCCTTATATAAAGTCCAGAATTCCTCCTCCGTCGAGTATGAGGCCAAGTGGACGTTCTGGATACATTGCCCGTGCGCATTCAAATTTAGACTAGCGTTTTTGATCTTATCGATATCACCGTATTCGCAAGGATAGGAGTTGATATCGTGGAGAGAAAAGTAGCCAATTTTCGGGACCTGTATACCGGAAGTTCTTTTTGATGTATGTGTTGATTCTGCCAGTTCATTCAACGTCCATGTAATGGCCTGGGAGCCATCCCCATGGTGAAGATCAAAATCCAAGATGACGGCATGCGATAACCCGTGAACTCGTGCAGCACGAGCAATCGCAATATGAACATTATTCAACCAGCAGAATCCCGAAGGCTGTGTTTCAGCGCAGTGGTGACCTGTCCCCCCCTATCGGTTAGTACCGGCCCGGCTCTGGACGGGAATCAAGCGTACCTGGCGGCCGAATACAGACAAAAGCTCTTCGAACACCCCCACGCTCTTGGCCGTCTTCGCTAATAGCACCATCCGGGCGATTTTCCCCAAACACCAAGTCAACACCATCATAGAGGGCGCCCAGACACCCCTCCAGATCTTCCCTACTCTCCTCGCAGAGATATAGATCGCCCTGGTGATAGTTCTTGGGAACCTCGCATTCACCCTTTTTAAGCTTCTCAGCAGCAGCCCCACACATGGCAGCAAGCTCTTCGGGCCACGATGATTTGGCACCCTTGACAGTAGCGGCGTGGCAGTGGACCAACATAACCTCCGGATCCAACAAACTACCCATCCGCTCCGATTTACGGATTGACAACTTGCTCCTTCCAACACGGGTCTGGGCGGAAGCAACACCCAAGGTTGCTGCGGGTATGCGCTCCGGTCTTTCAACGATAGTAGCAAGATCCTGAAGCGAGGTGTTGGGCCTAGAGTATCTATGCCGATAGCTAGCATCGTGGAAGATGACAGCGGTAGGAGCCGACATATCCTGCGGAGGGAGAACCCGCTTCATCGGCTCGTTCTCCAAGATAGGCTCGGGCGCGGAGGGGGATCTCATGGAAAGCAGACTGGACTTTCTCGCAAGTGGACTAGGTCTTCCAGGAACAGGAGAGGAAGTGCCGGAAATGGAAGAGATGGAAGGTCGCTTCTTGAGTGTAGGAGTGGAGGGAGAGCGGGTAATGATGCGTCGCGGGGAATCAGATCCCTGGGATGAGGGTGTGGGTGAAGGGCCACAGCGGAGATCGATACTAGCTCGACGGGAGAGCGGGGATGGTGAATGGGTTCTCCCAATCATAGGTGACGAGGATAGAGACGTGGATAAGGATAGAGAGTTCAAGGATTCCGTAAGCTTCCTAGAATGATCCAGCTGTTGTTTTCGCAGCAGCTGCTGCTGCTGCTGTTGCTGCAGTAACTGCTGATGCTGAGGAGGGAGTTGGGGATAGGGGAGAGCATCTCTACCCCGGGGACCGCCACTGCTGTTGCCACCGTTTACATGGCCACCCGGTGAAGGGGAATAAGGGTTCTGCGTAGCCATCGTCACCCTAAACTATCAACGCCGAAGCGTCGGCAGAGCAATGCTGCGATGACCGGACAACCAACCCTTTGTTGCAGGCGGATGACCACCCTTTTTCTCCACTCCAAACCGGTCAAGATGGTGGTGATGATGGCGATGAACGATGTGATCCTAGTCAGGGAAAGCGGAACGAAGCAGAGGGTTTTCGAGCCAACGGGTCACAGTATGTGGATATTCAGGACCCCTACAAAGCCCACCCCCCTGAATCAATATATAAAGACGATACCTCCACCCAAAAGATGGGCAAAATGTAACACGGAGGAAAGGAAAAAGCCTCAAAAAAAAACCCCCCCGACACGAAAAATAAATAATATGAGGATGAAAATGAAAGTTGAGACGGGATGATGAGATGCTGCAGCCCAGCGCAAGTTTTGAAGGGTGAGGGATGCTCGCCAGCTCCTCCTGTCTACGATAGGAAAAATGGTAACTTAAATTAACGAGAGCCCGGCCGGCGCGTTCCCGGTAACGTGCCATTGTGGACGCGCTATGATACCGTGCTTACTTAACTTGGTCTACACACTAAGCCGCTTTAGGATAGACTCTCCAACACTCAACCGTTTTAGGATAAAACCTTCTCCTTCTCCGAACGAACTGATACAAGGGTAAATGATGAATTCATGGTACGAGTACTGTACAGTACTTGTACAGAGCAGGGATCAGAGGTTAGTTAGCAATGGTACTCATACAGTACCCTCAAGAGTGGTGCCATAACCTTCTTCAAATCAGAGCTATTGAATTCATCTGTTTATGATTTGGGTTGGAAAGTGAGATTGATCCCAGTGTTCCAAAATTCCATGCACAAAAGAGGGTAGCCACCCCTGCTCCGTACCATGAATTCATGATCTACCCCTGCACTCGTACTAGGACGGTACCGGTAATGCTTGTATCATACTCGTACTTTACTCGCTACGATACCGTACTCGTACATTACCGCAGCAGATAGTCGTTACACCATTCTAGGGAGTACGAGTAGAAACTACGGTAAGGGAAATGCGCCTCTCCTCCAATTACAAGCACGACCACACCCGCCTTACGTGTGGTATGATAGAATCGCGGAATCGCCCCCCAACCGATTACCCCTACCATATCATACGGTAGCTACCCTACTGTACTTGTAACCTGTATGGTACCGGTACACTCGAGTACCGCTACCGTGCTATGCTCCTCCTACCAAGACTCCCAGTTATTGCTTCCATGAACAACAGCCTGCCACCCACCCGAGATCTACCGTACGATACCAACTCCATCTCTTGACCCACAAGCAAAAGTACTCGTAGAAAGAGACACCACTGCACCAACCATTTGTAGCTCAGGTACCCTCGCTTACCGTAAATTATCACGCCATCCGAGCGCTGTACAAGTACCGTACTGTTCAGTAACCGCGCCGGAGAGGCTGAATCCATCGCTCGAGCCACCCTTGGATATTGCACCACTTCAAAGACCTAAACTCTCTACAACCTTGTTCTCGACAAATCCATAATCCCATTCTCATTCAATGCTGATATCGATACCATCCATCAGAAACAAATAAAGACTAGCAACACAGACGTGAAAATAGAAAAACTATCTCCAGCGTAAAGGCTTTTTTTGCCATGTCTGGGGAAGGAGAAAACCCGGCTGCAGGGACTAGTAGGTCCGGGCCAAATAGAGGAAACAGAAAGAAAATAAATTTCATGTCCTGGCCGAAGCGTAAACCACCTTTCATTAAACAATTTCCATCATCATTCGCCCGCTCTCTCGATCACTCATATCGTCAGGAAACTCGCTCTTTGCCTCAGTTACTCTCGTGCAACAACGGAGCTCTTTCCCTGTCTCCACCTCCGGCCTCCGCCCCGGTATCCCTTCCATAAACACCAGGCACTGCAACAACCAAAGTGAAGAGGAACACAACTGCCATAATCGTAAACGCAAAGATCCACTGCAGAGCAATAATCTTGGCAAAGAATTGGCCAACTCCCAAGCCAGCAGTGAGGAAAGCGGTGGCGAAACCCACATGGTAATCCTTAAATACCACGAGGAAGAAGCCAGCAAAGACGGCAATACCCCAAATGGCGATATTGGCAAGGACACGACACGGGAGACTATGGCATCCAACCATGACAGATCCATTCCAGAGGACAAGGAAGAATGACCACGTCAAAGGCATGGCCGTAGCCGGAATGTGGACAAGTCTGTAGATGTGAATGTCAAATTGAGCAAGCATCGAGGTGACATGGATCATAACTCACCTTGGTGTCTTAGGATTGCGAAAGTACAACAAGACCAACTGCAAGAAGTTTAAAACGGCGAACAACTCACTCCAGAAAAACAGCGAGCGAGTCCAAAGCATAACCCAGCCAAATTCCAAAAGGTTGAAACTTTCTCCGTGTTAGCAGGTCAAACAATAGGCGGTGGGGGGGGGGTGGACCCACAGAATGAAATAGCTTCCAACAGAAGCAGCAGCTGTTACAGCGGCCTCATCCCTCCCTTATTCCAATCGCTATCAGCACCAATCTGCTGTAAAAACGTGCCAAGTCAAGAAGTGAACCTACTAAACAATTGCACAACGAAACTGATCTGGGCACAGAACAAGACGATCCAGTAAATGGCAATGAACACATGGCTAATGGTGAAAGGTGTGATATGTGCTTTGCTTATACCCTAAAGGGTATTAGATCTTTCGCCAACCCGGTGAAGCGAAAAGCGGGAAAGGGATACAAATACTTACAAAGATGGTCCCCTTAGTCCAATGGCCATCTTGGGGAGGAGAGATGCTATAAACGATGGCTACGACGAAGGAGAGGAGCCAGGAGATGATAGTAAAGATGCGATAGGCAGGAATGTTCCGGCTAGTACCCTCGACGTCACGAGAGAACGGGTTGGCTATAATTTGTGATTCAGTCGGCAACATGTTTCTTGAAAGACCAATCACCCCTTAAAAACAGGCCCGGCGACATACAGAAAGCCATCTTGTCTCGCTTAGCTCAAGGCCGGTGTTGAATATGGGATACCGGTGGTTCGATGTATCCAGATGCACAGCAGCTGTTATGGGTCAATTTCAAAAGGAATTTCCAAAGATCCGTCTGGACCACAGACCTTCCAAGCTAACTGATTGAATGAGAGATGGCGGGAGATGAAGGGTAAGAGAGAATCGAACAGGGAGGGAGAAAAATATTGGGAACTTGCTGGAATTATACCCTCCACTCTAGACGCGCAAGGGGCCGGTTGGTCACGGGCCAATGACGTCGTCCGTAGATGACCATGTTATAGTACCCCGCATTTTCTGATTGGCCACGGGCAACTAGCCACAGACATCCAGGGACAATCGACCAGATAATCGACCAATGAAAGTGACTTATTGGATGGGAGGATTGGCATTTGGTCCAAGGCGGTTAAAACCGGTGAGAGGACTCGCAACTTGCAAGCCCTCGAGGCTGAGCTTTTAGTGAGCGACCCACCACGACCTGATCCCGTGCCACCTCCAGCATGCATCATAGCAATTCGATGCCTCCACCACGCTGTGGTGAGTTTACCGGAGTCCTGATTGCCCTCACCATCTGATCTGGGGGTGATCAATAAATTTATCGATGCGGCGACAGGAGAGTTCCACTTCCTTAAGGTAACTTGGTCCATTATTTGTGCACGACCGGAGGCCTTGTCCACTAAACCGTCCCCCATTATGTCCCGAACACTATCAGGCTACCAACAATGCACTGTACTGTACAGTACAGTACAGTGCTCGAGCACCGTGCTGCACCTGCAAGCTACTGCTCGAACAGTAATACCTTGCCCCACCACAGGGGGACATTAATTCCGTACTACTAGGAAGTCAACAGTTCCCTCTCCCCCCAGTATGACAAAATCATCACTGGTAGTCCAAATTAACAGCAACCCATCACCAGCGAGAGGGCCGCCCGAACACACCCTAGCCCGAGCGACTACACCGCTCGAACGCCAAGATAGCTCCCGACGAGTACAGTAACTCAATGTCAGTTTAGCGAAGCTTAACCCCGCAGGAGGGTCCATTGCGCACCCAAACACCGGACTGCTCTGTAGCTACTGCACCGTGCTCGAGTACTGTGCTCGTATGAAACTCCCCCAGCAGGCAGAAAACCAACAGGACAATGGAAAGTACAGGTGATAATATTACGGCGGCAAATACTGTATTTACGACGGGACAAAAGACCACTCGTCGTAGAGATGACGTTCTGGTTCTCAGATCCTGGACCCGGAACGCCAAGTACACCGGATTGGTGGAATCGAGCTGTGTCCGAGCGGAGGCAATGTTGGGGGTTTTCTTCATTTCTTCGTGCTGCACCAAGAATTGGTCGACCAATAGAATTCATTAACTAAAAACTAACTATTCGTACTAGTACGAGTACTCGTACAGTGCACTGGGTTCAACTCCGAACGCCCCAAGCACCAGAACTCTGATTGGGCAGTTCACAATTGTAGTCCTCCTTTCCTTCATTCTCCCCATCACCACCTATTCCTCTCCCATACAACATTTACAACCCGCCAATTTCTTATTCAGCGTTCAGGCAAAATGTGTCTGATTGAGCAAAAGGGCTACTTGGGGATTCGGTGTACTTGAGCCTACGAGGGGAGGAAAGAGTGAGAAAAAGGACGAGGTGTTTGCCGAGTGGAATTGGGCTGGAGTGCAGGTAAGTGGGGATAATAGCGCCGAGCAATAAGTTAGTGAGAGCAGTGAGAACATTATATACAAGGTCGAAAACAGAGCTCAGGGCTGCTACCGTACTGAATACCGGTATCCGCAGCCAAGGGATCGGAAGGCGGGCGGTCTAGCGTTTTTGACCCGCCACGGCACCGTGGCTGGCAGTCACCCTGGTCGTGCAGTCCCGGCAGTACTCGAGTCCCTGGAAACCGGCGTATGAGTTCAAGCCAACAGCGACCCCCGCAGCGCTCCGAGGCGGAGGGAAGTGCTAATACAGTAGGAGTACAAGTAAAATGCGATCCCCCCGGGCAGGATGTGGTCCAGCGGTGGATTGGGCCTGGGTAGCCCATGGAGGCAAACTTCCTGTTTGAATGAGTAGACTAGTATCATACCCGTAATAACACACAATTATCCCGCAGTTTGGGAAAATAAATTGGATCCTCACCAGGAGGTTGACAACTGCCGGTAGGTACCGTACCGTGGTTGGAAACACCGGTAAACCCCAAAATCCGCTGATATCGGTGGGTTACAGTGCGACTAGGGAATGTGTGACAATATACTGTAGACTACTGTACCCTATATATTATGATATCGTAACAGCAAAGCCAACTTAAATTATCCCCTTACCGCAGCTACTCGTACCCCAATGGCGCGTGGCCGAGCACCTATCCCTCTCAATACCTGGTAATGCGGCGGTTGCAATCTGGGAACCATGAAATCATCTCTCGGGCCATCCACGGTATTCAAATGCGCATTCTACCAGCTCACACATGCGCTGCTTCAACACCGTACTAGTATCATAGTTCCAACCCTACGATAGATTAATTTCTTCTGCTCAAGAGCCTTACTGAATCCCAATCCTAAAAATAAAAAAAATCCCCTGCCTCATGAGTACCGTACTGAAATATACTTAGACCCGGCAATACCGATACCAAGCTTGATGTGTGGCACAGTTGGAATGGCGAACGGCGCAGTAGAGCCACCAGTATCCGAATTCTGCGCAGAGCTCTCCGGATAAGGTGCTTACTTGGGGAGATAAATCTCGTAAAGGGATCTTTTGAGACCTGCAGTTCAGATGCGTCGGTATGATAGAAGGTAAATTTACCAATACCCGTACCCTACTGGTCGTTACGGTACTGTACTGTACTCGTACTCGTATAGTACAGTACTCGTAGTCTACTCGAGTAAGCCCACCATATCATCGAGGACGAGTGCGATCTGTTGCTGTCGCAACGTTGCCGTTGTTGGAAAGGCTGCTCGCCACAGCCGCTAAACCTCTTTTCGCTTGGATCCGCTCAACACCCGAAAATTCGTTCGCTGACACCTCACCGGATCGATCCTAGCGAGGAGTTCGCTCCTCTCACCAGCCAACCCAGAGCGCTTCCCTCCCCTTCACTTAGCACTTTCTTCGTCCCGCCATACACCGCCTACTGTCTCTCCATACAACATATCTTCCATCGATATCTGATAACACTAACATATTCCCCCTATTCTCGCTAACGTGCCCTCTCCTCCCCCCCCCCCACACCTTTCCTTCCTTCCTTCCTTCTCTGGGTGCTGCTAAAGCACTCCTACCCCGGCCCGGGCCTGGTTGATCTATACGGACAACAAACAATAAACAGCTACCTTTTTTCTTTTTTTCTTTCCATTTTATCCAACGGTATTCAGCCCTGGAGGCAGCCCTTGCTTGCTACTGCCCAAATGACGCCTCCTGGCTTCTCCTCAATGCCCGGTGGCACCTTTCTCCCTTCCATCCCGAACTCGCTTCCTGCGTATCCTAAGACCGTTCCAGCCCATGCATTCCGTCATTCAAACCAGCCACCCTCTCCGACCT
Organism: Tuber magnatum; assembly: GCA_003182015.1. NCBI lineage: Eukaryota > Fungi > Ascomycota > Pezizomycetes > Pezizales > Tuberaceae > Tuber > Tuber magnatum. The sequence goes on from PYWC01000063.1 coordinate 310,652, forward strand.
TTGGACCGACCAGAAAACGTCTTCAAAGGGACAGTGGTTTCAGCGCCCAAAGCCCCCCCCCCTTTGAAGATGCTGGCGATTCTGACGAGGATGTGATGCGCAATAGCCTGTACTCAGATAGCGCCTACCGATCAACTTTGGCTACCTCAAGCTCCCGAAAGAGGGGCTTGGCGGATGACGATGTAGATGAATACGAACACCGACCTGGCGCGCGTGGTGGTGATGGAGCTGGGGATAATGATCGACCTCCCAAGCGGAGGATTATTGACGTTGTTGGGAGCGTTGCCAGTAGGGTATGGGAGTTTTGCAAGGCCAGAGTTCCCACTTATGGCCCGACATCGAGGATAACCGCTGCCGAAGTGGATGTGAATGTTGATGAGCATTTGTACGACCCTGGGATGCCCAGTTATATCGTGAACGGTGCTCAATTTGGAACTGGTTTATACGACAATCAACACTTTATAGCCTCCTCGCCTCCTCGACCCGCAAATGCTGGTATGGGTAGGGTGAGTACAGATGAGCAGAATTATTTTTCTTCGCGGGATTTCTCTCCGAATAAACAAGTAGATGGTGGGTTAAGCTCCAGATGGGTTATGGTTTCACCTGCGCCAACAGCCTCTACAGCTCCTCAACAACATAATAATAAGCATTCGCTTTCGGCCTCCGCTTCTTCACCACGGACGAGTACGCCTACCCACCCTCGTCGTCCTCAATCGTCTGCCTCTTCCAAGCGCACCAGCCGCCCAATTATTGCTTCTTCAACCCGAAAGCGACCTACGGTTGTCAGGCCTTCACACCAACGATCTCGCTCCTCCTCAACTATCACCTCTTCCGCCTTTGTGTCACCGCCACCACAATCAGCCTTCACGTTTCACAGTTCTCCTACTAGCGGCGGTGCATCGATGGCTAATACCAGGGGAAGGCGAAAGGGACGCATCCCTGGTCTAGCAACAGCACCATCACTTGACGATGGTGAGGAGGATGAATCGATGCGGAGATTCAACGAACGCCTCCGTGACATGATACGAGAGGGCCGTGAAGCACTAGGCAGCAAGGTGGAGGTAGTGTACGATGAAGACGACGATCTAGAAAACTTCTGAGAGCGTACGTTTCTACATTCAATGGAAATCACACATGTTACAATACGGGAGGCTCCTTATTTTGTTTCCATTTTTTCACAGGCAAATCATTTTAACCGATATATGTTTTAACGATCCATCGCCCGGGTGAGGGTGTCCCGGACAGGGCTGGAGGTGATATGATAAATGAGCGGCAGGGTGTATTGCAAATCTCTCGGTGCAGGATCTATCCCTTTTTTTCTTCTTCTCCTTGGTTTCATGCTCCATGGTTCCCATTCTTTCCGAATGTTCATTTTTATTCCGCTCTCATTCATGAGTTACTGGGATCTGTTTTCCTTTTTGTTTATGTGGGAGCTTTTAATCTATGATGTCAATGGGCGGTTGGTAGACTTTGTAGCTTTAATGATTGGTATGATATGATATTTGAATTATCAGGGGCCGATGATTGAAGACTCCTACAGTGCAAAGGCATAGCGGTGCCGGTAGGCATAATTGGACTAACTATAGCTGTCTTATCTGCTCTATCTGCTCATAAAGGCTCTTCCGTGGCCGATATTGGCACATGGCTTTAGTGTGTTATGAAAAGTTTAACACTAACTTGTGGTATGCTTAGATTGTGGGGCCTGAAAACTAATCACGTGAGTCCTTATCGCTCCGTGGATCTAATCAAATCTTTTCGCCGCAATCGCAACGTATTCACCCCTCCAAAGCCCGGATACTTGACCGCGGTCCCATCATGCCCTTTACCTTGAAATGGGAAAGGCACCCATCGCTGGACAAGCGGCCCCGATTAAATAAATAAACTAATCTAACCCCTCTTCCATTCCCTGCTTCTCTGTTTATGTTGGGAACACTCCAAACATGTCTGGGCAATCAAACAACAACCCTCTATCTTCAATCACCAGCCGCGAAGTTCCTGATGACAATATATCCCTGCATTCCGCTGCTCCCTCCTACTCTTCCTCCCTCCCACCGGCGTACACTGATCGACTCCCGCCGTCCCTACCTCGTGCGCCCGAACAACCCTACAACTCACTGCTCACCCCTCCTCCTCCCGAGAATTACAGTGTCACCGCCTGGCCATCTCTTACGGGCTCTTGCCATCAAAACAGAGCATATGAGAACGTAGCAGAGCGTCGAACACGCAGAGATGCAGCGAGAATGCATGCAAACTCTCTCTTGGCCAGGACCAACAATGTAGTGCGCGCTGAGACCCCACGAGCCATTCAGGACGCTCCATCTCCTGTATCGTTGGCTGAGGAAGCGAAGAGCTGGGACTTCCTTACCGCGCAAATGGCAGATTGGGAGTTAAGGGAGAAGAACTGGAACGATTTTCGTGCGAGATTATCTAAGGATCAGAGTCGTATCCCTTTTCCCAAGAAAACGATTGGGATAGGTGGGAAGTTTGGGTGAGGGTTTACGGAACTGTTTTCGATCTTCTGGGGCGCTGTCGGTTCTGTCTTACGTCCTGGCAGTTCGCATGCTTTGCCTACCACCACTCAGGATACGAGTACCTCGAAAGATCGGGATTTGGCTAGTTTCTGAGGTTTCGCTCATTCATCGCTCGTGTCTTTCCTTCCTTCCTTTTTTTTTTTGTTTACCACGGTTCCCAGTGTGCCTTTGCTTTTGATAATCAGTTTCAATTACAAATGCACCTGCGGGTCTAATATATTTTCCTTTCTGCTCCCCTCTCATTCATCTGATTGTGCTGATTTACCTGTTTAACTTACGGAATACATGAAATATCAGCTTATTTATCATTGCCCGCGAGCTAAAAGTAGGTTACCCCTTATGTCAACTGCAAGTGTTTTGCCCGATTTGCTCTGATCTACCATGTTTGCCTCCCGGAATGCCTAAGCACTAAGTTATAGAGCCATCTCTGCCTTGAGATGAAGAGTATGGCGTCGAAGCCGCCAATTGGGGGAGGCATACATGAGGTTAGTTCCCGCGCCCCCCAGAAAAACACTCTGTCGGGCCTCTGATGTGTCCGAAACCGGGACACAGCAAGTTGGCTCCAATTGCACGGGTCGCTGGTTGATCTTGTTGAGTTTGCTTTAGCGCCCTAGTGGATTTGAACTCCAGGGCTGACAGGTATTTAGTGGGCTTGAAATGACAGCTGGTAGAGCCTGCTAGACCGTATGATTGGTTCCGTATGATAAATTATTAATCATGAATTGATTGCTCGGGCCCATCAATTGAGAACAGCCATCTGAGGAGAAACTGTTTTCTCTATATTTGGCCATTTCCGGAATTCGTGCTCGAGAATCACTCCCGAGTCAAGATGAAATTGAAAACAAGATTTAATCCCGAGCAGTGTCTTCATATCCTACGATGCTTGTGCTTGTATCGGTTGGGCAGAGCCATGACGGGAAGGCAGCTACTAAGCTCCGACACCAGTTTGGAGAACCATACCTTGCTTCCCGGCGATTTAAATTTTAGTAGGTAGACTAAGACTTGGAGGCAGTCATCGCCAGAAGACGATTGACTTTGACAATAGTCTCAGACTCTCACTCAATTAGTGGAGCCCATATGCCCAACCGCCAGACCATTCTATTAGCTGAGGGCTAGTACTAGTATTGGGGAGTGTGTACGAGTGCTGGGATTTCCTATAGCATAAATCCAGGATGCTGTGCATTGCTCAGATAAGGTTACAGTCCGTTCACGCGTCGCGAGGATTGGCAAGTCTTTGCAGTCTGATTGGCCGAGATTTGTTTGCGGTGTCTATTTTCTGCGCAGGTGCGATACAGTACTTGCAATGCCAGAATCTCGCGATGCCGGAACAGGCCTTACCGAAATTTCTCCCGACTGCAAGGTTCCAGGAGTGGCATGCCGGCCTCCCGATCCACACACAAAATGATGTTACCGCCAATCGAGTCTCAGATTTCGGTGCTCGGAAGCGAGATTCGACCCCACGCCCGGGCGGTGGCGCTGACGTCGATGAGTGGCATATACAGCTACAATACCAGGTGCCTACGGGTACTGCAGCGCTACCCATTCAGTATGCCGCATTTGTGTCGTGCAAACCAAGTAGATGGAAGGGTCTTCCATGGGCCCGAATTCAGATTCAGATGTCGGCACCTTTTTGCCTTTGCACCACTAGCCTTGTGGGCGGTTGATTGTAGGCAATTGCTATCCTGGCATTGCACAGTAAGGGTGAGAGAGCGGCAGTTAAGCGTTTGAGCTCGAGATTTTAGTGGAGAAAAGCTCGACGATGCTGTATCCCGCTTGCGGCACATCCTATAAATCATGAACTCGCATTTGTAGAGGCATCATAAGGTGGAGTATTACACTGCATAAGCCAGCCCACCTGCAAGATCAATAATACTAAAAGAGGAAAATTGTCAGTCTCATTAGGGACTTTGGAGGCAACTTTTAGTATTAGTCCTCTAGATAATACTGCCCCCGTTCGTTCCTCTAGTGCCAAAAGTTCTGTTAATACCAGCGAGCTTCCAGGCAATATTGCTCTCTCTCTCTCTCTCTTGTTCTTGCTAATTGCTGACGAGCTACCAGCTATCCCACAACTCAGCCGGTCAACACCAGAAAGCCACCAGAAACTACAACAAACATTTTGCAACGCCAACGAAATGATGTATTGGTATTTGGGCCAGGGGAAGGAGGAGCGGAGCCACAGGTTTCCCGACTGGACTACCGACAAGGCGGGTTTCGTCTTTCGAGGGTGAAGCGGGGTTGATAGAATCGTAATCTGAGGTTTTATATCCCCAGGATTTGCGATGTTTTCTCGATGCAGTATTTTCAGCAGAGTCGGCGGTGTGGCAGGCAGAAATTTCCCCGAATCTCTTCTCAGAGGAATCTCTAAGTTAGAGGTCATATTATTATCCAACCCCCGGTATTCATAGATAGTGCACAACCGAGCTGCCGACTCTCTGCTGAAATTCCACTCCTTCTTCCACATAATCCCCTTTCCTCCCCCTAGTATCTTCCCGTTATGACATCTCAAACCTAATAACATGAACTACCCAGTTCCCAAATCCCCCCCTACAATACTCCCAGGTAGCCGTGCGCCATGATCCCCATGAACCGTCTCTAAACCGCCTTTAGGCTGAGGGCAGTTCCGGGTGTGTTGTGATACAAGTGCATATAGCTTTCTCATACCCCTCACGAACCCGTGGTCACATCGGTAGCCACGAGTACACGCTGGAGATGCTCACGAATTTCAGCGTGGGTCCCGAAGGGAAAAAGGTAGGATGTGATAAGTTATGATACTTGGCTGAATGCCTACTCGTTGACCGTTTCCATTGGTTTAAATGGGGTGGTCGAGTGGCGATATGGTATGTGATCCCGCCATCTAGTGGCCGCTGCCGGGAAATATGTGCACAAATGGGAATTAAAGACTGAAACCTATCATCCTTATTCTAGCGGTCGCAAAGGGCTATACATGCCGGTACTATGGGGGTCAATCCCATGCCAGGAAGACTAAATCATCAATCAAGTATTAGTATAACTAGTGAAAACTTCACTTCAGCATCTACCGAACGTGTACTGTAGTAGGAAGCTAGCTAGCTGGCAGGATCATCAAAAGCCATTATTTCCAAGACCTGCTCTCTGGAAAAAGTGAGTGATATATCATGATGAGACTCGGATACCGTGAAGGCCAGAAAATTGGGATCCACAGCCCCCCCATGCTTCATAGAAGCTTAGTGCTACTTCATGGAATGGGGCACAATACGCGGGAAACCTGGGGAATGGTTTCCAAGATTCTTGCCGGAGCCACTGCTTCTGTTATCAGATTTATTCCTGGGACCCGGCATAAATCATCCCATTCCCCCGATTGCATGGACATAGGCGGGCTCAATCTTTCCAACCGCAAGCTCCAGTGCCACCATATACCCCGCGTCCTCTCTCCGACGGGGAATATTCTCCGGTGGGTTTCCCCTGAGATATAATGCATCAAATTACTTGATAGGTGTTACACTCTGCAATACCCTAATAAGAGTGGCGTCCCCCCCCCCCCCNTAGCCCATGCTATATCCATTCGTCAGCCTGGTCCCGGAGCGCGGGTGAAGGGGTGGGGGTTACTCTTTGAGTATAGTCGGCAGAAAAACAGGCAGTAATGAGAAGGAGACGTTACATGAGGGATGCACAGCAACATCAAATCTCCCCCGGGGGGATGGATCACTTTGCTTACTATGTATGATATTTCGAGCCAAATCCTATCCTAGCTTGGAAGTTTCCCCAGGTTATTTCTATCGAAAGCTTGCGTGTGAAGTTCTAGCCAGGACTATATCGTTAAAGTTTTCCATTGAAAGGTAACACTCTTTGCTAGCTGCACCGGCGAAAAACACCGGCACAGTTTGGTGATATTTGATGGCTAGTCGTGCATTTCACACCAAAAATGATGCCTTTCGCTCATTCAAAACACAGCCAGAAGACATTCAATCAGCGCTATTTTTCGGGTGAAACACCTATGATATCCATCGTAACAAACGTATCAGGATTTAAGAAAGATGACGGCAGTTTTTAAAGCTTATGATACCTAAACTTTTAAAACCGGAAAACATTGAAACAGGTATGATACCCTTCTGACTTGTATATTAGCGGCCGGATTTATATTCGAGGCTCCTGAACTGAATTTCCAAGCCCTTCTACCTAAGTGACTCCGGAACGGGAGACTTCCAGGTCCATCAGTGGTGTAAACAGTAAAATACTGAGCCCTAGGTTCTGGGCTATCATACTTGAACGTATAATCTGGTGGGAATCCATGAGGGTGTTAACAGGGGGCAACAGACCATGACTTATGTCGAAGGAGGAAAAAAATGCCATGCTGTTATCATACCACGGTTATTGGTGTTGAGTGTTGATTGGGGTTGGGGCAGGCAAATGTTCGAGAGAAGAGGGCTGGTAAACACACGTTTTTTTTATCATACCCATAATGACAAAATTCCCCCCCGCACAAAGAAATAATCCCACGCGGAATATTAATGATAAGGAAAGGCAGGATTGGTTGTGGGCATTCGAGGATTCGGATGGTATTCCCCGTTCTTGATGTTCAGCCCGACTCACTTTAGAACGTTGGGTTCCTGTCGGTCCAAATCAGGGAGAGTATGATGTCTTGGTTATTATGGTACTCCCTGGTCGAAGGGTTATGCGTACTGTGGGGGGCCTTGTAATATTACTCAACACGAAGGATCGTGGCAATTAACGTACCATAACTGCTTTCAGCTGCTTGTAAAAATCGGGCGCGCAACTTTGTTTTTCGAGTGATTATACATGACCAATAATCGCGACCAGGGGTACGGTCTTGGCAGCCGATGAGGCTCAGCCGAGCAAAGGGAATCGACGATCCAACAAAAACCTCGCTTTCTTCCGGAACCGCACAACTCCATATTCTCCGCAACACCAAGAAAAGCACCGGTAGACATCTTCCGCATCTATCACCTCCATCTTACCGCCTCCATTCAACTAGATCAATCCAACATTAAACCCCACCTCGGATACAATGGCTGAACTCCTTAACAAGCCCCGCTCAGAGCTTACGTTTGTTATCTTCTTCTCCCTTCATCGTCTCCATCTTGCTAACTTCTGCAGTGAGTACGAAATAGCCGAACTTGAGAAATACGAATTCTCTGCCGGCCCCCTCTCAATTTTACAAACCGCTGTTCGCTCTCACAATCAAGTCCTTATTTCCTGCCGCAACAACCGCAAGCTCCTCGCGCGTGTAAAGGCATTCGATAGGCATTGCAACATGGTCCTCGAGAACGTTAAGGAGATGTGGACTGAGACGCCGCGAAAGGCTGATGGGAAGAAGGGAAGGCCTGTCAATAAGGATAGGTTCATCAGTAAAATGTGAGGTTCTTTCACACGTTCCCGATACCTTGGAGGCTAATGTGGAGATAGGTTCTTGAGGGGTGACTCGGTCATTTTGGTGCTGCTGAGTTAGGCGGGTGAGGGGCAGGTGGCTGGAATGGCAGTGTAGTATATTAAGTCTGCGATGAATTATTGGATCGGGGAGCTAGGCTTGATGAACGATAATGTCTTTGTGCTTTGATGAGAATATATTTTTTACGTGTAATGGCTTTACCGAAATTGTTCGTATAGGGGTTTTGCTCGAGTGATGTGGAAGTAATTTTAGTAGACGCGGAAAGCCATGAGAGTATCATACGGTGCCAAACACTTTGAAACACGGCACTATTGGCTGGTATGATAGGAACGCATGTGACGAGCATCGCAGGGTTAGGGTTTTCTTTTTGCCCATTTCATGCAGCTTCGGATTACCCATACACAGCCGCTCGCCAAATGATCAAATCCATCTATTTTACCAACAACCTTCCCGTAGGTATCTCAACCCCCTTTACACGATGGGTGACCTTGCGGGGTTCGCATGGAATTCTTCCTCTTTGTCTAATCCACCACCTCCGCTGAAACAAACTTCTCCAGCTCCGCTCAATGTACGACCGTTTCCCCTATCCTCACGCACAGCTTCTCCCGCAAATGCCACTACAAAACCTCCGCCGACGGGCGACAGCTTTAGCAATCTCGTCTCCTTTGGTCGGAGCAAAGCAAACGATAGCAACATGACGCTGCAAGAACGACAGAAGCTGCTGCAGGAGCAGAAGGCTAAGGAAGAGGAGGAACGGCAGAAGAAGGTGGACTCCCTGTTTGGCGACAGTGGAGGGGGAGCGAATACCGGATTTTGGGATTCCCTTGAGACGGGGAGGATGTCTCCCATGCTGGCGAAGAAGACGGATGACGATGAGGAGGATCTTTTGGCGGCTTTCAGTGCCGCTGCTCCGGTTGACAATAGTTCTTATTACCCACCTCCAATTGGGAGTGGGGTTTCGACGCCGCTACAGTCGGTGGGTCCTACGCCTATTGTTACGGTTGATTCCGCAAACTCTGGAATAGGTTCGAGTAATGATATAATGGATCCATTTGATCTTGATAATTTACCGCCCAGGGATCCATCTCCATTCAACCTGCAGCACAGCTCTCCCAACGCATTCGATGACGACGATATCCTCGGGGATCTAGGGAAACCGGTCGAAGCGTTACCACCCAAACCCTCACTAAAGATGGAAGAACCCCCGTTTCCGCTACCGGGAAATGATCCGCGGGATCCGGCAATTGCCGAAATCGTGGACATGGGATTTACGGTTGAGCAGGCTAAGAGGGCGCTCGTAGAAACGGATACTGGCCTTGATGTTACGGCTGCGGTGGGTTGGTTGTTGGAAGATGCGCATAGGAAGAGTAGGCCTGCATCTACGAATCCCCGCCGATCTAGGAGCGGTTCGCGGGCCGGGCAAGAGGGAAGTGCAGACCCCCCAAGGAGGTGGAGGGAGGATAGTGGGCAGCTGGCATGGATGAGAGATGGAAACGGTGAAACACAGGAGAAGGATATTGGACAGATGGCTTCACAGATTGGCGGAACGCTGTTCAAATCTGCTAATAGTCTTTGGAATACTGGAAAAAAGAGAGTCGGGAAGGCAATTGCGGAGCTTCAAGATGGTAACACGAGTGAAGGAGGAGACCCAAACGTCCCGAAGTGGATGAGGGATGCACAGCAACATCAATTGGAGACTGCTGTATCTAGTGAGAAGCGGGATAGGGGCAACTTTGCTGATGAAGATATGAGGCCTGCAAGGCCGGCTCAAAGAGAGAAGGCTCCTGAGCCATTACTTACTGAGGAAGCCCTCATGCTCGAGGCTGGCAGTGGACCCCCACCAAGGAGAAGGCAAGAAAAGGAGAAATCTTCTAGAGTTCTCTCCAAGAAGGAGCAAATACAACTGCAGAGACAGCAGGCTTTCGAAGCTGCAATTCGACAGAAGGAGCAGGAAATGCGAGAGAGAGAACGCCCCCGCCAAACCCCATCGCCTGCAGCTTCTATCCCCAACAGTAGCGACAGGGGGGCAAAGTTAGCTCGAGGAGCAGCAGAAGAAGATAGTGCAGTTCAATATGTTTCGAAGAACCGGCGAAGACCGCCACCACCTGCATCTTCCTCTGTTGGATCAAGTTCGAAACCCGCGACGCCTGAGCCACCAACGGGAGACCTTCTGTTTGGTGGCTCCAGTGCGCCGAGAGAACCGTCCCGAAATCCCTTCCTCCAACAACAGCAACAACAGCAACAGCAACGACAGACCCCTTCACCCGCTCCCCGGCGCCCAACCCCCAGCACAACAGCACCAATTGTCACTCGCCCAACCGCCAAGCGCCCAGAGGTGTTGATATCACAACAGGCTCTCCAAGCATCCTCCGTCTCCCGCCAAAAGGGCACCGACTCTTTCAGACGTGGAGACTACCCTACCGCCCTAACCCACTACACCTACGCATTAAACCAAATACCCCCCCAACACCCAATTCGCATAATAATCCTCTCAAACCGCGCTCTTTGTAACCTCAAAATTGGTGACAATCGCGCAGCACTAGCAGACTGCGACGAAGCACTCGGAATAATCGGACCCAGCAATGGCGAAAGTGAGACGATCACGCTAGAAGATGGGACGAAGAAGGACATGAAAGAGCTGTTCGGAAAGACACTCACCAGGAAAGCCGAGGGGTACGAGCACATGGAGAAGTGGGCTGAAGCCCTAAAAACCTGGACACAGGCCGTAGAAGCCAGCGCTGGTGGAGCAATCGCGATATCCGGAAAACGCCGCTGCGAGGCTGCCCTCCGACCCGTGCCCGCGCCGAAGCCAAAGCCTGCTGCCTCTGCTCAGCCCACCACCCGACGCGCCCCCCCACGTTCATACAAATCCACCAGCCGCGGTAGCGGAGAAGCAGCACGCGTAACCGCCCTCCGCAAAGCAAACGCCGCAGCAGACAAAGTCGAAGAAGAGAAACTGGCCCTCCACGACAGAGTTGAAGACCGCGTAAACGCTTGGAAATCCGGCAAGGAGGGTAACCTACGCGCCCTACTCGCGAGTCTGGACACCGTGCTCTGGGAAGGGAATGGGTGGAAGAAGGTGGGCATGGGGGAACTATTGATGCCGAATAAGTGTAAGGTTGCGTACATGAAGGGGATTGGAAAGGTTCATCCTGATAAGGTAGTATTTCCTTGCCCCCCCACTGTAATACTATATGAATGGGCGGTCGGGTGGATGGGTTGGCGGGCTAATAATGGGTTAGATTTCAATGGAGGCGTCGACAGAGCAAAAGATGATTTCTGCGGCGGTTTTCACATTGCTAAATGAGGCTTGGGATAAGTTCAAGGCGGAAAATGGGTTGTAAGGGGCGATGCAGACTATAGTAGAATTCATAGATCTGTTTTAGCGTTGGTTGGTTTGGCCGGTTAGTTGATGAAAGGACTGACTCGATTAATTGGTTGATCCCAACGAGTCCATGATGCCTTGTATGTAGATGAGCAGCTGCGACTGTGCGCTTAAGCTCTAGTATTACATGTACCGCAGACAATAAATAAGGAAGATGTCAAAAGAAATACCAAAACTGGTTTATATACACCAACCCCTACCAAAATGAAATCAGCAGATATGTGAAAGGCCGCTAAAGCATAAACCTCCACCCCCTGCCCACCCTCCCCTCCATCGCCTCCTTCTTATCCCTCTCCCTATTCGCCCTGTTAAGTCTCCACCTCTGCACCCCAACAAGCAGCACAACTGCCGCCATCGCAGCGCCACACACCGCCATCCCACGAACGTAATACGGCCCCTCGTCCTCCGGATACAACCTAGTCCCCAGCAACGGCCCACACTGACCCACAGCCTGTAGTATCGCCATTCCCGTGCCACGGCCACTCTCGCTCTCGCTATTATTCACGTTCCATACCATCACCAAGGCGATGGCCGAGAATATGCCGCCGGCAGCGAAGAAGATGGAGACGTACTTTACCGCTAGAGCGCCCGCCGCGTTCTCCTGCAGCCAGGTCGACGCGGCGCCGGAGGATATCCAGTCGCTGAATGAGTTTTCGGGCGCTCCAGAGTCAAGGTTTGTGATTGCTGAGGCTAGAGAGGATTGGATGTGGGAGGTTGCGGCTAGGGTGAAGTACCCGAGGGAGGCTATTAGACTGAGGATTAGGATTGGATAGGAGCGGCTGCGAAGGCGATCGGAGAGGTAGGTCGAGAGGAGGACTAGGAAGAAGGCGAAGAGGTAGGGGGGCGCGGAGAGGGCTTGGGCGTGGATAGAGGTGTAGCCCATGCTATATCCATTCGTCAGCCTGGTCCCGGAGCGCGGGTGAAGGGGTGGGGGTTACTCTTTGAGTATAGTCGGCAGAAAAACAGGCAGTGATGAGAAGGAGACGTTACAGAAGAAGTACATAAGCTATCACTCGCCACATTAGCTTCCGTCAGCGCGAAGGTCTCAATGGCACCCACCGCAGTAATCCAATTCCCCACATCCCTTATCGCATTCCACACCTGTCCCCATCTTACTCCACGGCCTTCCTCCTCGCCCATAATAACTTCCTCATCACCATCCCCATCTCTAACAACCAGCAATCGCCGCCTAGCAATCCTCTTTTGCTCAAGCGTCAAGAACCCAGCATCAGCCGGGGAGTCTGGAATGCGATAATACGAGATTACAGCCATAATCATCGACGGGAAACCCTCGAGGATGAAGAGTAGTCTCCAGGGGGCGATAGGAGAGGGTATGGACGTGATCCCGTAGGCTAGGAACCCCGCGTACGCTGTTGCTAGTGGCGCTGCGGAGATGAATAGGCCGGTACGGAGGGCTAACTCCTGCTTTACTGTTAGTATGCAACCTCTTGGCGGAATCGACGGGAGAAAGCCACTTCACGACGGTAGAAGAATGACAGATAAAATGGTACACCTAGAAGGTTAGAGAGATCCACAACGACTCGTACAGGCACATACCTGGCCCAAAAGCGGCTTCTGTAATTCCTAGCAGGGCACGTAGGACAAGCATGGTGCCCCAATTGATTGCCAACCCTTCTGTATTTCGCTACAATATTAGATGTGACTTTTGGTGGTTGGGCAGAGTAGCAACTTACGCATGCATGCTACGAAGCCCCAGCTACTCCTTGTCAGCAATAGTTAACAGCTAGAAATTGGGCCGGGGGGAGGTACCCAGCGACGCAGCAGGCAATGTATTGGTGTGCTGGGAAGACTTTCCAGCAGAGGGTCATCCACTCAAATGACTATCACCAATTAGCATAGCTTTAAACCGTTTTGTGGTATGCAGGAAACGAGCAATGTAGGTTATGTAAAACGCTGTAAGCAGCCACTCGTAATTGTCTCCCTCAAGCCCTAAATCCTCTGTCATGCCGGCGATCCGTGCCTAATCCCATCAGCACACCCTGTTCGCTCAATCCCTCCCCTCCGCGGCTGTACCTCCTAGCACGGCAATCCCGGAGGAGCAAAAGTAACTCACATTCCCAATGTCTAACCAAACAAGAAAAATCAGCACAATCCCAACCTCACGGGGGAAGAAGAGAACATACTACTACGATCCAAAAAACTCAACATATACAACGCCGCCAGAAACAGCACCAGACACCAATCCAACCGGCGAACAACTTCCATTTCCTGTGCTGCGCTATAAAAAAACTCCTTCTTGCCCCGCCTCCTCTCACGCCTCCGTATTTCCATAGAGTCCTCCTCCTCTCCTTCTCCCTCACTCTCCTGGAAAGTCTCATACAACACATCCTCCCGCTCGCCACGGCCACCCGGCCGTGTGGATTCCCGCTCGGGGATTAACGCCCCGCGTTCATTTTCTTCATTGTCGCCATCCTCATCTTCGTCAGTTGCGAGGGGAGTGCGAGGCAGGGTGCGGAGTTCGTAGCCTTCCTCTTGGTCGGCGGCGCTCGAGGACCGGTCGTTCGAGGAGGTGGGCGATGAGGGAAAGCTGGGGTTGCTAGTGCCGGCGGAGGTGGGTGTTAGGTTTAGTGGGGTGGCCATTTAAGTTGATTTTGAAGAGGGTGAGGTGGAGGACATTTGCGATGGGAGCGTTTGGTATCGGGGGCCTTGGCTAGAGCGGTGCGATAGTGGAACGACGAGCTCGAGATGAATGGTTTGGCTGGTTTGGATTCGATGTGTTGAATGGCGTTGCATCGGGGAGTGTCGGGCTTGGCGTGGGGGCCTTAAGGTACCGTAAAAACTCGAATAATTGGACCGTGTGCTAAGGGGTTGAAATAAGGTGTGAAACCTCTGTTCATGTCTCGAAAATGTCTTTCAGGTATGGTTCCGGAAGGCTAGCCACTAAACCGGTTTTCACACAAAAAGTGTGACAATTTTTCCTGCGACGGCAACTGTAATGCCTCTGAAACATGCTACCCTTCCTTTCAAAACCTAAAACCCTAGGTCTTAAATTTATGGGATCCCACTTGGTATTTATAATATTACTTTAAAATGTGATTACTGACATGTTCAATTATATTTTCATCCTATCGTAGGCAAGTTACACTACTGAGCCAGGTAATCGGAGAAAAAAATACAAGTGTCTAACTCAGCTGAAGGCATAGGCAGAGTAACAGGGTAAAGTAACAGGGTAAAGTAACCCTAATGGCCAGGTAGGATTACCCTACCTTGGGGGTCTAGTTACCCTGCCAAGGAAGTTGGGTTACCCTGTCAATAGCTCTGAGTTACCCAATCTTGCACCACAAAGTCTCTTAGAGACTTTGGGAAAATTGACTGGAATGTTTGTCACATGAAACCATATACGATCTCCAGATCTGAGATTCTCTAGGATGCTATTGGTTGAGCTATACAGCTCTGAAGAAGCTGTAACTTGGAGATGTTATTCCTGTCATACCCCTCCAGCTTGGCTTTGAGGCCCAGATGTTGTGTATAAACAGTTGTCTAGTTGTGTACAATCTAGCAAAAGAGGACTTTTGGATATTGGCCTATAATACTGTATATGCTCTGGCTATCCACCCAACCCTAAGCTGTTCACAGGATATATGAAGGGGTATAAGTGAGCAGGGGAAGTATCTTTTCCAAGTTGTTCAGAGTAAAGCAGTCTAGAACTGATGGAGATAGTGCAGGCTAACCATCTGGGTCCCTTGAGTTGTCCCAGTTGGTACTGAGAATAACCATGAGTGTTTTACATCAATCAAGCCTTTACCTGCCCCTGTGCCATAGTCTCTATAAGAGAAGTTTGAAGACACTAAAAGCATGATTCTAATCATGACTGAGGTGGTTTCAGATGTGGTGGTTATGGGTAGCACCCATTGGAGCACTGCACTGGACACTGCACTATGGCAGTCTCTGTAGGCCCATGGCTCAATAGAAGTAGATAGAATACATAGACCACAACAGCCAATGGGGACTTGTATAGATGAACTGCATATGGGAAGGTGTTCATATATTAGTTGACTCTCCCTAGTATCTTGACTGTTAGCCACTGACAAGACACCAATATGAAGAGATTTTCACTCCAGCAGCCATAATTGAGATGCACCACAGAAACTGAAGTATATAAGGGAGTTGCTGACTAGAGTGTGTTGATACACATACCTACAGGGATGTGGAAGAAGTACCAAACAAGCCTTAGCAGAGAAGGGTATGCTTGAAGGGTTGGAGTAAACTGATGGAGGAGTTTCTGGTATAAATTCTGATTACTTAAAATCTATGTGAGAACTCTCCTACTTCAAGACAATCAATATCCTCCTGAGACCTTAATTGAGTGAAGTGTTTGACTTAACGATATTAAGTTTTACTATTTACTTTACTCTTATATTTGTATGTGATCCTTTGGTAATAAGTTTGAAGTATGTTTGGTGTGGTTGTAACCTTTAGGTCTATCTCTTTTAGGATGCTCCTATTACAATCAATAATAGGAGCAATGTCAGAGTCAACATAAGTATCAATCACTGTTGTAATAGTGTACAGGTAGAAAAGTTCAATGTTTTTCGTTCTATTCAGGTACCTTGAAATATATTTAGTAGCTTTAAGATGTTGACCATAAGGGCAAGCAGAAAGTTGACAGAGAAATAAAATCATATCTGCTAGATCAAGTCCTGTGCCAGTCATTAGATGTATAAGTAATCATATTATCGATTGGTATATGGAGGAGTCTGAGATTGATATATCTTGAGTTGCTTTTATAAATTGAATGTCTTTTGCTAAGGATGCAGAAATAGAATATCTATTCTGCATCACATGTCTTATGAGAATTAACTTGGTGTACTATTGCTAGGTAAGATGAATTTCTTCTAGTTGATATGTAATATATAGACCAAGTATCAAAGAGGCTTTCTTAAGGTCAGTAATCCTAAATGCTGTTTTTCAGGTCTTATATCAATGTTGTCATATCAGGGATATTAGCCATACATAGGATAATATAATCAACATGAACTGATATGTAAATATCATGTTTAATGCAAACAAACATATATAGCTCAATGGATCATGATGTAAATTATTTAAATGTTTGGAATTTTTAAAGAGAACATACTATTTATTTACTGATTTCTTAAGTCCATAGAGATATTGGTTAAGTTTCTATTCTTTATCATTATCCCAGAACCCTGATAATAGTCACAGGTAAACTTCTTCTTTCAATCCACTATGGAAAAAGGCTAATTTAATATTGAATTGCCATAGCCACTATCTATTTTTAGTATTAAGAGCAAAAAGGAAGTAGAGAGATTTATAATGAATAATAGGAACCAAGATTTCTTCCAAGTTGAAGCCAGGTATTTGGAAAAGTACTTTACTAACAGCTCTTACACAATATTTTATGAAGACTCTGTCAGTATTCTCTTTTCATTTTACATACTCACTTACTATCCACTAGCTTTCTATTAGTAGATTTATTGACCATGTCAAAGCTATTATTCTTCTTTAATGCCTTAATCTCATACTTCATAGCTGTAGTCCATTGTTCCTTAAGTGAGGTGTCAACTGTTAGGTGATATGTAATAGTATCTTCATCAGGTATTTCTGTTATACAAGCTTGGCTAGGAAATTCGCATATTCCCCGGCCAGATGCCAAGTATCACACAACACAACCACCATGATAGAACCTCCTACAATGCCCACCAAAAAGAGCCCTACTGGTAAATGGACTACACCAGTCTATACTAGAGTTCTTACTCCTCTAGATTCTTGCAGTTTAACATATAAAATTGAATAAAGTACCGGGTTTCCACAATCAACAATTCAGGTATGAGAAAAAGTGCCACATCAATAATAACCCCACCAGTACTCTGGTCGGCCATCCCTCCTCACACAGCATAATATTTGCCATTTGATATATACTCTCAGATGTAATTGTGAGGGCTGTGGACTATACTGGAGAAAATTGGAACAAGATACTGAATTGGCTGTTTCACAACATACAATTCAACAAGCACTCAAGGCTGAAGATTATTCCTGCTGTAAAGGATATAAGAAGCCTTTCATCAATTATGATACCTATAAAGCCTGACTGGGGTACTCAATCAAACATGCCAACAAGTCAAAGAGTTGGTAGCAGCAACACATCTATTGTGATGAGTCAAAGTTTGATACCTCTTACTGAGGATCTCACTGGCTCACTAGACTCTCCACTGAGCACTACTATAAGGATTGCATTCAATTCACTTTAAATAGTGGCTGAGTATTGGTAGTGATATAGGGTTCTATAAAGTACAATTGGCAGTCAGAATTAGTCTTTCTACAAGGTACAGGGAAGTGGGATATCACCATGAAGGACTATCTGAATCAAGCTATCCAGCCCATTATCACCTGAGTATTTAGCAATTTTCCAACTGACTATAAGGCATCTACGGAGGTAAAGTTCATTGAAGATCAGGCACCATAGCATAGGACTAAACAGGATCTGGTAGAGGCAAAGAAGGAGTTAGGAATTCAACTCCACAAACGACTGACATCTTCACCTCATTCTAATCCCATTTAGAATGGGTGGTGAATTATAAAGTAGTGCATTAAAGTACAGCACCCCTTTCCTGGAACCTATACCGAGATGTGCAAAGCAGTACAGGAGGAATGGGATAGACTAAAACTATCTGATTGGAACCCATTGATTGATACCATGGTGGAGATGTTAAAGGAATGCAGAGAGCGGGGAATATACTGACATGATGGTAATTATCTTTAGTATGTATAGTATTTCACTGTATAATGTGGAATTGGAATACTTTGTTTTGGCCTTATAGTGTGGTGATAGTTGTTGTGACTTTAGTGGGGAGTCAGTAAATTTTGTCATCAAGCTCGTACTCCTATCATAGAACTATGGTAGCATAGGATTTATCGAGATCATTAAGGTATTGCAGGTGGCTCGTCTCTCAGTAGAGATGGTAGTAGAGATAGTGTTGCAGGTCAGTTGCTTGCTCTACACTTTTGGGTGGTAGGGGAGGATTAACTTCAATTAATGTTTGTAGAAGAAGTTTATCCACTTCTATTTTTTGAGATTTATCTCATAATTTGGATATAGTTACAAAGGATAGTGGATAGAGGTACTGACCAGTAGGAATGTCACTTCCTTTCTATTCTTAGCCATAATACTGGCTTTCTTTTCCTTCTTCTTAAAGTTGTCAGTCTTCAGTTTGTGATAGTCGCTTCAGATATAGTTTTTGCTACAATCGAATAGGTAGTGCTTTTTGCAGTAAGAACAATCCTTTATAGTTATAGATATCGGTTGCCTCTGTGGTGGTTGTTCCTATTCTTTTCATAACTAGTACAGGCACTAGGTTAAGAAATTGTAGTTTTACATTATCGTTTGATACTTGTATTATTTGATATGCTACTATTTGATACACTTGATGTTTTATATTTAGTTTCAAAGTATTGTTTGATACTGATATTGTTTCATCTACTATTATTTGATATATACAATGTTTTATATATGTTTTTATACTATCATTTGATACTGCTCTAGTTTTATATGTTATTGTTTCATATACAAAATGTTTTATATTTGGTTTCATAGTATTGTTTGATACCTGTATTGTTTTGTGTATTATTAGTTGATATATACAAGATTTTATGAAATTACTCATACTGGTTATAAGTGATAAGTTGTATTTAAAGACCTCTGATTTCTATGATAGAAACAGCAGACTTCAACTAACAGTATTTCTAATATACTTGATTCAATAGTTACTTCTTTGATCTCCTATTAGACTACTTCAAAGTCTCCTTTAGTAAGCAGCACTTCCCTCTTGTTAATCAAGTGGCTATCTGCTCTTATCATACTGCGCCATGATTAGTACCCTGGTACAAACACATTACTCTTTCTTTTTAATATTATCTGTCTTACGCACTTTACTATTTTTAGCCAAAGTTGATATTTCTAAGTCCAACAATTTCATCTAGACATGATCGATAGTAAAGTTCTCTCTAATTTTGAGGTTGTCAATAATATTATTCATTGATATATAAAGAATGTAGCAGTGGAAGAGTGCTTTAGCTTCTGGTAATTAGAACCCCATCTTAAAGATAAATAGCAAAATATATCACTCCGAAGCAGTAGCAGAGGACCAGTGATATTGTATTCATTTTAATAAGGCATCGTAGTTGTTTATATAGTCTGTGATAGTCAAAGAAACATCATATATAGTATTGAGGACTGCATTGAGTTGGTCGAGGAAGAAGGAGGAATTCTCTCAAGTGAATTTATCTTGGAAAGCCTTCTGGATAGCTGATAGTATTTTGTGGATAGCCAATATAATTAGCTATCGAGGGTCTATCATTTCAAGAAAGAAGGTCAAAGCCCATTGGGAGCGATCATGGAAATCATCTATTGGGTCGCTGTTTATTAGTTCACCATTTTCATTGTCTATTTCATCCGGTATTTCCTCTTCTGAAGCAACAATGTGTAGTTGTAGGGACAGAGAATATGTTGAGAAATATCGCACCAACTTGGATAGTTTTTAGGGCCCAAAAGTTTCGGGATTGCGCTTGGCTTGTAACTGGGTACCCAAGCACGTCTTGAATTCCCGTTGCCTGTATGATACCAGGAGAGTGCTTATGTCACATTATACTACACTACAACAAAACCCGCATACCACCGGCCACCCCAGGGTTAGGTTTCCAGAGTGAATAAGGTCAGAACCACAGCCAATCACTCCCCCACCGAACACACCACAATAGCCTGCTGCTCCCAATACCTATTAAAATGCCCGCATCGCCTTCTTGGAATTATCAAATAAAATTACAACCCACCAGATTTCATGACTTAACAAACAACTTTTGGGAAGAGGAAGGGAGAGAAGGAAGCCACGGGATTGTTTAACCCGGAAATTGGTATTTGTTGGCCAATGCTCCTACATGGGGGAGGGGGCAATTAATCCTCAAGTAAACATCATAATTGTTAGGACATGCACTCTCTTAGAGTCTTTCTAAAATATCTGTAGGGCTTATTTTCTCTACACTTTCTCCCTTTTCTGAGAATAACTTTCACATTCTTGGATATCGAGCGGACAGTGAATTTCTCTCTGCTATTAGATTGACAAATTATAAGCCAATCAATATCTAAGCTAGTTGAGAGTTAATTTTGGAGCGAAGATGAGGTTGAAAAGTTGGATGGCGAAGCTTCTAAAGAGGACTAAGCATAATGCAAGCATATCTCCTTTTTGTCCCCTTTCCGTCTCGCTCCAGCTGCAAACCTGTAATTACTTCCCGGGATTTTCACTTACCTGTTGGTCCCCGTTATTTCCCAACTCACGTTTATTTTTCTTTGCTTCCATCACAAGGCGCTATCTCCTGTACTCTTGAAGTGCCAGCATACTAGCTTTCAGATATTATGGCAGCCCCCTTGAAATACCAGGAAAAGGGATAATGCGCCCAAGGTTTTCGATGCCTGGTCGCTACATTTCCTCCAAGATCCAGGGCCGAGCCCGCTATGGAATCCATGGGTGGGCCATCCCTCAGTAGATGCCTCCACCTCTCTTAACCTCCCCCCTTTCCTAGCCCCACGTCTCCCTTGCCTTCCCGCTCAATCCCAGTATGATATGATACCACTCAAAAGATCTTGTTCAACACTCCTTTCCACACCAAATTTAGCCAAAGACGGACATTTTCAAACCGACAGCCCCAAACGATACCCCGCTAAAAAACCATGGAATTTCGTCACTGGCTGAAAATCGCTTCGGAGTGATAGAAGCACAAACATAAAGTAAGACAATTGGGCCTATTATCCACAATTGTGCCTCCGTGTGAAGTTGCTTCAGGCTTTGTATGGAGCCCCATACAACGGGGTAGATGAATTTAGCACCCAAATATCCTCCCCACTTAACTCCACAGCTTTGCATCGAACTCTGAAATTTCGGTAGAATCCCATAGGTATTGGTATTCTCAGAGTCGGGGGTGATGACGGATGCTCTCTGTAAAACAGGCATCCAACGAAAACTTTTAATCTTGTATTTTACCTTTCTCGAGTCATATTCCATACCTTTGATGGGTATTACGCTCCGACTAGTGACGCCTAGTAGGTTTATGGCAAGCTGCCGTACAATATCATGTTATATTGTATCCTACCATAAAGCCTCCCCCCAAAGGTCCCGGTGAGATAGCGTTTTTACACCGAAAATTGTGATTTGCCTGCTCGTAGCTCATGAACAAACACATATTTTTTCATCCTGCCTTCTAGAATTTGATTACCGTAATCTCCCCCACACTCTTTTATGGCGCCCCCGCCTCCCTGGAAAAGGCAAAATATTATGTAAACCCAAAGATTGGGAGCAGCTCAAAAGTGCCATTTTATATACAAAATTTCCGTGGCAACAGCGTTGTCAACTCTGAAGGCCGGCAATTTAACCACTCAAGGTAGATAAACCTTGCCAGCGGTCTCTAGTGGAAGTTTGGACAAATGCAGAGCTCACTAACCTAGGTATATTATGCACACTATTAATTCTAATCACATGGTGTTAGCAAACATGGTAGGTTTTAGTGTGGAAGTGCCGCTTCGCCAGGGCTTTTGAGGAGGGGGTTTACCTTATTTAAACTTACCACTGGAACCCTATTTTGGGACGAGCGATGGGCAGTGAATCTAGGCAAGCTAAATGATTACCTATTTTTCGATGTTAGAAATGACTGCAGTGTGAGAATTAATTGTGTGGATTGCAAATACAAGTATGACACTACTGTTAGTACCTCAAAGGGGAGAGGAGCTGGCTTAAGCACTGAAATTTCGTTAAACTTTTCTAACCTACTTCCTGGTGATTTTCCTTAAGCCGAGCTCTGTCGGCACGTCCCCAAAAGGTTATACTAGCACTGTACGACATCTGGCGCATATGATCTATTATGCTACTGGCCTCCGGCCTTCCGAGATACAACCTTTCGTCATAAAATTACCAGACTGCTCGAAATTACAGTGTAATACTGTTTAACACGACCTTGCAGAGATTCGGTTATGGCCATTTCGGCCCGTCTCAGGATAGCAAATCACGTCACAAGTGATAAGGGGGCGTATGTCTAGGACATCCACAAGTCATATTGCGAACTCGGTCACCGATTGCCTGCACTCTTGGAAGATGTTGACTATTTCAATCCCCTAACTATTTATGTTTTCAATGCCAAGCGGGATAAGCAGAGTAGTTTATCAACGGCACACAGTGTTTGCATGGGAGCAAGTGGTGATTTTCTGGAGATTGTGACATGATATCTCACGGAAACGAAGGGGGTGCCGGCGAGAGATTGGGTTGTTTGAGCAACCCGCCAAAAGCAAGTTAATTGAAAGTTCAGCTGGAGCTTCCGTGGTCAAGATGTCGATTACGAACAAATATGATGAATCGTAGACCACCGGAAAGGGTATCTGCCAGGGATAAACAAGGTTCGGCCTAATACTAGGACCAATGGCTATCCAAGTTTAATTAAAGGGTTCTCAGGAGCGTTTTGCATGTTACTGGTGCCGACCCCGGTCAACCTGTAAGAAAACTGGAGTGCATGCGCGAGCAAGACTAGAGCACTAGAGTGTGTTCATGTGCTGTGCAGTAAGGGTACGGAAGTAAGATGACCGAATATCCTTTTGACCATGTGTGACCCAAAACGGGACTAAACATCCACTATCCAAGTATAAGGCTATCAGGTGAAAAAGAAGGATCCTCTAGATGAACTACGATCCCCGGCATTCAACCGCAGAGTGGCCAAAGCAGTGTTTATTGCCTTCTAGGGTCGATGCTGCTACTCTATGTCTCACTGCATAACTTCAGACCCTTTGCGGCAGACAAAAAGGAATACAATCTCTCTGTAGTATAACACCAAATCAGCTGTCCGGTGCCGATAGCACAGCAGTTGTCACCCATAATAAGCCTCAATTACACCTCACCGACACCCTTGAATAGAGGTTAAACCCCGCCACAATCAAGGGTTTAGACAGACACCGGTATGATAAATCATCCTTCTGTGATATTATACCAGGGGTTGAGCGGAAGAGAAGCGAAGGGGGTACGATTGGTTCGCATGCCGGTCCGGCCATTTGCCAGTGAAGAACAGCAAACCGTGGAGCCATTGCGGCAGGACCCATATAGGGTCGGAGGTCATAACTCAGACTTTGTACAAGAGTATCTATCAAACGCTTTGTAACCTCAGACTGAGCCTGAACTAGAAGCAAGGATGGAGTGATTGGAGTGTTTTCATGAGGAGTTATGTATTTGGTTTCTTGTGACCCAGTAATCAACGAATTGATACCTTAACCAGTTGACCCCTAGTCACAATTGGTTTCCCATACAATTTGGGGCCATATTTACCCCCCCGGTCATATCTCGAACAAGATAGACAGCGGTGCGCCAAACTTTTCCCTAGAATGCCGAACCACTCCGGTGGGACCCCCGAGGTAGGCAACCTTACCGGAACTTTTCGAGAGTGGGGGTAAGGAGGGGTACCCGTAGCGGGGTTGACGTTTATAGAACACGACCGCTCCTGCATATTGCCAAGCTTCGGCTCTTCCGCACAATCCTGGGCGGTATGCAATAGCAGTTGCGTTCACAAACGCCATCCCACTAAGAGTGTAGGTTGGGCCCAAAGAATGCTCGAAAGGATTTTTAGGAGGTACCGCACATTTGGTGAGGCCCGCATATGGGCTACTTTATGGAAGAATTCCAACTCGAGGCCGGCGCCACAACACTTCGCAGAATGATTTCGAGGTAGTATGTTCAATGGGGGTTATTTCCCGACCCGTATGGAGCCAGGGAGCGATAACTTAAACTCTACAGTACCAGAACATCCACCCAGTCCTGTTTGACCTCAGACTGCGTGTGAATTGAAGGCAATGATAGAACGGCCGTAGTGCCCTCATAACGAGTTTATGTGTTCGACTCCGTGGGATCTAGTGATACCGTAATTGGTTGGTCGATGGTCCCAAATGGCTTTCTATCTATACAATTCAGGGCCATATTCTGACTCCAGGATCATATCTCAGATTGTGCAATAAATATTTCCTCAGAACGGCAATCCGCCTAAGTCCCCGCAGCTTGAGATACCGAGAGGCAGAGACTGACCGCAAAGCACCGCATGGCGAGCCCACAAGTGCAATCACAGAAAGGTAGGCCAGAAGCGTGTCCACCCACATGATATTGAACGGCGTTTACAACTACTGCATGACACTAAGATCTACAGCAAGCAAAAAAAAATGCTGAATTTTGGCGGTATGCAATATCGGCCGTATTCACAAAGACGATTCAACTACGAGCACAACAAACCCCCGCATCACCATCCGCCCCAGGGTTAGTTTTCCAGAGTGCACCATATCACCGTAGCACTATAAATCACTCTCCAACCTGCTAGAATTGATGCATTGCTTACGCTCCCCTTTCTTGTTCGGATGTCCAATTATTCAGGTATATGGATCTAAGCATTTATGGAGGATTGGTGTTCCCGTAAGATAAGGATGGATGAATGGCATGAAGGGAGGATTGGTATTTCCGGGGGCTTGAGGGTAAAAGGGTTTTTTCTGCTATAAAAGGGTAGCTAGACATGCCCGAGAAAGAAGGCGAACCGGACGAGCAAAAATATCTTTACCCACATCCTTCCCCTCATACTTTTTCGCAGCCCACATCTTAACGATACCCCCGTGCTACCAATTGCCTGCTAACGGCAAGATGCAGGAACGGAAATTCTCCAATACAACAGTAACTTATGGGATTGCATAACCTAACAAGCAACTTCCGGGGGGTGGGAAGTCACAACGTTACTCAGTCTCGAGATTTGGTAACTGCTGATTAATGGATTTGCCCGCGAGGAGTTAATTGATTTTCAAGTAAACACCATAGCAGTCAGGACATGTGCGCCGTTGACGTTTTTCCAAAGTATCGCTACGGCTTGTTTTCCCTGCACCTCCTCCACGTCCTTTTCCGAGGATAACTTTTGCATGCTTGGATATCGGAGCATCTAGAGGGTAAATCCCCCTATGGGACTAGATGGACTGATTATAAGTTAGTGAATATCCAAGTGGGTTGGGTTGATTTTGGAATGAAGATGGGATTGAAAAGTTGGGCGACGAAGCTTGCAGAGGGGGCGTCGCATAACGCATCCATATATCCTCCCGCCCAATACACGCCTCCCACTTGCAGCAAACCTGTCATTACGCCCCGAGATGCTTACTTATCCGTTAGTCCTCGCTATTTTCCAAATCACCTCTGTTCTTCCTCCCCTCCGCCGCCACCACGGTGCTCGCCCCAGGTGCCTTCCAAGCGCCAGCATGAGTCAAGTTACATGCGCAAGGGGCGCTGAGGTCCGGAACAGTGTTCGAATAATACGGTACGTTTCCTTACCGTAAATTCCAGCCGTAAGGTAAAATACCAGCAAAACGGGACTTCGCACTAAAGTTTTTGAGGCCGGGTAACCATCCCCCCCCCCTTCTAAGTCCCAGCGCCGAGCGCCCTGTGTAATCCATGAGTAGGCCGTAGTTAACCCCACTGCTTCCCCTAGCCTCCCCTTTCCTAGCCCCACGGCCCCCCTCCTGATCCCAGTATGATAAAATAATATCATACGAATCCAAAAAAAAACTTTTTTCGGCACTTGTTTTCACACCAAATTTGGTGAAAAACGGAGATTTTCAAAACTACAACTCCAAGCCGAGTGATGAGCAGTGAATTTAGGAAGGCGGTGCATGTTTCAGTCTTGGGAACTGCTGCAGGGTGAGAATAAGTTGTGTATATTGCTAACATGGACACTTTAAAGGGTAGAGGAACTAGCTTAAGCATTGCTGTTTTGTTAAATTTATCTAACTTAACTTCTGGTAATTTGCCTTACGCTGGCTTGTCGGCCCCTCCGCAGAACACTCTATCGGCACTCTACGACACTTGACGGATATGATCTATGATGCCAGAGGCCTCTAGCCGTCCGAGACGCAATCTCTCATCATTAAATCACCAGACCACTTAAATTACAGGGCAGCGCCGTACCGTACGACATTTCAGAGATTCGGCAATGATCACCTCGGCTTGTCTCAGGAGAGCAAATCACAACACTGGAGATGGGGGGGTGTATGTCTAGGACACTCACATGTCATATCAGGAACCCGGTCCTCGATTGCATGCAGTCTTGGAAGATGTTGGTTACCTTAATCCCTTATGTTTCCAAGGCCATGTGAGGTGATCAGAGCGGTTCACGAATGGCAGCCAGTGTTTACTTGAGAGTAGGTGGTGATTTTCTGAGGGCCGCGATGTGATATCTCACGGAAATGGCGGGGGCCCGATGAGAGATTGGGTTGCTTGAGTAACCTACCAAAAGCAGGTTGATTGGAAGTGCAGCTAGGGGGTTACACGGTCAAGACAGGGATCGTACGAATATATACATTATGATGAATCGTAAACTGGAGGAGAGGATATCTATCAGGAATAAATGAGATTCGGCCAAATACTGGGATCCGCGATTATCCAAGTTTAAAGGGTTCTTGGGAGCATTATGCATGTTACTAATTCCGACCCTGCTCTACTCGTGAGATAACTAGACTGTATGCACGAATAATACTCGGGCATTAGAGGGTGTTGCCGCAATGCGCGGTGGAGGTGTGGAGGCAACTTGACTGAATATCTTATTAATTCTATGCTTGGCCCAATACGAAACTAAGCATCTTCTAAGTATAAAGCTACTAGTGGGAAAAGAGAGTCCAGATGAACTAGGATTCTCGGCACCCAACCGCAGAGTGGCCAAGGTAGTGTTTATTAATTTACTTTCTGATCTCGATGCTACTACTCTATGTTCACTACACAATTTCAAACCCTCTACCGCAGGTCAGCAAAAGATCCCAACAAACAGGCCCATATTACGAGGCTTTGCTACGCTGGCAAAGACCCACCGAGCCCACCGGCACAATACAGGGTTTGGGAGAAGGAGGGAGGAGAACGAGAGCGAGAGCTTTTTGCAATCACCGGATTACCTACACCCGGGAACGCGGTTGAGAAACAAAAACGACACAGCGTTTTACAAGAGATGTATCCGGGTACCTTGGCTAGTCATTGACGGTATCGCGGAGGGGTGGAAATGATGTTTCATAGGCCATACGCACATGCAGGGGTATATATGTTAAAAAAGAAATTCTATGAGTGCTTTAAACATAATTGGTAAATTTTGATTTCCTAAGCTGCTAACTGGCGAACCACGGATATCTTGTTATCGAGCTTGTCGCCAATCACTACCCTAGTTGTCACGGATTTCTTCTCTGTGCCGGGTATGAGGGGATACCCCGGCGGATAGTCGATAGAGGCCAGACAAGAGATTTCCCTAGCCAACTTGGATCCCATGATAACATGCAAATGTCTCCCGAAATGGAACTTCATCTAACAGAAGAAACATCACTCCTGCAGATGGAAACCACCCATCAAAATTAGGAGAAAACCTCTGGAGGGCTCATCCCAGGTTTAATCACCCAGATTCTTATGGTGGTAGAGAACGCAAGCAAGTTTGATGCAATGAAGGCTCATACGGAATCATGGGCGAATGGGGTTGTTCGTACTAGGCCAAGCAGAAGCACCGGAGATTGATTTCCGAGTTCTATTCGAGGTAAGAAGGATGGAAGTGTCCCTCATCTCTCTCTTGGATGTCGAGGCCGTCACTAGAGAGGGTTGTTATGAAAATTAATGGAATATCTAAGCTTGGCGATTGTGGGGGAGTTTTTCGGGGGTGGGGCTCAGGCGGGGTACACCCGTAGCGGGGTTAATGTTTGTGAATAGAACTGCTCTTGCATGCCTTCCGCACGGCCCTGGGCAGTCTGAGATGCAACAGCAATTATGTTCATAAATGTCACCCCACCACTAGTTGGTCGGCGGCCTAAATGGTGTTCGAAAGAGTTTCCGGGGGACACATTTCCCAGTACCTACTTGTGAACTGTTCTGTGGAAGAATTCTAACTTGCTGCTAGAGCTGTGAGCGTTGCAGAAGGCTTTCCACACAGTATGTTCAATTGGGTTTATTGCGGAGCTATGTGGAGTTGAGTGTTATGATATAACTTAGACTTGCAAAATTCCAGGAAATCACTTAAGCTCTTTGCGATCTCAGAGTGGACGTAAAACGAACGTAAAATTAGAGTAATCGGAGTATCTCTATAAGGAGTTCATGTGTTTAATTCTATGAGATCCAACGATGCAAGATTATTCGCTAGCTATTAGTCCTAATTGGTTTCCTTTAAAATTCGGTGCAATATTGTGGCTCCAGAGTCATATTTTAAACTAAATCAATAACCGAGCAATAAACATTTCCCCCGAAAGCCGATCCAGCTTGAGATACCAAGAGGCGGAGACGCAATGCAAGGCATCGCACAGAAAACCAGAATCAAAAGGAACAAAAAGACAGGCCACGGACGTGCCCACCGCGCTTGATCCTGCTCTACAGCAAAACCTGCAGACAGCCGCACACCCAAGGGTTAGGTTTCCATAGTGCATCATATCATGGAATCACAGTCCATCACTCTCCATCCAAATACCTCACGATAACCTCGTGTCACCCACTGTTCAATAAAAGCTAAAGCACCGATTGCTTCCCTGAATTCCCCAATGCAATATATTCTCTTTTAAGCCTGACTTCAGTCGAAATAATCTTTCTTAACAAGCAAGTTTCCTTTCCCAAAAGAAAAAAAGAAAAAAAGAAGTTTTCCATCGAGATCCAGAATCTGCCAGCCCGTGTCTCCGCTCAGGGGTTTTTTTTGTCTTCAGATGCTTTCCATATAAGTTTAGCCAGGGTTCAGCCAGGGATGGCACTAGCACCCCATAACGCGGGAGGTATAGTACGCTACTTGGAATGATGCAGTCAGAATTATAGTTAAAATCCAACTCATCCCCCCGGACTCGGTAGCAAGAATTCACCACAGTTCTCCGATTACTTTCTCCTTGCCAATCCAAATAACCATGTATTTCTCCACACACATCATAAGAACCACTCTTCTAATCCTAAGCTCGTCCATCTTAAACCTCCCTATCCAGGCAAACGGCTATTGGACAAGGGTCTCTCTCCGGATAGAGGGCCACAACGACATCTTCCCCCCCGAAATGCCCAGCCTCTTCGATGACACCGTCTTCACCGCAGGGCACATAGTCACTGCCCATGAGGACAAGAGCGGCTCGCACATGTGCGACGGCACGAACAACGGTGCTCATACCACGCCTGGTGCCACCATCACCAGTACAATCGACGACGCAGTGACCAAATGGGAGGGCCGTTGGAGCAAGAAATTCCAAGAATACTTCATCACCTCCATCAGCGAGCAGCAGGCAGGAAGGGATTATTTCTGGGCAATGTTCGTCAACTACAAGCCTGTAGACAAGGGGGGGTGTCAGTCCAAGGTTGCCGCGGACGATCAAGTGCTCGTTGGCCTTGGTAAGGCTGGTGCTCGTGCCTTGCAGGCGAGCGCCTCTCCGTCGAGGGTGGTAGCAGGGGAGGAAGTGGAATTTACTGTGGTTGATGGGGCCAACGGAGCACCGGTTGAGGGTGCCCGGGTGCAAGCCACTTGGCTAACTACTGGTGTTGACGGGAAAACGAAAACAAGGCTTTATAGAGAGCCCGGAGAGCACAAGTTTAGGGCTTGGAAGAATGGGGATATAAGATCAACCGAGTTTACGGTCACGGTTACCGAGGAGATGAGCAGTCAGGCGGTGGGTGATGCTGGATTTAGGGGTTGCAATCAGTGATTCGTGGTGCTTGTATTGAGTGCTACTTGGATTCGTTAATTAATAAGATGGGAGATGCAATAGTTTATGAGTCGTGAAGTTAGAGACAAGGATTCAATCTTACCCACAGAGAAGTGATTAGTGAAACACTCAGGAGCTCTTTTAATCCATCACAAATTAGATTGAGAGGAGTTCTTGCGGTAACGGGATACAACCACTCTATAATACCAAATAGCCAGCCTGATATCGATAGTACGGTAGTTCTCACTCATAGCGACCCTCAATTATATCTCACCATTCCCGGAATGGAGGTTGAACCTCTCCACAATTGAGGGTCTAGGCAAGTAAACTACCCTACTATGGTGCCGGGGGTTGCGTGCAGGTGAGGCGAAGGGGGTGCGATTGGCTGGTAGGCCGCTTCAGCGACTCGGAGAGCAAAAAAAAAAAAAAGTGTCTTCATACATCTGTCTCGGCGAGACCCAGTGATAGACGGATTGATGCCCCAATTCTTTGAAGGTTAGACCCAACTGGTTCCCTTTATAATCGGGGGCATATCTGGGCCCCAGGGTCATACCCCAGAAGTGATAGACAGCAGTGCGCCAAATTTTTCCCCAGAATGCCGATCCACTTTAATAGGATTTCTAAGTCAGGCAATCGTGCCGGAAACTCCCGGGAATAGGACTAAAGCAGGGTATACCCGTAGCGGGGTAGACGTTTGAGAACACGACGGCTCTTGCATACCGCTAAACTTTCGCCCTTCCGCACAACCTTGTGCGGTATGCAATAGCAGTTGTGTTCACAAACATCATCCCACTGGTATAGGTTGGTGGCCTAAAGGATGTTCGAAAGGGATTCTGGGAGGTACCACACATTTGGCGGGGGCAGCTTGCGAACTATTTGATGGGAGAATCCCAACTTGGCTCCACCCCGGAGAGGGATATCGAGGTAGTACGTTCAATTCGGTTTATTTCAGGAGCTATATAGAGTTAGGGGCAATAACCTGTCTCGTACAGTATCAGCATATCTATTGAGTGGTGTTTGATCACAGCCCCTTGTGAATTGAAGGCGATGGTAGAGTGATTCGAGTGTCTTCGTAAGGAGTTTATGTGTTCTACTCCGTGAGCTCCATTGATACCGTAATCGGTTAAATTTTTTCCGTATAATTCGGGGCCATAACCCGGCTCCAGAGTTACATCTCAGACTAAACATATAATTGCGCGATAAATGTTTCCCCAGAACTCCAATCCATTTTAAATCCCCCGCCCTACATACCAAGAGCCAGAGAGCGGGCGCAAGGCATCGCACAGCGAGGCTTCAAGCACAATAAACACAAAGACAGGCTAAGGGTGTGCTCACCCACGTAGTATCGGACGTCGTTTGCGAATACGACCACTATCGCATGACACTAAGATCTAGAGAAAGCAAAAAAAAAAAAAAACTGAATTTTGGTGGTAAGGAATATCAGCCGTGCTCACAAAGGTCGCTCACCTGCAACCACAACAGATCTAGGCATTGCAATCCACCTGAGGACTAGGCTCCCAGAGCGCACCCTACTGCCTAATCACAGTCAATCACTCTCCAACCAACTTCCCACGATAGCCTAGCCCGCTCAAATAGCAGAGCCAATTGCTTCCCTAAATCTCCAATGCAGTAAGTTCCCTTTTCAGCCTTACTGCAGTTACAACTTACAAGTTTCCATAACTTAACAATCAATTCTCGCGAGAAAAACAAACAAATGGTCGCGAAGTTGCTCAACATCCAGATTTGGTATTGGTTGGCTGCTGCTTTTTCTCAGGGGGTGTTTTTCCTCTCTTGTCTTCAAATGATTTCATACAACTTCAGTCAGTGATAGCAGTAGTAAAATACGATGCAGTAAGTACGGCACACCATTGGGCATGGTACACCTAGAAGAATGCTTAAAGCCCCGCGAATCCCCCCGGATCCTGTAAAAGGAATTCACCAGCTTCCCTCAACTCCATCCCCTCTAGCCCAAATAGCCATGCATCTCTCCACACGCATCATAGCAACCACCTTTCTAATCCTAACCTCTCCCCTCCTGAACTCCCCCATCCAGGCAAGGGCGGCCTATTACACAGAGTTCTCCCTCCGCATAGAGGGCCCCAACACCACTATCTTCGAAAATATTATCCGCACATCAGGGCATATAGTCACCGCAGCATCGGGCGGCACACACATGTGCGATGGCACGAATAACGGCGCAAACGACAAACCCGGTGGCACCATCACAAGCGCGATCGACGATGCAGTGTTAACGTGGGATGGCACGTGGGACAAGCAAACCCAGGAATACCTCATCACCTCCATTGCCGGGTACGTGCAGACGGAAAATAAGTACTGGGGACTGCTTGTCGGAAAGCCGTACAAGTTTACGGATAAGGGGGGGTGTCAGACCAAGGTTACCGAGGGGGAGGAGGTTCTCATTGCTTTTGACGCGTTTGGCGCTAGTGCCTTCTTGAAGGCGAGTGCGGACCTGCCAACTGTTAAGCGTGGGGACAATATAGTTGTTACCGTAGTTAATGGGGTGGATGAAAAACCGGTTAAGGATGCTGTTGTACTTGGGATGAATACAAATGGTGAGGGGAAGGTTACTATAAAGTTTGAAAGGAGTGTTGGTGTGCACAAGTTTAAGGCTACTAAGCTGGGGGCCATAAGGTCTAATGAGATTATCGTCACGGTCACCCCAAAAACCAAGAATTCTCCCGGGTGTACCAACGAGTGATTTGCGGTGTGTGTATTGCGTATTTACTGGATATTGTGATGTATCCTATTAATAAGGTGCGAATTTTATTTATTTATTTTTTATAACAAGTCCTCGGATTTATTCGTATCATACCGGTAGCTTTCATACAACTGCATGTAAAAACTAGAAAACCCATGGCATACACCCTAAACATAACAATCAAACGATTTAGAAACTGCGATTATCGAATCATTAATTAGTGAAA
Organism: Tuber magnatum; assembly: GCA_003182015.1. NCBI lineage: Eukaryota > Fungi > Ascomycota > Pezizomycetes > Pezizales > Tuberaceae > Tuber > Tuber magnatum. Next base: position 343,608 of record PYWC01000063.1, read on the forward strand.
AGACCCCAACCAAATCTCCAGACCCCAAATTGGCCTCTCTCCTAAAAGGAAAAAAAAAACACCCAATTTAACAGGAAAATTAATCCTGCAACTCGAAACATAAGAGGAAACCTTCTTCACCAATTCTAGCCCCCCTTACTATTCTTCCATAGCGCTGACTCAGGTGCTATATTAAATACTGTACCTCTGGATCATCCCCCTGTCCGCTCTCATCACGCGAGGGGCACTGGACAATAAGTTGAAAGGTCTCCAGCGCAGAGTGGCAGCGAGCACAATCAATAAGGCGCGGGATGTAACCGTTTACCGGTACAAGGCATGAACTAGAGACTAGGATCCAATGCCACCTACAGAAGAGGGACTAATCAGTAAAAGCTCTGGAGCACTTCGACCCATCACCAGCCCGATAGTGAACAAAGCCCGTGTCAATAGCAGGATACAATTGCTTTGTAGTGGGAAACGGTGCGCCCGGTGTCGATAGCACAGGTGCACCAGTTGTCACCCACTGCCCATAGGACTGCAACCCTCAATTGTACAGTACTTGAGTAGACCCCATCACTACAGTATCCCCAAACCGAGTCCAAATTGCTCCAGTTAACTTACCCTACTATGGTGCCGGGGGTTGAAGGTAGGTGAAGTGAGGGGGGTGGGATTGGGTTACACCAAGTTCAGCCACTCGGAGAGAGCGGTATCGTTATTTGGTATGGTGCGTGCCCTTCAAAACGTACACCAGAAATTAGACAATCATCAAATTCTATTGCGTCAACAACCACTGCTGTAATTCAAAAAAAAAAATCCCAGGTGGTAAAAGGTTGGAGACAAAGAATCATGCCTGGGGTTTTTTTTTTAAGATTACAGTAGTGGTTCTTAACATAACAGAATTTGAAATTTTGCATTTTTGGTGGAAAAGTATAAAGCCTGTTACATCAGCCACACTTTGAAATGCTGATTAATCAAATCCTTGGTATTGTAAAAGTAGGTTTTCTCATTTTAAACCTAATTATATACTCTATATATACTCTATATATACTCTATATCTATGTTATATCATAATCTAAAAACTACTTTATTGCTCTTATAATAAATCTGATCATCCTATGTAATATAATATAATATCAGAATAATAATTTAGGATAATATTTCAAACCCTTGCTACAATACATTACAAAAGCATCCACTATACAATAAACTACTATTTATTCTTTACTCTAAAAATACCTTTTATCTTGTACGAAATACTTTCTCAAAAATATCTTCTTAAAGCTACCTTTTAAAAGAGCTAGAATAGTGAGTTGATCTGTAGGGCACCTTGAGGGTCAGCCTAAGAAACAAGCTTTGCATAATTCAGTAATTGATACTAAAGGAATAATAGCTCCTATTGTACCTGAGGAAGTAAGATCTGGTATGCTATTACTAAAAGTTTTAGATGCTAGAATAAGATTATAATAATACTGAATACCAGATACAACAGAGTCTGCTTTTAAGAAGGCAGTACCCTCTCAACAGGTCATATGAAGATATAAACAAAAGAGAGAGCAAGAAATATTGGCCATAGTTGTACAAGGTAAGATAAATAGTAATAGTATATTAATTTTTCATAAATAGAGAGCTTTATACTACTTGAGGTATATAGAAACTCTACTGACACATATTAAAACATTCTAGAAATTAGTATTATCAATAGTACAGATGTAGTTCTATATCTATCTTATATAGACCAAGGTATAAAAAATTGACCAAGAATAGCAAACATCAATCAATTCAAAGTCAAGATAGATATTCTTTCATTTGATAAGTAGTTTTTCTTGATTAGACTACAAAGTAAATGGAGATTATTTGTATAATCTATATAGAAAATCAAGAACTAACAATCTGAGATCAAAGCGATTGATGATTTTCAAAAGTACCTAAAATCAAAGATTTCTTTTCTTAAGGGTCAAGATTTAGAACACTTTAAGTAAGTTCTGCAATTTATGTAATTTTAGAGAATGGATTTAATAAAACTATTTTGGAAAAAGCCTAGGATGGAAACTTTACAGCTTGTTGCAGCCATGGCTGAAAAAGATAAAAGAGTTGCTCAACAAATTATCCAAAATAAGCAAAGAGAGATTCAAAGTCTTTCAATATCTCTTAGTAAATCTTGTAAAAAAATCACAGTTTATTCAAGATTAAAGTAAGAAGATGCTCAGCTTGCTATAGAAGAGTTTATCACTGTAGTTCAATATACTGTAATATCATATCAGTTGGCTACTGCAATTACTCAATATTAGTCAACAGGAATATTACCTACCCCCAACATGCTATTATCATATGTTCTTCATGGCACTTATCAAGTCAATCAGGCTAGAGATCAATCTCTACAACCTCAAGCTAGTATTCAGAAAGTATCAGCAAGTCAGACTACAGCCATGTGACTTAATAAACTAGATTACAAGTACAGAGAGGTCAAAAAAGGTATCTATAAGAATAGTCATAAGAGATCAGATGTGATCACATATAGGTAAGAGATATTTCTACCAGACTTAGACCAATTAGAGCTCATTACAGGGCCTTTAGGGCCTTAAAAAATATGGGCCCCGGGCCCAAGGCCTGATGTTTTTATAGGCTCTTCCCACCCGGTTACCTGTGAGAGGCTCTACCCCACCCATGCCCTGAATGGGCTCCTATCAAATTTGCATGGCAAGAAATAGGGCTCCATTGAGGGAAAGACCATGGTCAGGCCCTAGATAGAGCTGGTGTAAAAAGGATGTACAAAATACATCTCTCGATCTGACATAATTGTAGGGCCACCATGGGTAAAATCTGCTCCACCCCACCCTGTAATGAACTGAAACTGGTATGGGTACTAGGTTATGTTTTATGTTTTGTTTCATAGTATTGTTTGATACTTGTTATGTTTCAAAGGTATCACCAGATACTTTGGCAGGAACTATATTATCGCTCATACTGGAAATGAGTGAGAACTTGTATTTAAAGACCACTGATTCCACAATGCAAACAGCAGACTTTGACCAATAGTATTCTTAATATACTTGGCTGAACAGTTACTTCTTGATCTACTATTACATCCTCTTAAAGCCTCCTTTAGTCTATACAGCTCTCACCGCTTGGCGACCAAGCAGGCTATCTGTTACTATTGTACATGAAGCATGGCAACTACTCTAAGTGGGAACACATCACATGAATACTAAGAATGACTGAGGCCCTTTATGTGTCACGGCTACTTGATAGGGGTATGGTAAGCCTGGGGCTTTTGGTTGCATATATAAGAGTAGGGGTTGTACAGTTGCCTAAGGATAGGAAAGGTGGATTAGCTGAGGTTCCATGTGATAGAACCCCATGGAAAGCGATAGGAGAGCATGGCTGCACAGAAGGAGAGGGGTCAGGAGTATTGGAATTTGTCAGTAGAGGATTTTCCTTTGTTATATAAAGGGGTATACCTCTTTGTAGTTTTCTTTCTTTGTATAACCTAGTCATTTCCTGTCTATACCTGTACTTAGAGATTACAACTTTGTTTCTTCTTCATATTATCGGAACCTAAAAACCCTGAACCTGATCCCTGAGACTCTGTTCTTGAACCCCTGAAGCCTTGAACAAACACGTCTTGTTTGTACACCTGCCCTCTCTCTCCTGTCCTGTCTGCTGTGTTGTGCCTTAGACTATCTGCCCTTGACCCTACACAGACCCTGCCCATTATACATAGTTGTATCTACAAGGATCCAACTCACATTATATCTTGTCATGATTAGTCAAAAATCCCCCAGAACTCTTTTCCAACCTGAACCAGACCACGAGGCTATCTGATGTACAGCTGAGCAACCTAATACATGACCGGAGATGCAACTATCTCACCCACATCAGAGACAACCTCCTTCAGACTATAAACCTGCCCACACCCGTGGAGTCCCTTGCCGATAAATGATTACAACAACAACTATACACCTTGACTGAGGTGTTTCAGGTTCTCTGCCTGGAAAGCTGGAGCCTGGAAGCCTGCCTCACTACCACCGAACAAGACCTTGCATGTGCCAACGTGACTGTTATCTTGCTTAATAATGCCCTTGGCAATACTTGTGCAGGTCCTGCTGCATCCTCTACTGGCAGCAAGAAGGCCTTGATCCTGAACTCAGAAAAGTATAATAGTACCAGGGACAAATATTGCCCCTTTGCTATTCAACTTCATATGAAACTCTATGGAGACTACTACTAATTCAACAATGAACAATACCATTTGGCATATACTATCAGTCTTCTGACAGGGTCTACCTTCCTGCAAGTACAACCCAATATCACTATGGAAGGCATCAATTATACAGACACTAAGGTCCTGTTAGCTGAGCAGGAGCAGGCATTTAGGAATTGAAATAGGGTTGCAATGGTAGAGAGGTGGATAAGGGATGTAGTCCAGAAGAATTGGACTTTTGTAGAATACCTCACAGGCTTTCAGTGCCTTACTGGCTACACTAACTGGAATGATGTGGCCAAGCACGGCACTCTCTATTGTGGCCTTAGCTCCTAGCTCAAAGATGCTCTGACTACCATAGCCGACCCTCCTGAGACACTGATAGCCTATGTCAATCTATTAAAAATATTAGACAACAATATCTATGCCTACGCTGCCAACAAAAAAGGCTCTATGTCCTCCTTCTGGTGTACTCCTGCTGCCATCCAGACATGGTCCACCAACCCCACTCCAACTACCACCACCCCCATGGAGACTGCTTCTAGTCCTATAGACCTCTCCCTGGGAAGATGAACCTTGACCGACATCTAGCAGGATGACAGAATAGCAATAGGCCTATGCCTCTAGTGTGGAGGACATGGACACATGGCCAGGTAGTGCCTGAACAAGAGCCTCCGCCATAAGTATACTGCTAGCTTCTCATCTTTTTACTGGCCTAGAGTCCCAGAGGGCACTTGCCTAGAGGCCGAGCAGTTGGAAAACTGGTTGTCCTATGTGCAGAATATGGCATGAGCATGGGACATGTTAACTCTTTTCCTTGGTTATCAATATCTAGTTTGTCTTAGGATCAAATGGAAAACACAATTGAAAATAGCCACTTGGTGATTGCCGGTGACATCATAGATGATGTAACTGGTATGGGTACTAGGTTGTTTTATGTTTGGTTTCATAGTATCGTTTGATACTTGTATTGTTTTGTGTGCTATCGGTTGATACACACAATGTTTTATGTTTGGTTTCATAGTATCGTTTGATACTTGTATTGTTTCGTGTGCTATCGGTTGATACACACATTGTTTTATGTTTGGTTTCATAGTATCGTTTGATACTTTTATTGTTTCGTGTGCTATCGGTTGATACACACATTGTTTTATGTTTGGTTTCACGGTATCGTTTGATACGTGAATTGTTTCGTGTGCTATCGGTTGATACACACATTGTTTTATGTTTGGTTTCATGGTATCGTTTGATACGTGAATTGTTTCATGTGCTATTGGTTGATACACACATTGTTTTGCAATATCCCTCATACTGGAGATAAGCGATAGGCTGTATTTAAAGACCACTGATTTCTGCGATGGAAACAGCAGACTTCGACAGAAAGTATTCTTAAATATACTTGGTTGAACGGTTACTTCTTTGATCTCCTATTACACCCTATTCGAAGCCTCCCTTAGCAAGCAGCGCTCGCTTCGTGTTGATCACGACGCCATCTGCTCCTATTGTACCACTACGTGACTAGGGCCTGGCCCGAACACATTACAGATGACCAAAATATGATTCGTTCCCACGCCCTTATTGATTCTGGAGCAACTGGATATGTATTTATGAATAAGAACTTCACTTTCCACCACAATCTCCCCCTGTTTGAACTGAAAGAAACCATGTAACTAGTAGTGATAGATGGAAGACCAATCAGCTCCAGCGCTATCACCCGCCTGACCTAGATAGAGTTAAAGATCAATGACCACTGGGAAGCACTACTGGCCTTTGTCACCAAACTAGGTGGATTCCCCTTGATCCTGGGTATCCCCTGGTTGAAACAACCCGATGTAATAATCCAATTTGCCAGCAACACTATCACCTTTGAATCCTATTACTATCTCAAGAACTGCACCTTCAGTGTAACTGGTATCCAGGGAATGGAGGAGGACATCCCTTATTTTCTTAAAGTACATACTATTGTACAGGCACTAGGCCACCAGCTACTAGAGGAACAAGATATCCGTGGCATCATCCTGCCCAAATACCATGATTTCATACCCTTGTTCCTAGAGAAAAAACAGAACTGGCTGCTCCCGCATGGATCCGATGACCATACTCTCCCGTTATTGCCAGGCTTTAAATCCCCCTTTGGTATGCTATACAACCTGTCCCCCAGTAAGCTGGTGGCCCTACATGGTGGACTCAATAAGAACCTCAAGAAGGACTTTATCCAATACTCTACCTCACTAGCAGCCTCCCCCATACTAGTCATTAAAAAGAAGGATAGCTCACTGTGACTATACATGGACTATCGGGCATTGAACCATAGAGCAATCAAGGATAGTGGGCCATTATCCCTACTAATGGAAACGTTCATGCAGATATCAAAGGCAAAGATATTCACCAAGCTAGAGATCTGCAGGGTGTACAACCTGATACATATGAAGAAAGAGGAAGAATAGAAAACTGCCTTCAGTATCTGATATGGTCTGCACAAATCTAAGGTGATGCTGTTTGGCTTCACCAATACCCTGGGCACCTTCCAAGTATACATAAACAAGGCCCTGCATCTTGGCCTAGACTATTTCTGTACCACCTACCTGGATGACATCCTCATCTACACTGAGGCCAAAGAAGAGCATGTTGAGCATGTCCATTAGGTCCTGGAAGCCCTAGCCGATACCAAGTTAGAGGTTAAACCCCAGAAGTGTGAGTTCTATGTAGACCAAGTCAAGTACCTTGGATTTATTGTCACTACTCAAGGGATCCAGATGGACAATGCCAAGGTGGAAGCTGTAATTACATAGCCTATACCCAAGCATGTTTGAGATGTGTATGCCTTCTTAGAATTTGGCAACTTCTGTCAAGGTTTTATCAGTGCATATTCCCATCTTGCACAACCCCTTAATGACTTTAGCAAGTAGGATCAACAATTCGTTTGGACACATGAGTGTCAGCATGCATTTGAGGGACTTAAGATGGACTTCACTGCCACCCCTGTTCTGGCCTATTTCGCTTTCTTCAAGGATGTGATTATCGAAACAGACACCACAGACTTTATATCAGCAGGGGTTATGCCACAACGCGATGATAAAGGAATACTCTACCCTATTGCCTTCTACTCTCGAAAGTACATCTGAGCTGAATATAACTATAACATCTACCACAAGGATCTCATAGCATTAGTCCATATCTTTGAGTAGCAGAAATGTTATCTTATCAGTCATAAGGTGACTATCTTGATGGACTACTCCAACCTGATGCACTATACCAGCAACCACCTCATGAACTGGAGACAAGCCTGGTGGTCCGAGTTCCTTATGGAATTCAATTACGATATCGAGTATCTATCAGGAAAGCTTAATGGATAAGCGGACACCTTGACTAGAATGCAAAAGCCAACTGAAGACGAAGAGGAGCAGTCAAGACAATATCAGACAGAGGTAGTGTTGAAGCCCCATACTATGAGCTTGTTGGTGAACACCACGCCCTCTACAGGGGTGTCACCCCTGGAAGGTCTTTAGTAAGAGTGTAATGGAAGCACCCCTAGGAAGATGGATGCCAAGGTTGCGACCGCACTGAATAACTTCAAACTTATCGCCAAAAGTTCACACAGATGTAAGAGTAAAGTAAACAGTAAAACATAATATCATTAAGCCTGATGCTTCACTCAATTAAGGTCTCAAGAGGATTGATTGTTGGAGTAGGAGACTTCTCGCATAGATGTTCAAGTAGTTTTATCTTATGCCAGAAACTCCCGCATCAGTTTACTCTAAATATTCAAGCATACCCTTCTCCACTAAGGGTGGTCCCCACATCTCCTAGCACCCCCTTTGGGCATGCATATGGTGACACACTCTAGTCGGTGTTGACCTTATGCGGTTATTGTCCCTGCGGCACATTTCCATTTTGCCCGCCAGAGTGAAAACTTCTTCACATCGGTGTCTTGCCAGTGGCTAACAGTCAAGACACCTGATGAACTGGACTATCTATGACACCCTTCCCATATGCATTGATCTCTACTCGACCCTGGAAGCTACCATGAGCGGTTTATCTATCTACTATTTACAATTCTCAGGCATCTGGTGTCTTCCGCAGGATATGGTGGTCCAGGGGTGGTCCAATAGGTGCTACCCATGAGCACTACCTCGGATCCACCTTACCTGTGGTGGGAATCTGGCTTTCAGTGTCTCTGCACTTTGCTTTCAGAGTCTATGGCATTGGGGACACTTTCGGGCTTGGTAGATGTAAAACTCTCCCCCTAGCTCTGGCACCACCCGGGAATACCTTCGGGACCCCCACGGTTAACTCCCATTAACTCTATCGGTTTTGGTCTGTTTTACTTCGAACAACTTGGAGGAGGTACTCCACCTTCCACTCTATGTCCCCTTATATATCCTGCAAACAGCTTATGGTCGACCGGACAGCAGCGACGTATATGGTGTTGCAAGCAGGTCGGCAACAATTCCTCTTTGCTAAACTACACACAACTACACCACCGTTTGCCCATGATGTCCGGACCTCAAGGCGGGACTGGAGAGGTATGATAGGAATAATGTCTCCAATTTACAGCTTCTTCGGTGCTGTGTAGCTCACCCAATAGGATCTCCTGGAACTCCAGATTCCAGTATTATGTATGGCTTCATGTGACAAACATTCCAGTCATTTTTCCTGAACCCTGCGATGGACTTCGTATTGAAAGGTAGGGTAACTCAGGACTTTGGACAAGGTAACCTGATCCTGGGGGTAGGGTAACCATGTCGGGTGAACAAGATGTCCTTTCCCTGTTACCCTGTCTATTCCATTGCCGGAGATAGACACTTCTGACCTTTCTCCAGTTATCCAGCCTAGCTCAGTAACTGCCCCTTCAGAGGTCCCTCAGTACGCTGACACCGCTTCCAGGTCTAGCCAAGTACCTAAGTAACCTGGCAGCTAATTCTGTTTATTCCAGAGCCCAGGCCATTGGGTCTCCATAGGTCAACTACTTACTTGCCTGCCGGTTCCTACCAGTTCACCTCCTGGCTACCTGTGTGGGTGTAGGTTCCGGCTGCCATAGCGCATGTATCCTGGGTCGTTACAAAGAGGCATATGAAGCTGACCCAACTCCCAAGCAGATCCTGTAGGCTTTGGACCAAGGAGACCACTACTCCTGCCTCATCCCTCTTGCTGAGTGCCAATGGGCTTGGGACCGGCTGCTATTCTATGACTGCCTATATGTCCCACTCTCCGCCATCCTGAGATTGTAACTGATCCTGGAAATTCATGACTGTCCAACCATGGGACATCCCAGAGAAGTCAAGACTGACGAGCTAGTGTTCTACTACTTTTACTGGCTAGGCATGCATCAGGATATTGGCCACTTTGTAAAGAACTACCATGTTTGCCAACATAGCCACATCTCCTGCCATGCCCTACTCCGCATACCACCTCACTTCCCAATACCTAACAAACCCTGGGAATATGTATCCATGGATTTCGTCACTAGATTACCTTGAAGTCAGGGGTATGAAATCATCTTGGTTGTGGTCGGTAGACTGACAAAAATGCTCCACCTGATCCCTTGGTATACCACTATTGATGCCACGATATTGGCCAAGTTGTACTTCTATCACCTATGTAAACACCGTGGCCTTCTGGCCACAATCACCTCAAACAGTGGCACTCAGTTTATATCTGAGTTTTGGAAGATGGTCTGTAATCACCTAGAGGTGTCCTGGAAGCTTTCCACCGTATTCCACCCCCATACCAACTGCCAGATGAAAATAGTAAATGCTATTATACAACAGGACCCAAGGGCCTATATCAACTACCAGCAGGATGACCAGTCCCTGTGGCTACCCATGGCCAAATTTGCTGCCAACAACTATGCCTTCAAGTCTATTGGCCTTTTCCTGTTTTTTGCTAACTATGGTTGCGACCCCTATATGGACTTCCTAGATGCCCTAAGAGGACCCTTGGAAGAACCTGAGGCTAGTGACTTCTCACAATGCATGAGAGAAGTACATGCCCACATTCATTCTGAGATTGCATATGCCCGGGACCAACAACAGGAGTATGCAGATTGAGGCCGCCTGCCCGTATCCCACTTCCAAGTTGATGACCTAGTTTGGCTCAATGCTAAGAATATCTGCACCTGTTGACCATCCTAGAAACTAGACAACAAGCATTTCAGCCTCTATCTAGTGAGTGCTCAGATAGGAATGCACACTTACCACATCAATCTCTCAGCCACTATGAGGATACATGATGTCTTTCATGTTTTGCTCCTTGAACTTGCCAACCAGGACCCACTTCCAGAACCAGTAATACCACCCCCACCATAGGTGGAAGTTGATGGTGGGGAGGAATGGCCGGTAGAATCAATATATAATGCTAAGATAGTTCAGGGACGCCTATGCTATCTGGTGAGATGGAAAGGGTACAAGGAAGCCACCTGTGAGCCAGCAGAGACCATTAATGGACTACAAGCCATCGATGAGTTCCACCACCCCTAGCCCAATAAGCCTTGCCCTTTCCCCAAGTAAGAGCAAGCGCCTCTGAGGCCTTCAGCGCATGAGAGGATAGGTAGTGTCATAGCCACCTGACAGGGATAGGGTAAGCCTTGGGTCTTCACTTGTATATATAAGAGTGGGGGTTGTACAGTTGCCTAGGGATAGGAAAGGTGGATTAGCTGACATTCCATGTGACAAATCCCCATAGAAAGCAATAGAAGAGCATGGCTGTGCATAAGGAGAGGGGTCAGGGGTATTGGAATTTTTCAGTGGAGAATTTTCCTTTGTTATATAAAGGGGTGTACCCCTTTGTAGTTTTCTTTCTTTACACAACCTGGTAATTTCCTGTCTATACCTGTACTTAAGAATTACAACTTTGGTTCTTTTTCATATTACCAGAACCTATGAACCCTGACCCTGATCCCCAAGACCTTGCCCTTGAACCCCTCGAGACTTAAACAAACCTATCTTGTTTGTACACCTGTCCCCTCTCTCCTGTCCTGCCTGTTTTTGTTACATATAAGACGAACTGGTATAGTGTAAGGGCATGTCATGTGATTATTGGCAAAAGGTCACATGTTCGATCCCAGGGTCCATTGGAGTATTTGGACTATGAGTTCAATTCTACCAATATGACGTCAGGACAAAACTCTTATCTACGCCACTACCAAAGGTTGCCGACTGAGGGGTTTTCACTGAGTCTTCAAGAGAGGACTCTCGGCTATCCTGACAAGGTCGAACGAACTAAGTCGGTTGGTTAGTTGCGAAGATAAATGCATGTAAAGATCCCTCAGCTGTGCGAACAGATGGATACCAACCAGGGGGAGGCCGGCTACTCTGATAGGAGTCCCTGGCTGCCATGCAGGCAGTAAGACCAAATTTAAAGTCTCTTGGTGGAGGAATGCAGAGGAAAGTCCTGACAAGAGGACGATGCCCAAGCAGTAATTGTTCGCCTACGCCCAGACGCATGATAAGGTAGAGCCCTCTGATGGCCTACCATATGAAAGGTCAACCACGAGTGTAATGAGACCTAAATGCTATTGGTATGATAAGATAGTAGTATATCCCCTCCAGGTTGATGCAGATGGATGAAGAATCCACCTGCATTGATAAGTCTGTTATCGGAGCTGATCACTTTATATGCAGAGCTAAAACCAGTAGCCGCTTGCTACGGTGAATGGGTTCGAGTGACTACAATTAGAGCGAACACTTCAAGGAGAGGGATGGGACACCCTCCCTGCTGTTCGAAGAAATCAGCGCCAAGCAGGGTAAAGGTTTTTAGGGTCTACGAAGTTCGCACATAGGAAAGTGGGAGGAATTGATAGCCTGCAAACACCCAGACACGGAATATAAATATCAAGGTGCCTCCCACACTTCATAGACATCATCAGTGACGGAGAAGAGATCTTATCAATATATTCGTGATACGATACACTTCCAAACTTACTTCTATCTTGACAATTCCAAGTGAGCCTTCCTAGCAATTATTTCATCACGTATCGGGCCTTAGTACAAACTCGCTTGTCCTTAGAGTCGGCTACTGCCTAACACTTTTGGTGTGCCTTGGACTATCTGCCCCTGACTCCGCATGGACCCTGCCGATTATATTATGGTACAGTGACAGTTGGATTCTTAATGCAACTACCATAGGTACTAGGTTACAGATTTTGGTTTCACTGTATTGTTTGATACTTATATTGTTTTGTGTGATATCACTTGATATACACAATATTTTATGTTTCATTTCACAGTATCGTTTTCTATGATATCACTTGCTATGCACAATGTTTTATATTTGGTTTTACAGTATTGTTCGATACATATTATGTTTTAATAAAGTATTGCTTGATGCTTTAAATATTTTCTCCTTTATTTCACAAGTATTAGTAGATACTTAATATATTCAGAGATACTATAGGTTAGCATCTAGCTATGAGTCATATATTTTACTTATTGATCATAGATAAAAGAGTGAATAAAACAACAAGCATTACTTCTATGATAGTTATCCTCTCTAGGAAGCCATCTTGTATAACTAGTATGTATCAAATATAATAAAATTTACAATATATTCATTTTTGACATTACTACTGAAACCATTGACTATTATAGACAATATATATATTGTCAACAACAATGGCCCAAATACTATTTAATTACTATTATTGTTAATACAAGCACTATGGGTAGGATGTATTCTATTTTCTTCAGGGTGTTGGCCAGATATCTCAACTATATAAGGCAAGCTATTAGATTTACTAATACTACTTTCTTCAACCATATTTTACAAATATACAATTCTCTATGTTCAATCATATCTCTACAACCAGATATCCAATCACTTTCCAAAATACTTAAAAAGAAAACCTATCAGGAGATGCAAATAGCCACTATATGTGAGGTACTTTGATCTACTCTAGGACTTTCAATTTGCAAAGCAAGTCAACAATTTGGTTTTTCAAACATGACTCTAAATAACTAATATATAGGACAAACAAGACTAGCAACTCAATCACATCCAACCCAACAACTATCCTGCAATAAAGAGGATAATGGAATGGTCAGGTAGATTGAGAAATGTGATAATTATGATCTTCTTCTACACTGCCCTCATGTTTTCCGAATCACATAAGCTATTTTGAAAGACCAAGACTGAATGGATGACATGGGAGAGACCCGGTTGGAGAAATTGTTACTATATCATCCAACAGTACAATCTAAGATTGGAAAGGTGCTCAACAAATAATAAGCACTGGCTACAGATCTTTAATCATTTGAGTACCACCTCAATAGATTCTACAATACTTAGTACAAGTTTCATATAAAGGAGAAGGATATTTGGAATTCAGATAAGAAAGGATTTACTTTAGAACTCTCTCCTAGTAGCCATGTAATCTGTTGGACATTGAGAAGGAATTCAAAGATTATTCTAGATGTTGATCACAGTTGGGTGACTGATATTGAAGCAATTTCAGGAGCAGGAGTTGCCTTACTATTACTTATTATCTTTCCTGCAAGGTCATATCTTATGTGACACTATGGTGATATTGAGTGTGCGAAAAAGCAAGATGTCTTCTTCTCTCATTCACTAACAGGATATACTAATTACCCATTCATATATGAATAGTTGATTCCAATATTTGAGCCAAGAACAAGACCCCAGAAAGGAATAAGCCCATATTAAATGTTAGTTCTTAATGGTCACAATTCATATTGCGAGAACTTCCAGTTTATTGAAATTGCAAGGAGCAAGAAGTTTCACCTCCTCTGTCTCCCTCCACACTCTGCTCATATACTTCAACCTCTTGATATTAGGTTGATCTACCCCCTTAACACATATTACAAACAATAAGTAGATGAAAGGATATAAGCTGCAGGACCATATTGAAAGCTATGCAAAGGGAACTTCTACTCCCTGCTGCAAAAGGCCAGACACAAGGTCTTCACGGAGAGGAATATACTCTTAGTATGGAGAGAAACCAGTCTTATTCTCTTCAATCAGCACCCTATCTTGAGTAATCCAAATCTCCAACCAAAGATTGTAGTACTACTAGCTTTGGGAACTCATTGACCAGGACTTAGAGCACTTCCTGCAAGATTAGAGTTCTTTACTAATATTGATAAGTTGGTTAAAAAGGTCCTGGATGTTCAGGAAACAGAATCTACTATTCAAATGAAGTAATATTTGGATGAACTCCTTTCACTCTATTCGGAGACTGAAGCAGAACTTAGTATCAACAGGGAGCTGCTGCACCAACAACAAGCTGCAAGCAGGAGTACTAAGTTAGACTGCTGTCAGCTTAAGGGAGGCCTCATTCTAGGATCAAAGCAACTTACCCTGTAATGTGTTTGGGCCGGGCCCTAGTCACATAGCGTTATGATAGGAGCAGATGGCTTCTTGATCAACAAGAAGCGAGCGCTGCTAACTAAAGGAGTCTTCGAACGGGGTGCAATAGGAGATCAAAGAAGTAACCATTCAACCAAGTATATTAAGAATACTGTCAGTCGAAGTCTGCTGTCTCCATCGCTGAAATCAGCGGTCATTAAATACAGCATATCGCTTATCTCCACTATGAGCGATATTGCAAAACAATGTGCATATCAACCAATAGCACATGAAACAACACAAGTTGTAACGTGTTTGGGCTCGGCCCTAGTCACATAGCGGTACGATAGGAGCAGATGGCTTCGTGGTCAACATGAAGCGAGCGCTGCTTGCTAAAGGAGGCTTCGAACAGGGTGTAATAGGAGATCAAAGAAGTAACCGTTCAACCAAGTATATTTAAGAATACTTTCTGTCAAGGTCAGCTGTTTCCATCATGGGAATCAGTGGTCTTTAAATACAGCATATCGCTTATCTCCAGTATGAGCGATATTGCAAAACAATGTGTGTATCAACTGATAGCATACGAAACAATACAAGTATCAACCAATACCGTGAAACCAAACATAAAACAACCTAGCACCCGTACCGGTTACACTGTCAAAATAAAATAACGATTTCACTAAATAAAACAAGCTAATGAAATCCTAATAGCCGGTAAATCCGCTATTCTACTGAAAGTCCACTTAGGACCCATCCTCCTCGTCATCGCTATTCTGCAACAATCTCATGTCGTCCTGCAACACCCATTGCGCGCCTTCCAACCATCTTTCCAAGCACTCCCCACATGGCGCTCCACGCACAAAGCAACCTGACTCCCAGTAGTGTGGCAGGTCCACAAGGTTACGTACTATCCGGTCCTCCCATTCCTCCGTCTCGATATCGATTCGTCTGTAATCTTCGCAGTGATCAATGTAGAATATTTTCCCGTATGCGCTTAGTGGGATGACCTGTCGGTATAGCAGTTATCCCAAAATGAGGTCTGGTCCCTTTATGCTGACTTCTTCATAGTGTAACAATACAGCATACATGAGCTATGGCAAACGGAACCTATACCCATACAGGTAGCCAGGAGGCGAACTGATAGGAACCCGCAGGCAAGTAAGTACTTGACCTATGGAGACCCGATGGCCCGGGCTCCGAGAATGAACAGAATTGGCTGGTCAGGGACTTGGGTACCTGGGTACACGCGGGAGCGGTGTCAGCGTACTTAGGGACTTATGAAGGGGCAGTTGCTCAGCTAGGCCGGGTAACTGAAGACAGGTCAGAAAGGTCTATCACCGGCGACGGGATAGGCAGGGTAACAGGGAAAAGTTAACTTGTCC
>PYWC01000063.1:378033-412606 GCA_003182015.1 Tuber magnatum
TATCAATCGATAGTACACGAAACAATACAAGTATCAACTGATACCGTTAACCCAAACATACAACAATGTGTGTATCAATCGATAGCACACGAAACAATACAAGTATCAACTGATACCGTGAACCCAAACATAAAACAACGTATGTATCAATCGATAGCACACAAAACAATACATGTATCAACCAATACTGTGAAACCAAACATAAAACAATATGTGTATCAATCAATAGTACACGAAACAATACAAGTATCAACCGATACCATGAAACCAAACATAAAACAACCTAGTACCCGTACCAGTTACCTACCCATCTCTACCACAAGTGTAAAGCACTTGATGCCAAAAGGACAACTGTATTATTGAAGTGACCAGTAGCCAGGGTTGTAAAGCTTAATGAGCAAAGAAATAGAAAGTCAAATGTGAAAGCAGTTGCCATTGAGAACAGTAATAGTGATTCCGAAAAGCAGAAGGGCTCTGATTGTAGTGATAGTATGAACAGTAATGATAAACTTGATTTATCAAGTGTAAGCTATATTCCTGATGCTTAGATCTCGATAGCTTACGTTTTCCAGCAGCAAAATTACAAAAGTAAAACACAGCAGAGAATTATAAGATATCCTCATTACTCTACAAGGCATCAGATTAGCTATGTTATTAATTGTGATCTAGATGTTTATATTTGAAACTTCTTGCATAGTATTATACACTTTGTCACTCTCTACTTTTCTCCAACTATTTTTTGCAAATAAAACTTCCTGAATGTATTCAACATTGTATTGTGAAACTATGATTAAAATTTTGAAGTAATTGGAGTAATTCTGATTGGATAGTTACTCTTTTAATAACTGGAATACTCTAAAAGTATCCGACCCATTTCTAGTTGATGACCTATAGTACCTCCAAATACATTATCTTGTTTCCTGTATTACTAGTTGATACACACAAGGTTTTATAAAATCTCTCATACTGGTTATAAGCAATAAGTTGTATTTAAAGACTGCTGGTTTCTATGATAGAAACTGCAGACTTCAACTGATAGTATTTCTAATATACTTGGTTGAATAGTTACTTCCTTGATCTCTTATTATACTCTCTCAAAGCCTCCTTTAGCAAGTAGCACTCACCTCTTGTTGGTCATGTGGCCATCTGCTCCTATCGTACCACTATATGATTAGTACCTGGTTGTGAATGCATTATACTAAAATCAATCCATATCCAATATTTCCTAACAATTTGCCTGCTAATCAAAGACCTATAATTTCAATAACACATGATAAGTCAACTATTGATTCAAATGATAAAAGGTATTATATATGGATGAAAAAGAAGAACCTCCTCTGAGAAAAAACTCTAGGGGAAAGAGAATCTTAGTTTCTCATTTTATTACTGCTAGTAGTTACCTAAAGCTATCATATTGGGTTCCAATTGACCAATTACCTGATTTTGAACATAATCAGGATATAGATCTTCAATACAGCCTACATTTCCCTACAATAAAAGTTGAATATAAAAAAGACAACTGATGGAGGGGTGAGGGTTTGGTTAAGCAAGTCATTAAAGTTATAATTCCAATTTTTGAATTAGCATTTTCTGGGTATCAAGCACTCTTTCTATTTGATAATGCAATCAATCATTCTATCCTTGTGGCTGATACTCTAAAAGCAACGAATATCAGTTTACATCCTAGTGGAGTACAAAACAAACTCCACTCTGGCATCAATCCACTTACTGGAGAATCTCAAAGTATCTTGAATGATAATAGAGACTAAAAGGACTCAAAATTGTTTTACAAGAAAAGGGTCCATGGCAAAATAGACTTTGAGTACAATATTGAAAGCCAGGAACCAATAAGCTTCTAAAAATATGTCTTGATAGAGTCCAATGCTAAGTGCAGGCAATTATTGCTAAGCTGAAGAACTTTCGAAATCAAAAGTATTAACTGCAAGTAGTGATTGAAGCATTAGATCACCCAGTCCTATTTTATCCAAAGTTTTACAGTAAGATAAATTTTATTAAATATATATGGGATGCAGCTAAACAATATACCTGAAACAATTGTAGATACAGCTCCTATCCAAAAGTCTTCATGAAAGTGGTTAGTCAGCACCTCAAGTAACTATAGTCACAACTTTAACTTGATTGAAATAGTGAAAACAATTTCTAAGTAATGAAAGCTATCTAAACATGCCAGGGAGATGAAATGGAAGAGCTTATAGAAACAATAAAAGCAAAGAAATTAAAAGTGAGAGTCTAAAAAATCTAAAAAATCTAATACCTCATATACCATCCCTTTACCTCTATTATAGCACTAACTCGATTAGGTATAGAAAGCTACAATTTTCTAAAGAACTCTGGTGAAATTGTCTCCCAAACTAGAGGTAGTATTTCTGGGAGCTTTTTCTTAATTGTCTTAGGTTCCCACTTGGTGTCTGCTAGGCAAGGATACTAGATATAGACTCTGCACTTTAGTTCCATACAAATGTGCTCAATTGGGTTAAGGTCTGGTGAGTAAGGAGGATGTTCTTTAACAGTAATATTATTGCACTTGAACCAGCCTTGAACAGTATAGTCTTTGTGTGTAGGAGCATTATCTTTCTAGAATGTGGGATTGCAGAGAAGTTCAGAAATTATTCTCAGGATAGTTAGAAGATAGTGCTTTAGAAGCTTTAAATAGACTATCTTTGTGACTGAACAATCTAAGCAGATCAATAGACTCTTGTTTTTACCCCAGAAACAATCCTATATCATAAGAGATGTTTCTTTCCACTTGCTAGCTTTGGGGTAAACACATTCCTCAAGCCATCTTCCTGGTAGTTCTCGAAATACCCACACCTGACAGGGGTCAGAACTGTGCTTTACAGAATACTTGTCACTCCAAATCATGCTTTCAAAACCCTCCTCATTCTAGTTTCTTCTTTCCATCACCCAATCCGAACACTGCTTCATGTACTCTGCTTTCAATTTGGGTTGTTGCTTTGCCAGCCATCTTTTTGATATAAACTTTGTGTAATACCTAGTCAACTGTTGCAAGTGATATGCCGCGTGCAAACTGATTTGTGAATTTAGGCAAAGTGTGCTGTTCTTTTTTGCTGCAGTAATCAAGCATTGCCAAACTTATTTATTGAGTAATACAGGATGACCAGATCAAGGCAAAGTGTTAACTAACATTCTCTCTGTTGTTCAAAAAACGAAATAATTTCACTATACTCCATGGTCGGCAAACTAGCTTTGAAACTGTAGTGATACACCCAAAGCAATAAAAAAAGGCAATAATCATCCTCCTCTCATAATTAGAAAACTCTCTTTGCATAGTGTTTGGTAGTGTCAGAATTATATAGAGGGGGGGTGGATGGAATAGGAAAGTATATGCTACCATAGCACTTGTTGTTTTTATTGTAGTATACTGACTAAAATATCTTACTTTCATGAAGACTTTTGTATAGGGGCTGTATAGTATTAAGACCTTAAGACCTCTTATTCCTAAGATATTAGACTCTGTCTCAAATACTCTAATCTGGAAGTTTGCACAAAGAACAGAGAAAATTATAAATATATATTGTCAAGGGATAGTATATACTTCTTCTGAGTTTTGCTACTCAGTTATACATAAATACCAAAGTCATAGGCATACTGGAGTTGGAGTGAGAAATAGATGATAGAGGCTGTATAATATGGGTGCTGATATGCAAAAATTAGTCTGCTCCCCCAATGCAACAAATCAGTCTCAATATATACAATACTTCTTAAGCCTAGAAAGTATGATCTGAAGATCTCAAAATATATTTGTCATAAGAATTGAACTCTTTATTGGCTCTTAAATTTAAAATCTTCAATTATTTGTTTTTATTTTTATTATATAGTTGAATAGCTTATCTCTCAATCTACCTGAAATATATTTATAAATTCTTTGTAGAAGAACTAAATGTTAAAATGAGTTTTATGATTTGTATGAAAATTATCCCAAATGCAACAGAATTCTTAAACCAATATTAATAGTATCTGATGCAACATATCTTATCATCAGAATGGGTTGAGTGATAGTTTATCAGAGGTTAAGGCTGTCCACCAGGTTCTAAGAATAAAAGAAGAAAGAAATAATTCTGTGTTGTTAAACTTATCAATAGCTAGCCTGAGCTCACTTATATTTTACTCCTATCATGTCATAATTTACAAAATTAAACAAATGTTTTTTTTATTTTTTTCATTCTTGCTATGTAGAGAAAGTAATTTTAATACTATTTATATTACTCAAAAATTAAGTTCTGCCATTACTGGATTGGTATTAGAAACTTTTCCAATACAATTAATTTTGTAAATTTATCAAAATTGTAGTGGTTGCTATGTAAACTTCTAAGAGTAATAATTCAAAACCAGGCTTAAGGTGTCTGGTCAATTTTTCCATATTGATACCCATATTATAATACTATATCTATATTAAAAGTGGGCTTTGTAACTCAAGCCCTTCAGTATAAACTCTCATTTTTATTTACTAGCTATTTACATAATTGGGTCTTGGCAGAAATTTCACACAGTCATATATAATACCTATATATCGACCTTATGTGCATTTTGAAGGGCACACACTATATAGCATACTGTTGTAGGGGAGTCAGAGCCAAGATTGGCCTCTCACCCAATTACACTTACCATAAATCAAAATACAGTGCAAATTATTTAAACCGTACACCTCAAAAGTACTAAAACCAGAATTTACATAGTAAAGCCAAAACCAATAATATTAAGTAACAGAAACTGAGAAGAGACAGGAAATATCCAGAGCTAAGTCTTAGTGGTTCATGATTAAAAAATAGTGTGAGGTTGGAAAAAGGTATTAGCAGTAAAGTTGTAGATTTTTAGTGAGAGTGAAACCGGTATTCAATTATTCACTGTCAGGTATAGAAATTGGATCTTGGAAAAGAGTTCATGAGAAAGTGTAACGCAATTGATAATTTCAAAATAGCGGTGAGATAGCTACTAGTTCAGCATATCTGAATCTATCATGACACTTTAATGACTCAAATCAAGCTAAACAATGCCAGTATTTAGCCAAAAACAAAGATATCTCCAAGTATTAGCTAAAAGAGCAGGAGAATTATATCGAAATGAAAAACACCAGTGGATATTTGTTGCAGAATCTGCAAGTGGAGATATAGACAACTTTATGTAACGGGGGCACCCCTAGGAAGATGGATCCCAAGGTTGCGACCGCACCAAACAACTTCAAACTTATCACCAAAGTTCACACAGATGTAAGAGTAAAGTAGACGGTAAAACTTAATATCGTTAAGCCTGACGCTTCACTCAATTAAGGTCTCGAGAGGATTGATTGTTGGAGTAGGAGAGTTCTCGCATAGACTTTCAGGTAGTTTTATCTTATGCCAGAAACTCCCCCATCAGTTTACTCCAACTGTTCGAGCACACCCTTCTCCGCTAAGGGCGGTCCGACACGTCTCCTGACACCCCTTCCGGGCATGTATGTGTCGACCCGCTCTAGTCGGCGTTCACCATATGTGCATATCGTTTCTGCGGCGCATTTCCATTCTGCCCGCCGGAGTGAAAACCTCTGCGCATCGGGGACTTGCCAGTGGCTAACTGTCAAGACCCCTTGCTGAACTAGACTATCTATGACACCCTTCCCATGCGCGTTGATTTCTTCTTGACGCCGGAAGCTACCGTGAACGGTTTATCTATCTACTATTTAAGAGTCTTGGGCTTCCGGTGTCTTCCGCAGGGTACGGTGGTCCAGGAGTGATCCAATGGGCGCTACCCACGACCACTACCTCGGATACACCTTACCTGCGGTAGGAATCATGCTTTTAGTGTCTCTGCACTTCCCTCTCAGAGCCTATGGCGTTGGGGACATCCTTGGGCGTGGTAGGTGCAAAACGTTCCCAGTCGTCCCGGCACCACCCGGGACTACCTTCGGGACCCCCACGGTTAACTCCCGTTAACTCCGTCAGTTTTGGTCCGTTTTACTCCGAACAACTTGGAGGAGGTACTCCACCTTCCACCCTATGCCCCCTTGTATATCCTGCGAACAGCTTACGGTCGACCGGACGGCAGCAACGTATACGGTGTTGCAAGCGGGTCTCCAAAGATCCTCCTTTGCTAGACTGCACACAACTACGCAACCGTTTGCCCATGACGTCCGGGCCTCAAGGCGGGGCCGGAGGGGCATGATAGGAATAATGTCTTCAATTTACAGCTTCTTCGTAGCTGCATAGCTCGCCCAATAGCATCTCCCGGAACCCCAGATTCCAGTATTATGCATGGCTTCGTGTGACAAACATTCCAGTCATTTTTCCCAAACTCCCCGAGGGACTTCGTATTGGCAGGTAGGGTAACTCAGGTCCTTGAACAGGGTAATCCAAGCCTCAAGGCAGGGTAACCCTGTTCTGAGGGTAGGGTAATCTTGTCCGGTGGACAAGTGGATTTTCTCCTGTTACCCTATCTATCCCACTTCCGGGGATAGACACACTCGGCCTTTCTCTAGTTACCCAGCCTAGCTGTGTATTGGCCCTTCATAGGTCCCTAAGTACGCTGACACCAATCTTGGGCGTAGCCATGTACCTAAATACTTGTGTCCACTAAGTCTGCTCATCTCGGAGCCCGGGCCATCGGGTCTCCGTAGGTCAAGTACTCACTTGCCTGCCGGTTCCTACCAGTTCGCCTCCGAGCTACCTGTATGGGTGTAGGTTCCGGCTGCCATAGCTCACGTATGCTGGGTCGTTACACTTTACTAGTGGTCCCACTACTACTCTGAGTCCATCTTGTACTAAGAGTATACACATGATAGGGAAAGCAGCCAGGTAGGCACATTGTGCTAGTACTACAGTAGTGCCAGATAATGGTAAGCATAAATCTTAAGTATAACTTGCAAGGTAGATAATAATTGGTAGTGAGCATACAGTACAGGGAAAGCTACAGTGGAAAGTAAAATTTCAATAAGTAAAAACAAAAAGGATTTGGGTAATATGAGAAGTATTTCACAACCATTACACTCAACACTTTGGCGAAGGAAAATGAAGGCTCAAGGAGTCATCCCAGAGAGTGAGTGGCATGATCTTAATACTAGAAGCTTTTAGTTAGCAAAATGGCCACGAGTTCCAGAACCTTTGAAAACCAAGTTTTTACAAGACAGTGAGAGATATTTCTATACAAAAAGTACAGTAGTAGTGCATCTTAGAAAAGAAAAAGACACTAATTACAGATTGTAAAGCTTTACAAATAAAAGAACTAAGCGACTTACAAAATCTTTTGTTGAAAAAGAGTAAATAGCCAAAAAAGAGTTCCAATCTTTAACGATACCTCTAAATACCACATATCTTAGTTTGGCAATTCCAGAGACCTAATCTCTCAAGAAGAAAGGCTGACAAGGCTGCTGTAATAGGATTTGGAGATGGAGGGTATGTCTTAAGAAGAGTAATAAGGCAGAAAGGGGAGTGGATAAAAGGATGCAGTATTGCAAGTAGTGGATGTAGTAAATATGCAAAGTCAATTTGTATGTTAGAGGATAAGGGGACCTTGCTCACTGCATGAGAATATCTTAGCAACTCTAATGAAGCTATCAATATTGATTCCTCTGTGGTCTTTTTTTAACCATTATATTAATGTACTTCATAATATTTAACAATATAGATTGTATTTTAACCATTCATATAGGAATAATAGCAGCACGCTTAGCAAAGGCAGTATTAGACTATTGGAGTACTCATATATCTCTTCATGATTTAGAGAGTAGTACTCCCTAGGTCTATCAGTCACTTCTTAGATATTAGGAAACTGGAAAAAATGTATTTAACAGCTACTATAGCTGTTGGCTGACATAAACAACTAGGATTTCAGTGGTGTGAGGTCTGTAAAAATATTTTCATCAATGGATATGAACAACCTTAGGTTTTGGAATACCAGAATAAGTTCTTTCTCACAGAGTAAGAATGATTACAAGCATTCATACCTGACTGGCAAGAGGATATGCAGCTTATAATGCTCTAATTACAAGCCAGAGACTGATTATATACTCCAATTATTCATAATGAATATATCTTCTATTCCAACAATGGTATTCACTATCACTGGATTCATAAAAACAAATTGATGATAAGGAAAAAGTCAATTGAAAAAGGTTTAATGGTATCAGACTTTTTGCTACTATGTGAACGTTTGCAGCTACTATTAGAGATTACCTTATACACTCTACCTGAGAGTTTATACATACATGATTTGAATAGAGTTCCAGGACTTACAGCAAATATATGACATGCAACTGAGTATATTAAGGTTAGCCAAAAGTCATGATGGAATAGTTATACAATGTTGAACCATACCATGAATGTTGCTCTCCCTATGTTTAAAACCCTGTTTTTGGTATTAAATGCTTGTAGAGTATTCATCTTCAATCATGCAACTTCACATACCTGTAATGCTTCAGATGCCTTATGAGCTTTTAAGCTTAACTTAGAACCTGAAGAGAAGCAACCAAGAATATGGGATACATGGTACTACAAGCCTGATGGGGTGATCTTATACTAGCAGAAAATGAATTTTAGAACTAATAATAGAGGTATACTAGAGGTGTGGTACAGGAAACCGAAGTGTCTATGAGTTCTCTTGAAAGAATATGGTTTATGGCCCACCAATCAAAAACTACAGCTTAATTGTGCTACGAAAAAGTAAAGGCTGATCGCAACCATAAGGGCATTGACTGTTGTACTTGTCTGCTTTTATCATAACAACCTGACTTTCTTGCTCAGAAAGAATGTTTGCAGGAAGCCATTAAAGTCTGTGGCTATATCTGTATTTTTCTATCTAAGTTCCATTGCGAACTTAGCTAGATTGAGTACTATTAGAGCTGAGCAAAGCTATATTCACAGAAGAATTGCAAATATACCTGGCCCGCACTTCTGAAAACAGTTCCAAAGGCTTTTGATACAATTTCACCACAGCTGATAGTTAAGTAGTGGTACAAAATCCAGCAAATCACCAAAGCTTATTGTGATGGAATCTGATA
Organism: Tuber magnatum; assembly: GCA_003182015.1. NCBI lineage: Eukaryota > Fungi > Ascomycota > Pezizomycetes > Pezizales > Tuberaceae > Tuber > Tuber magnatum. The sequence continues at coordinate 387,044 of PYWC01000063.1, forward strand.
TGCAACAAAGCTGTTTACCAATACAGTTTACCACAGCCACTGCGGTGTTTCTAGAATATCACACACACTATAGCTATATAAGTATATAGAATTCCCCTATGCCCAGGCCTCTTTATTTTTTATTTATTGAATCTTGATAATAAGTAGTAAGAAATAGCAAATTATCATATTAGGTATTGGATTATAGGTATTATGGGATTCTGAGTCACTTCTGTTATGGTGGATGAGATTGTAATTGTGCTTTCATAGTAACCAAAGGTTGACTTCTGTTATCAAGTCTTTTTATATAATAATATGAGTTTATTGTCAATGTTTTTTTCTTTCCTCCTGCTTCTAGTAGTGCTATGTCATGAATGCAACTGTACTCTGCAAAGTTTCTTGGCATGGCTTGTGTCAGCCTGGATAATTTCTAAAGTACTAGGGCAAAAGTATTTGTCCGACTGATGGTTATTGAACAATATCTCAAAAAACTCCACCTCAATAATCAACCACCCCTCAACCACAATACCTCCCCAGAAGATAGGCTACCTCACCGAGTTTGAGAAAGGGCAAATTGTTACTCTGAGGAAAAAAAAAATCTCTTTTTCAGAAATTGGAAAGCTCTTACACCATCCTAAGAGTACAGTCCAAAGTTTCCATAACTGCTTCCCAAAGGGAGGTGATACAAACACTCTCCCAAAACCTGGAAGACCAAGAATTACCACTACCAGAACTTGTTACCACCTAGTCAGAGAGTCCAAAAAGGCACACCGCCAGACTTTATCAGAATTCTGCAATGGTGTTGCACCTCATGCTTCCCTTCATATAGTCAAGAGAGCTTTGACATCAGTCAACATAAAGAAATGGAGGGCTAGAAAAAGAGCCCTCATAAAGAATGAGCATGCTGTTAAGAGGTTGGCTTGGGCAATGAAGTATAAGGATTGGACAAAGGAAGACTTTGAAGGGGTCAGCTTTAGTGATGAATGCATGGTTGAAAAGTCCAAAGATCCTAAGGATATTTGGGTATTCAGAACACCTGAAGAAAAGTGGTACAAAGACTATATTCATGGGGTTACCAAGGGGCCAGGGGTGAAGCTGATGGTTTGGGCTTGTATTTGGTGTAGAAACAAGGGTCCTCTGATTCCTCTTTTTGAGAAGAGTGTGGATAGATTTATATATATTAGAGTTTTGGAAGATAGCTTAGTTGATGTCTGGCAGGAGGTGGAGGATACAGTTGGGGATCCTATCTTTCAGCAGGATGGTGCAAAGATACATACTGCAAGAGATACTATGACTTGGTTTGCTGAAAACAATATACAGCTTATGGAATGGCTATCCAATTCCCCAGACCTCAATCCAGTTGAGCACTGTTGGAAGAGGGTAAAGGAAAAGCTACACCAGTGCTTTCCCAACATTCACAAGACCAAGGGGGGTCCAGAGACTGTTAGGAAACATCTAGCAGAAGCCCTCAATCAGGTTTGGGCTCAGGATATTGAAGGTGAATTTCTTGAAAAGTTGTGGGAGTCTCTGCCTAATAGAGTAGCTACTGTCTTATATGCAAGGGGATGGTATACAAAGTATTAATTTTTTTTGCTTTCTAATTGTATATATAGCTTTCCTTATATTTATTGCATGTCTATACACATTTTCAGTTTATTCTAAGCAGTTGTGGTTGAATAGGTAGTAAATTTATAGTGATCGTAGGGTTGCTGTTGCATTGCCGGACGAGTACTTTTGCACCCATACTTTATGTTTCACTCTGATTCACCTTTTAAGCGATTTGCACCGTATATTTCGGCACTAAACTCGCCATACATTGGGCAAACTACGGGTAAGTACCGTACTTCTACAGGGGGTTGTGGGTAAGTACGGCGAGGCGGTTCTCGTTGCCCCCTGGGTCACCCGGCCAATGAGGAAGCATAATTTCACTTGTCGATACCTTCTGAGTTCGCCAGACTTTTTCCCCCTCCAAAAGCGCCGCCAGAGTTTAATTCTCCGTGTCCGCAAAACTCTTAAACCTCCCTTCCTCTCGTTTTTCTTCTCGTTTCCTTCTACCCCGCACCTGGAATAAGTTGCGTTATAGAAAAGATGTCTCCCAACTCGGCGGAAAAGTTCGGACTGCTATCGCACGGAATGGGTTCTGAGAGCAAAGGTTATACCTCTTCCGATAAGCCCCATTCGCGGGGGCCGTCCAGGTTGAGCAAGACTTTCCTTACGACACTCGTGGCGCTATTTCTCTTGTACGCTTGGCATGTCAAACACGGTAAACCGATACCGGTATCTTGTAGTGAGAAGTTGGTGGGGGAGGATTATGGCTGGGGAGATGTATGTTCTCCCCGCTGCTACTGCGAGATTGACATTCTAGAGATAGCGAGTTAACGGGCGACCGCAGATCACCCCAACCGAAGACATCAACCTCTACCCCTGCTTCAACGGCTACAGGTGCGCTCGCCTCGCCGTCCCGCTAGACTACACCGACCCCTCTCCGGGCCATACCGCCGCAATCGCGGTTACAATCCTCGAAGCCACCGACACCAGCAGACCCTACGGCGGCCCCGTTCTCATTAACCCTGGCGGTCCCGGCGGCTCGGGGGTGTTTATGGTCCTAGCCTACGGCGAATTACTCCAACAGATCATCGGCAGGCACCACTCCATCGTCGGCTTCGATCCTCGCGGCGTGAACAATACGACTCCCACATTCACATGCTTTGAGGACGCGCTGCGGAGGAAGGTTTTCATTGAAAAAGATGACGGAAAGGTTCTTGCCGGCGGGAGTGAAGTTGCGGAAACGTACGCGCGGTTTAAAGCCCTTTCTGAGAGTTGTGGAACGGTGGCTGGGGAGGAGAAGGGCGGGTATGTCAATACTCCGTCGGTGGCCAGGGACATGCTAGAGATCTCGGAGAGGCTCTGGGAGTTGAGTGGAGAGAGGGGGAGAGGGCTGCAGTATTGGGGTTTCAGTTATGGGAGTGTACTTGGGAGTACTTTTGCTGCGATGTTTCCCGAGAGGGTTGAGAGAATTGTCGTCGATGGTGACCACTTTACCCTACTATCTCGTGTGGGGGGGGCGGCTGATTGGGGTGAACAGGAATCTGCGATGCGGAAGACTACTATTCTGCTTCCTGGAAAGCCAACCTCCAAGACACGGACAAAGTTCTCGCCAGCTTCTCGACATACTGCTCCCAGGCCGGCCCTGTGAGATGCGCTTTCCACACCGGCTCGACACCAGAGGACGTGACCATCCGCTTACACAACCTGCTCCAAAAGCTTTCAGCAGAGCCACTTCCCATCCCCTCCTCCCAATCAACCACCAGTGCCCCGGAAATAATCACAGAATCAGACATTCGCAACCTCCTCTTCTCCTCCCTCTACTCACCGTTAAGCTGGTTCCCAATCGTAGCCCAGATCCTGGCTGCCCTAGAATCCGGCAACGGGAGGGAATACCTAGCGATCGCTCGCGCGGGCTTCGAATGCGACTGTCCCGGAAGCCCGAGAATGCCGGATACCGGTGGCGAAGTAGCCCTCGCGATCGCATGCTCTGACGGCGCACGGGTGCCCGACGATAGAAGAGCGTTTGACGAGTACCTTCGAGAATTGACCTCGCAGACGAAGGTGTTCGGAGGCATATGGGCCAGGTTTAGGCTCGGCTGTATCAATTGGAGCTTCCGTCCCAAGGGACTGGAGTTCTCGGGGCCTTACAGCGGGAATACCAGCACCCCAGTGCTAATTATTGGGAATACTAAGGATCCGGTTACTCCACTTATAAAGTATCCTCCCTTCCCCATTCCCCCCTCCTTACCTACTCCCCAGTGTTAATCAGTATATCTTAGTGCGCATGCCATGTCCAAAGACTTCCCGGGCTCGGTCGTGCTAGAGCAAAACTCCGAAGGGCACTGTTCGATATCTGCACCATCGCTATGCACAGCAAAGCACATCCGTAGGTATTTCGAAACAGGGGAGGTCCCTCCTGCAGGCACGGTTTGTGAAGCAGATATGAAACCGTTTATCGGCGCTGGGGACGTTGTCAAGACCATGAGCACAGAGGACAAAGAACTATTGAAAGCATTAGAGGAGCTGGCAATGGAGTTGAAGCTGAAACCTTGGTTTCGGCATTTAACTCGGGTTGGATGAATTGTAGACAAGTATACTCGAGTAGAGAGAGTAAATGATACCCAACTCCTATCCAGACTATAATATGCTAGTTCCCGCAATAATCATAATTAAACGAATTAAATCACAATCAGCCGAACCCGGACTTTCCCTTCCCTTACCTTCCTCCCTTCCTCCCTCCCGTTCCCCCGCAGGCAGATCATCCCTGCAATGCTATGCTAAGCCAAGACTGAAGCTCCCCCAATTATTAAGCCATCGGAGAAGGATAGCCGAGTATGCTGTGGCAATCCCAGCGATAGTCTAAGTTACGCCCGAAACAACCGTGACAAACCGTCGCCAAGCCAACCAGCCAGCTATAGCGGGGCTCTTCTGTTGCTTTCAAAGCACCGGTAGCTTCCTACCTTACCTCACCCTCCCAATAACACCCCAACGAACCCCACCCTGACAACTCACTCACTCGATCCGTCTTGTTCCCTTCACTCCACCATACCATACCATAACAATAAGAAAGATAGATTGACAGTAAAGATAAGAAAACAATGCTATCCCGCACCGTCCGCGTTGCACACCCACGCTTCGCCCGATCGATTCGTGTCTGGGGGAAGCGTTGGGAGGCCGAGGTCCGGGATGGGAAGAGGGTGGAGAGGAGGAGCGAGTACGTGCCCGGTAGGGGGTGGGTTGTTGAGCGTGCCGAGGTCGGTATTCCCCTCTTCCTCTGCCATCCATGTATTATTTGAGCTAGCTGGGTAGGGTCGGGGATAAGGTTTTAACGAATGCCATGTAGGAGGAAGAATATGATGGTGGTGGTGAAATCGACCTAATTACCTTGAAGCGAGTTCCCAGGGCACAAAACAGCTGGGATCCGGACATCGATAGGAAGAAGTGCGACCATGAAAGGAATACTGGGTTCTTGGAGGGCTTCCTGCAGGAGTCTTCACCAGCGCCACCATCTCAGGATGCCAAAAGTTCTATCACTCCGCAGAAAAACCCTGACTTGCCGTCAGGTGTTGCGGCTGCTACGCCCACCTACCCAGATCCTGAGCAGGCTCCTCCTCCGCTGCCCCCCCGGCCGACACAACCCCCGCCACCACCGCCACGTGACAAGCCCGAGTCGAGTTCGCTGGAATCGGATTCCGGCTCTGACTCTGACTCTGACATAGATATACTCCCCAGTGATGTTAGGTCTTCTGCCGGACGTCCAGTGAAGAGTAAGTACGAGATTGAGATTGAAAGGGAACGGAGGATGAGGAGAGAGGCCATGATCCTGGAGTGGGAGAGGCTACGTGAGGAGGAGGAAAAGGAGGAGAGTGCCATGAACGATATTAGGGCCTATAGGATGATGCGGGAACAGAAGGAGGCCCAGAAGAGAGAGGCTGAAAGGAAGGAGATTGAGAAAAAAGAGGCTGAAGAGAAGGAGATGCAGAGAAGAGAGGCTGAAGAGAAAGAGATGCAGAGAAGAGAGGAAGAGAGAAGAGAGGCCGAAGAGAAAGAGACGCAGAGAAGAGAGGAAGAGAGAAGAGAGGCTGAAGAGAAAGAGATGCAGAGAAGAGAGGAAGAGAGAAGAGAACAACTCCGACTAGAGAGCCAAAGAGCCGTGGAAACCGAAATGGAGATGGAACGTGAGAGGATTCTCCAAGAAGCCGAGATGAAAGCCGGGAAGGGATCACCAGCCGCTGCTAAAGAAAATAAGGAGGAGTGGGATTGGTCCGGCACCGATACTCCCACCGCCGAGGACATCTACAAGACCCCACAGCACCCCCCAACGCAAAAATACTTTGTTTTAACGCGAAACCCATCCACCAACGACTTCAACTTTGCACCCCTTCCCCTTGCCCTATCCCCCATCTCACTCGAACAAACCACCCCTATAAAAGTGCTCGAGAACATGCAGTCCCCTGAAAAGTTTATCGGTTACTGGGGTGTGGTTCAGAGGCTGGGCTTTGAGATCGTGGCAGGAGAGAGGGAGTGCGTCATTGTCCGTGCCTCCACCGAGGATGCAGACGAGAAAATGGAGAGCATGCTCCAGGAGATTGAAGGGATGCAGAAGCTCCAGACTAGGCCTGTCCCCGAAGACACTGCGCTATCGAAGAGGTTAGACGCAATTACAGCAGACATTGCAGGAAAAATCGGCCTTGGCGGAAAGCCACCGCCAGTAGTGGAGGAGCCACCAAAGGTGTTCGAGGAGTTTTCGAGTCTCGTCGGCGAGACTAGCAAGCCTCTCGAAAAAGAGCCCGAGTCCATCGAGCAGGAGACGGCTAAACCGATGGAAGAAATTGTCAAATCACAAGAAGAAGCATCGCCTGAAGCCCGTGAGCCCACTCCCCCAGAGGAGGACTTCAAATTCAAACGGTCGGACCCCAAACTCTGGGATCAAATCAATGAGGATGCAAAGCACTCCGAGATGGTCGAAGAAAAAATCGAGCCAGAACAGGCGCACCACGAAGTCATCATCACGCCACCAATGAAGACAGCAGCCGAAGAGCCTGTAGAGATAGAAACAAACAACGCCTGGCATGACAAGTACCGATTTACTGAGAATCCAGAAAAGACCTTTCAGCAACCAACCGAGGAGACACTATTCACCGAAGCTCCGAAAGTTATAAAAGAGGTACCGAAAGCAGAGGAAGCGACAAAAAAGTTGGAAACTACCACCGCCGCCGATCCCTGGGCCTTCATTGAAGAACAAACCTCCACAACTCAATCCCCCCCATCAGAAACTACCCAACCCTTCCTCTCCCCGGCCTCGGAAGTCGCGCGAGAGAACTGGGAGAAGAAGCGTGGGTCCCCACCTCCCCTAACCCCAGCAGAAGAACTCCTCGCGAAACCAGTGCTGGAAAAGCCCATCCTTACCGCTCCCACTCCCTCCGAGGCAGTCAACCCGCAGCAACAGGGAAAATCAAAACAAGGTAAAAAGCCAAAGAGGAAGATATTCTGGACAAGTGTCTGGGTGGCGGCGGCCACCGGTGGGACATCGTTCTTGCTTGAAAATTACTTTTGAGCACTTTTTGGTTTCGTTTCGTGCACTTCGTCCTGCTTTTCTCCGCTCCTTTTTGCGTGATTTGATGGTGGTGGTGTACTGTATTTCTGTTTTCTTGCTTGTTTGTTTGCATCTATTCTTTGATTGGTTCGGCGTGGCTTGATGGACTACGTCCGCTCCGTTCCGGGTTGTGGTAGTGGCGGTCATAGGAGCGGTAAAGTACATAATTTAGGAATGGAATTGGTTTGATTTGACTCATAAATTGTCACCCGTGTTGGGTTTTTCTGGTTTCCGGGGGGATCGGTTGTCGTTGCTGCGCCGACACGGCGTTATGGTGTGAAGGGTGGAGATGGCAAATGTTCATTTGAGGTGTGAGCCGGGAACGGGTGTATTTGGAAGGTAGACTGGGGTGGATGAAGGGAGGACGATTCTGACGATCGGACGCTCTGTTTACGACGTTTGGCATGGAAATGATAACTTTGTCTGATTCTTGCGGCCCTGGCCACTGCGCTGCCTCGTGACGGCACCATAGCTGCGCCACTGTACTCTCCTCGCGATAGGTAGGCCAAGCTAGGGCTCTATCGCAGTCAATATTTAGAGGCTAAAGTGCTCGGGAAAAAAAGGGATACAGAGATAAGTAAATCAATTCAATCCACCCGCCTTAACCACGAACCATTCAGCCCGCCGCCTCCCCCTAGCCCAGCAACGAATGAATCTCCTCTCTCTATCCAGAATAGCAAACCATCCCCAAGCGGACGGAAGAAATGAACAGAAAAGCGACCCTTCAATCTTATTCCCATCATAATCTCTTTGCACTATAACCCACACCCCGACCTCCATGCAAGGGATCAACGACACCGCAGCCCATCCCACGGCAGCCCGTTTACTGACCAATATCCCTACCCCCACCGTTATCACAACCTACCTTCCTGCCCCTCCCCTCCATCCACCCCCTCGCAAACCTGCACCCCCCGATCAACAACCACAGCAGCACGCAAATACCTCCCCTGCCTCAGCCTAGCCCCTTGCACACCCTCCTCAGCCGGCCGCGCCAGGGCTTCGAATTGTTGGATCAACTGGCGGATAGAGGGGCTTGTGTGGAGGTATATGCCCGGTTTTCTCGGTCCGAGTGCGGAGGCACCGGGTGTTGGGGAGGGGGAGGGTGGGGGAGTTGAGGGGGAGTTTGTTGAAACCGGGGATGTAGGGGAGTTGGTTAAGGATGGGGTTGTGGGGGGAGAGGGGGGATACAGGAGGTGGGAGAAGGCCGAGGCGGGGAGTGAGGGGGTGTGGGACATATTATGTTGCCTCTAGCCGCAAAGGTCCGGCTGACGGATTTGGTTGATTGTCGTGATGGGTTGGAGCTGTGGTGGGAGGAAGGGAGAAGGTGGAAGGATAAGTTCCACCCCGGAGCGAGAGAAAGAAACTCCATGGCAATGGGGTCACCAGCTAGCCGGGTAGGGTGTTGCCAGCTAACTAGCTATCATAGCTAGCTACGCTTCACTACCCTACATTACGTTGCCATGTTAGGAACAACCCCCCTCCCCCCCCCAACAAACGTAAGTAAGGATCTCATAGTAGCTATGATATGGTACCTTCGTGGCCATCATGTTGCCATCACATTAGCACCAAGCTGCCGGCTGAAGATCCGAAGGCAATCTCGCCCACCCCCCGGGAGTCTCACGAGTACCGAGCATGGCGCCCGGCACCTACACCAGGCGGGGGTAATAGGATAGACCGTGAGCACCCAGAGAACGATAAATACTTTCCTCGAGCACAAAGGAGCGATTTGCCCCAATATCTCCTCGTTGAGCGCCAACCCAGTCTACCCCCAACGAGAGGCAACAGGGGAAAAAATTGAGAGGATACGATGGGCCAGTCCGAATGAATGAGCGGGGTCAGTAGAAGGCAAGTTACTTTTAACGGTTTCCGCACATTTGTGTTGTTATCACGCCACGATAGGACCCATGGGTTCATCTGGTGGGTGGGGCTCTGCACACTATAGAGGTTGAATATAAGTGTAGACTATGATAGTATGGTTTGTTTCCTCCCTGGCTCGTGGGTAGTAGTAGGTGGGTGCAGGACTGACACCTGGCGATTATGCACACCATTACCCCTTCCTTTGCTGCCGAATTTCACGGCACCCAAGCGCACACACAAACTGCTACCAAAGAAGTCTTGCGGACAGCTAGCTGTGGGCGGGAAAAGGGTACCGTAAATCACAGAGTGCAAAGTAACTTTGTCCCGGAGACCTCCAGGAAGCCCAGTAACAGAGACAGAAACTCCCCACCAGAATTCCTTCTCCCGTACAAGTCAATGTCCAAACGGCGGTAGACTGCAGAACCAATGGTGAGGCTTGAGTTTCCCCAAGTCCACCGGAAGGATAGTAAAATACTGCAGCTAGTGCTCAGAGATAGTTTTGTGTATTTCCAGCCAAGTGAACCCGGAAAGATCTCGACGCCCAGATTTACAAGCACGAGATCCAGTGCAGTTTCGGATCCCGGTGACAATGGCATTTCCCGGCATGCAAGTTACCATGCGCAATAAGCAAAAATAATAATTGGACTTGTCTCTATCAGGAGGAATAAGATATCAGGATTCTTGGTAAATAAATTTCTTAGTTCCCTAGGAAACCTGTTTTACAGGTTTACTCAATGAGTAATTATTATGGTCCCTCTTAGGGAGAGACCGTTAGAAGAAAGTCAAGTTTATCCAGTACCACACCAGAAGGCCGATCCGCTCCGACACAAAGCTCCCCCACGCCAGCAGGTTCCTGGCCGCTGCATATTTGTGCGGGGTAAGGGGTTCAGGTTGAAGTTAGATTACAAGAGAACGGGTGCCTCCTTCTTTGCTCGTAAAAGGCAACCCCACATGCACAGGCGGTGAAGATTCCCCTGTCCAAAATCTATTGTGGAAGGTGGTTTATATCATACCCTCTTGGTTGAGTCTTTCCGAGCTAAGTTCGAAATCATTAAATTTTCGGGACCGATTTTGAAATTGTCGAAAAGGTATTTCGTTTGTCCGCTTGTTTATGGCTATATTAACCGTAGATTCTCTAGGCATGGACGCTTGAGAAGTCGATCGTATTCGGGAATGCGCATTTAAACCCCGTCGTTCGTTTCGGCCCAAGTTTTGTGAAAGTTGTATCATCATTGCAGGCTCGCTAAAAGAATAGAGTTTAGCAGTAGACTAGGGGTCCGCCAACGCCCCCGGCGACCCGGATAACAGGAAACCGGTAGCCTTGCCAGACCGATGTCGAGCCCAGATGTGGGGCCGCGCATAGCTCTGGCCAGTGCTGTGTTGGGCGGATTGAGAGATCGATCCCTATACCACCTGTTGGAAGTATTCCGGTATGATAATTACTCCACAGTGTCGGATGATATCTGTGCGGTGTTAAGTCAAGTATGGTATCCCCTCCGCCAGTCATACGATACCATGGTAGCGATTATACGGCCAGTAACTAGATCAGAATGTTCTCCGGAAATACCTAAGGAAAGTGATTGGAGCTGATTACATTGTGCCACCGTTACAGTTTTATCAGAGCACGGTAGGAGCTTTGGAGGTTTCCATTGATCCAGATAGGTGTGGGAAGGGTATGGTATTATATGGGCACTCGCCAACCCAACCCAAATTATGATACTTACATAAAATCCCGAAAGCCTACCCCTGTCAATCTACCGCTTGTATGATATTTCCACAACACTCATCCATACTATACAAGCTTCTCTTCTGCTATTTTCCTGACCCCTATTTTCGCTTTCTGGTTTGGGAAGGTGGATATGGTCAAAAACTCCCTCATACCCTCATGATCCTCCTCCCTCACCAACTTTTGAGGCTTAATAGGCTTGGGCTATAACTTTCTCATTTGGGTTTACCTGAAAAACACATCCCTCATAGTGTTCAGCCAATGGTGCTCATGCTAGGTTATTGACTCTAAAACCTGTCCTCTCCTCCCTCTACAGTGGTACCTTGCTATAACTGTATGAGACTTCAATTCAGCCTAGTCCTTTCAGGGTTAACAGCTCTTAGGAGTTGTTTGCTCAGTTGGGCTAGTTCCTTTTCCAATGGCCGGAACTCTTGACAATGTGTGGTCGGTAGAGCACTGTCTCAGGCTGCACCCCCATTTGACCGGTTCGTGACAGCTTTCTCCTGGGTCCAGCATGCTCTAGCTGGGTGCTTCTATTATGTAAAATGAATATGAAATTGGTCTACCCACTATCCAACCTACCTTGTCAATGGTATTGAGTGGGGCAAAAGTAGGAAATATTTTTGTTCTCAATAAGTTTCTTTTGTTTTTTTCCTTTGTTTAAAGTAGTTTTATAGGTAGGTGTTACAATCTGGGTAGAGGAGCGCTAGCTAGGTGATGGAAGCAAGGAACAGGTTTCACACATGATCATGTTTAGAGGTCATAGGATTAAGTTATAGTTTCGCATATAACCTTATTACTAGATCATGGGGCTTATTTATATTTAAATTGTATTTCGCACATGACATACGATTGACACCATGGGAGAGGTCCAGACTTGTTAGTAAGACTTACTGGCAAGGCAGACTCATTTATATTTCGCATATGTGACTTGTTTATATTTTGATTTATATTTATGTTTGATTTATATATTGCATATGACCTCGTTTAGAGGTCATGAGATTGTTTTATATTTTGCGCACATAACTCGATTGAATTATACGATGTTAAGATTGATTTTGTACCTGATCTTGATTGAGGATTAGGGCAGAGTTAGGGTTGTGGGGAAAGGCTTATATAAAGGCCAGGTGTTTACAGATAGGTTAGCTCTTCATGCAACCATCTACTATTATTTCCTATCTACAACTTTACATTCTTTCCTATTCAAAAACCTTTATACTCCAAACCTTTCTACTATGCAGAAAAGACATAGGGTGAAGAATCTATCCGCTTTGCAGAGTAACTTTGCTATATAAAGACTAAGACTCTCAGCACTGGTGAGAAACCGATTCTTACGTGAGAAGACTAAGATAGAGCCAGGAGATGCGAGGAGCTCTTGGACACAGTGCAGGGCAGTTCAGAAGATGAAGGTTGTTAACTGTCGCAAGTATCATAACATCATATGACCCAACTGGGTCATGTGTGCAAAACATAAAACAATCTCATGACCTTTAAGTGAGGTAATGTGCGAAACCTAAACGAGTCTGTCTTACCAGTCAGCCTTACTGACTGGCCTAGACCCATCCCATGATATCAATTGTCTATCATGTGTGAAATATAAATCAGACGCAAAACATAATTCAAAATATAAACAAGCCACATGATCTACTAATAAGGTCATATGCAAAACATAAACAAGTCTGCCTTGCTGGTAAGCCTTACCAACAAGTCTAGACCTCTCCTATAACACCAATCGTATATTATATGCGAAATGTAACTTAAACATAAATGAGCCCCATGACCTGCTAAAGAGGTTATATGCGAAACTATAACTTCACCCTATGACCTCTAATTGCAGTCATATGTGAAACCTGTTCCTCACTTCCCTCACCTGGCTAGCACTCCTCTACCCAAATCATGACAGCTTGCTTCCTGCGTAACCAGTACGGGTTACTAAGATTTTATGTTTCGCTTCACAGTATCATTTGATACTTGTAGTGTTTTGTGTGCTATCGGTTGATACACACATTGTTTTATGTTTGGTTTCACAGTATTGTTTGATACTTGTAGTGTTTCGTGTGCTATCGGTTGATACACACAATGTTTTGCAATATCACTCATACTGGAGATAAGCGATATGCTGTATTTAAAGACCGCTGATTCCCACGATGGAAACAGCAGACTTCGACAGAAAGTATTCTTAAATATACTTGGTTGAACGGTTACTTCTTTGATCTCCTATTACACCCCGTTCGAAGCCTCCTTTAGCAAGCAGCGCTCGCTTCGTGTTGATCACGAAGCCATCTGCTCCTATCGTACCGCTACATGACTAGGGCCTGGCCCGAACACGTTACATCCTGCCTGGGCCGGGTCGGGTAGTCTGCATTGATCTTTTTGTATTCTTGGCAGAGGGGCTACTTATGCCAAGGTTGTGGCTATGCCACAACTCATGTCTGAACACTGGCTTGCAACTGTGGGCACTCTCAAGAGAGTGCCAGACAGCTCAATGGTCTTAGACAGCTCAACGGTCCTTGGGTGTTGCCATAGAAACTCTGTTTTAATGGAAACTGCATTGCCATAGAAACTTTATTGCTAAGAATTCTTTTACAATTCAGCTATTGTATGACAGCATAGTTACACTCATTATAATACAACTCTATAAATATTCATATTCATTTATTTGTGAATACTCAATTTCCATATTGGCATCTACCAAAGTGATAAAAGACATATATGCCAATAAGATAAATGTGTTAAGAGAAGTTCCTTGTATATTAGTTGTTGGTTTAAATATAGTAATTCTGTCGTCTGGCAGAGATGCAGTGATTTTACATATAAGAACTATACTACCATACTGAATGACTGAGAGTTGCCATTCAGGTTGGAGGTTTAGTTAATCATACTAATATACAATAGCTTAATGAGCTACTAGTACTATCTTGTTTATATAGTAGCTCAATTGCTTTGCCATTGTAGTACAACATAATTGAATAGTTCAACCCCTTTAGACTCAAACCATTTTACCATAATATAGATCAATAACTCTCAGGCTTCCTAACTCCTATATTGTATTGGTTTAAGTTCTTTAAAACTCTCTATCTTTGTAGTTCTCCAGTTATTCAGCTTTCCAGTTCTCCAACTCCTCAGCTCTTCAGTTATTCAGCTTTCTAGTTCTCCAACTTCTCAGCTCTCCAGTTCTCTGGCTCCTCAGCTCTCCAGTTTACCAGCCTCTCAGCTCTCCCCTTCTCCAGCTCCTTAGCTCTCCAGCACCTCAGCTCTCCTGTTCCTCAACTGTCTAGTTCTCCTGCTCCTCAGCTCTCTAATTTTCCAGCTTTTTAGCTCTCTAGTTCCTCAGTTTCTTTACTCTTTTACTTACTAAATATTATAGTTAGTAGCTCTCCTTCATGTTATAATCTTTTACATTCTATATTTAGTCTATATTCTAACTGTATATACTATAACAGATATCTCTGCTATGTATGGCATCATCATCGAACTCAGCACTGATTCCTCCAAGTCAGTATATTGAGCCATATCAAGATATTGAGGCCCAAATTCAAGCAACAATCACATTCCTTGTTACAACTAGAGATGATAATCCCAATTTTTCAAAAATATTACAGAAGTATGAGGTTCCAGTAAGACAACTACAAGCATGCTGGCAAGGGTACCAATCAAAGATTAATCGACCTGCTATCAACTCCAAGTTATTAGACGACCAAGAAGCTACTATCTGCCAGTATCTGGACAGGTTGGACTCTGTAGGAACAAGTGCTAGGCCTCAAATGGTATCAGGTTATGCAAATACAATTCTAAAGAATACGTATTCTGGTCCTCTACTAATACCAGTTGTCAGTAAAAAATGCACATGAAGATTTCTTGATCGCTATCCTGAGTACTTTGTATGCAAGCAATGTACCATTGATGCTGATTGGAAAAATACTCATCATCCTGCTGATTTGTATACCTGGTTTACCAAGTATCTAACAGTTTGCAATCAATATAAATTCAAGATAAGAGATATCTACAACTTTGATGAAACAGGATTCCGAATTGACATTGGCCATGACCAATGGATCATAACACAAGATCCCAATTGTCAGGCCTACCTTGGTAGTTCCACTAATCGAGAACTTGTTTCTGTCTGTAAAACAATAAGTGGAGATAGATATGTCCTTCCTCTAATGATAATTGTTCCAGGGGCTATACATCAGGAACCCTGTTATACCTCTACCTCCATATCAGATAACTACCTTATTGGTTTATCTGAAACTAGTTATAGTAATAATATGTTATCAATAAAGTGGATTGAACACTTTGAGTCATTTTCGTCTTTATACCAACAAGGTCAATATTGAATTCTACTCCTGGATGGCTTTGGCTTATACTGTATGAAAGAGTTTCTAGACTACTACGATCTTCACAAGATAGTAGTCTTTTGTCTTCCTCCACATACAAGTTACCTTGTACAACCGTTAGAGGTGGTTGTTTTTCAACCATATAAGTATTACCATCCTGAGGCTATAGAATCAGCTACCAGAACTGGATGCACTGAGTGTGACAAGATTGAGTTCTTAGATATGATTGATTCTATCCAGCAGCAAACATTTAAAAAATCTACTATCCTCTCTGCGTTTCAAGCTACTGGTCTTACTCCTTATGATCCAAAAAGAGTAATTTGCAAGTTACGAGAAGCTTGTATCCCCTCTACAGGACCAGTTATACCACCACCACTGCAAGGCTCTATGTCTTCTTCTACTACACCACTTACAATACAAAGACCTAAGAGGTGAGGCGAGGAATTGACAAGAGAGGCAGCTGATTTTTCTCCCACCTTTCAGCGAAAGTTGAAATTGGTTCTAAAAGGGGGGTTGGCCCAAGCACAGTCTGGGCCGTTACTATAGAGCATTTGGAGACAACAAAAGCAGCTGAGCAAGCAAGGAATTTGAGGTGTAGGGGTCAAAACAGAAGGCAGGTACTAAAAGGTGGGGTTCCTTATGCCTCAGAGGCACATCAAATAGTGAAAAAGAAAGAAGGATGTAGAGCTAGAAAGAGCAGAAAAGCAGTTGAGACAGGCACAAAATGCAAAAAAAGTGTAGAGCAGGCTGAATGTAAGCCATTAATAATAGGAATGAAGGCATATGTTAAAGAGAGATGTATAATTCAATCCTAGGAAAATAAACGATCAAAGTTAGTAGTTACTGGTATTAAGAGGCAGGCAAGATTGCGGGAATTAATGTAAAATAAAAAGTATTGCTTCTGTGTTGCCGTATTGTTATATTGTATTAAGTTACCAGTATCATGTTTCTATAGCAACATGTCAGATAATATTCTATTGAGCTAGGAGGTTGCTATAGCAACACCCAAGAACTGTTGAGCTATCCAAGACCATTGAGCTATCTGGCGCTCTGTAACGGGGGCACCCCTAGGAAGATAGATCCCAAGGTTGCGACCGCACCAAACAACTTCAAACTTATCGCCAAAAGTTCACACAGATGTAAGAGTAAAGTAGACGGTAAAACTTAATATCGTTAAGCCTGACGCTTCACTCAATTAAGGTCTCGAGAGGATTGATTGTTGGAGTAGGAGAGTTCTCGCATAGACTTTCAGGTAGTTTTATCTTATGCCAGAAACTCCCCCATCAGTTTACTCCAACTATTCGAGCACACCCTTCTCCGCTAAGGGCGGTCCGACACGTCTCCTGACACCCCCTTCGGGCATGTATGTGTCGACCCGCTCTAGTCGGCGTTCACCATATGTGCATATCGTTTCTGCGGCGCATTTCCATTCTGCCCGCCGGAGTGAAAACCTCTGCGCATCGGGGACTTGCCAGTGGCTAACTGTCAAGACCCCTTGCTGAACTAGACTATCTATGACACCCTTCCCATGCGCGTTGATTTCTTCTTGACGCCGGAAGCTACCGTGAGCGGTTTATCTATCTACTATTTACGAGTCTCGGGCTTCCGGTGTCTTCCGCAGGGTACGGTGGTCCAGGAGTGATCCAATGGGCGCTACCCATGACCACTACCTCGGATACACCTTACCTGCGGTAGGAATCATGCTTTTAGTGTCTCTGCACTTCCCTCTCAGAGCCTATGGCGTTGGGGACATCCTTGGGCGTGGTAGGTGCAAAACGTTCCCAGTCGTCCCGGCACCACCCGGGACTACCTTCGGGACCCCCACGGTTAACTCCCGTTAACTCCGTCAGTTTTGGTCCGTTTTACTCCGAACAACTTGGAGGAGGTACTCCACCTTCCACCCTATGCCCCCTTATATATCCTGCGAACAGCTTACGGTCGACCGGACGGCAGCAACGTATACGGTGTTGCAAGCAGGTCTCCAAAGATCCTCCTTTGCTAGACTGCACACAACTACGCAACCGTTTGCCCATGACGTCCGGGCCTCAAGGCGGGGCCGGAGGGGCATGATAGGAATAATGTCTCCAATTTACAGCTTCTTCGTAGCTGCGTAGCTCGCCCAATAGCATCTCCCGGAACTCCAGATTCCAGTATTCTGCATGGCTTCGTGTGACAAACATTCCAGTCATTTTTCCCAAACTCCCCGAGGGACTTCGTGTTGAAAGGTAGGGTAACTCAGGTCCTTGAACAGGGTAACCCAAGCCTCAAGGCAGGGTAACCCAGTCCTGAGGGTAGGGTAATCTTGTCCGGTGGACAAGTGGACTTTCTCCTGTTACCCTATCTATCCCACTTCCGGAGATAGACACACTGGGCCTTTCTCCAGTTACCCAGCCTAGCTGTGTATTGCCCCTTCATAGGTCCCTAAGTATGCTGACACCAATCTCGGGTGTAGCCATGTACCTAAATACTTGTGCCCACTAAGTCTGCTCATCTCGGAGCCCGGGCCATCGGGTCTCCGTAGGTCAAGTACTCACTTGCCTGCCGGTTCCTACCAGTTCGCCTCTAGGCTACCTGTATGGGTGTAGGTTCCGGCTGCCATAGCTCATGTATGCTGGGTCATTACACGCTCTGTTGAGAGTGCCTACGGTTGCGAGCCAGCGAGCAGATATGGGTTGTGCCATAGCCAGAACCTTGGTATGAGTAGAGTGGAGTCTTTTTTGGCATGGGATGTGTGGTTGATTCCATACCAGAAGAACTTGGAGTAGCTTGTTTTTCCCTTGGTTAGTGCTAGGAGGTTTTTGACCAGCATAACCAAGTGTTTAAAATAGGTATGTAGTGTTGTGTCTCCATAGGGGCAGTATTGTACCTTTAAACCAGAGGTTCATATCATCAAACAAGTAAATTCTAGGATTTAATAAAAAAAAAAAACTCATCTATCCGATAAGCACACAAAGCCCAAGTCCAATCTCTTGACTGCTCCAACTACTATGTCTACTATACCGTACCATGCTAAAACCCATCCATGAGCAGAATGTCTCAACCAGCCCAGCCCAGTACACTGGACAGTATGTAGCACAAATTATGATAAGATTATTACAGCTTTCTATTGGCTATATAAATACAGATGCAAGGATCCACCTAGGCCCATACGCCATCACTGGTTGAGGAGATGGGTATTACAGTAGAGGGTTTGTGTCCGTGGACCTATGTGGTAGTTACTAGAGTATTGCATGAATTCATAGTACCTAGCAGGGATCTGGTGTTACAGGGTACCGGTACAGCACTTGTGAAATACATATTATAATTTTGTCCAAATCAGAACTATTGAATTCAACAAAGTGAGAACTAAAAAAGCCAAACATATTATCATCATTACCAGCCATTATATATTGTATTGATTTTTTATCATCCTCTTGCTAATCACTTATTCCATCAGGACAGACCAAAATCACTTCTCAGAAAGAAGAAGAAAAACAATGGTGAAATAAGAACAGAAGATAAAAACATCATCAGTGCAAAGATAAATTGAAAACTAAATACTGATAATTGTAGGAGATATTAGGAGGAAGGAGAGACATTGGGAGAAGGTATTGGGGGGAGGCAGTGGGGGAGGTGTTGCAGAGAGGCATTCTAGAAGGGTGTTGAAGGGAGGTTTAGTGGTACTTGTAACCGGTACAGGTACTAGGTTATGGTTTATATTTTGTTTTACAGTATTGTTTGATACTTGTTATGTTTCAAAGATATCACTTGATACTTTGATTGTTTTATGTTTGATTTGATAGTATCATTTGATACTTGTTATGTTTCAGAAGTATCGCTTGATACTTTGAATGGTTTATGTTATCGCTAATACAGCAGATGAGTGAGAACTTGTATTTAAACACTGCTGATTCCATGATGGAAATAGCAGTCTTCAACTGACAGTATCTTTAATATACTTGGTTGAACGGTTAGTTCTTGGTCTTCTTTTACGCCCTTTCGAAGACTCCTTTAGCCTACACAGCTCTCGCCTCTTGCCCAGCAAGCAGGCCACCTGTTACTATCATACTCAAAGTGTGATTAGCACCCTAGGTGTGAACATGTTACATTGTTTTAACGTCAGCAAGTCGTTATAAATATTTTACCTGGATGAGGCCTGATCAACCTACAGATGTCTACCAAGAAATACTAGCAGCTGGAAGGGGCAGAACCCATGGCGGTCTGCTTCACCAGCACACACTATTGAAACCCTGAGGACGAGGAGTGGGAAGCAGGTCCCACAAGAAGGGCTAGAATGCCCCAGACAATCCAAGGAGCCAAAGGACATGACACAGTCCAGCACTGATAAAGCTGCCAGGCAGCTTGGGAAAGACCAGGCTTCACAAACCTTAGAACAACCTAAAGAAGAACAAGTCGAGACATCAGAAAACCCCCCACTATCACCAAAGAACCCCTCCAGAACAGAGGACAGCAAAAGCGAGGAAAGTGAATCTGATATGTCTAGCTCAGAAGGCCCGCCACCTCCACCAGTACCCCCAACTGGTAGCACTGGTGACCAACCAGGAAAGAAACCTAAGATAAAGCTACCACTACCAGAGAAGTTCAGTGGGAAGGGAGATGACCTCAAGCCTGAAGCATTCAAGTGAGGGGGAACCTCGATATGCCAGTACCTGCTTACACAAGGCATCAAAACAGCTGAAAAGGAACCAGGACTCTATGTTGAAGCTTTCTGTGCAGGAGCTATCTTGGAAGCAGACCACGAATGCATGGACAAATATGATAGGAGAGACTACATCAGTGGCCAGACAGTTCTAGAATATCTGCAGAAACGATTCCAGTCAAGCTGCAACCGAGAAGAACTGTACAAAGCCTTCAACAGCATTCAGCAAGTGCGGAATGGCAGAACAGAAAGGGTCACAAAGATAGCTATAGAGCTCCTAATATACCGAGGATGAATGCCTGAACTCACAGTTAACAACTATGCACTGAAGCGAAGATTCCATGACACCATGGATACTCGACTTAGACAAGTGGTAGAACCAATGGAATGGGAAGACAATGATATAGATGACATTGTTGGAAATGCAGAATGACCGGATACGATCCTGCATGAAACTGGTGCTTATGGAAAGCAAAGTACAGCAAAGCGAAAGAGAAGACCACAAGAGAAGCCGCACCAACAGGAGAGGAAGATGAAACTGACCCAGAAGAAGATCCCCAGAAATACCAAACAGAAACAAAAGGAGAATGGAGAATGCTTTGAATATGGAAAGAAAGGACACATGGCATGAGACTGTCCCACCAAATGACAGATCAAGACAGAAACATCAGCAAACCAGGTTGAGACACAGGAGTTCAAAGAGGTGGAAATCAACTCAGCAGATGCGGAGACTGAGATCAAGTGCTACCAAACCCTTCCAGCCCCTACTCTTCATCGCCACTGAGCTTTGCAGAGAACCATCTTGATTAATAGTACACACGCCAGGGTATTATTTGACACAGGAGCAGTGGGTGCAGACATCATTAGCAACATCTTCGTCACAACCCAGGGCATCTCGACTCACCTGATGAAAACACCAGTCACTGTAAACATGGCCATAAAGGGTTCACAATCAACAAGTCATAAGACTTGTGAAGTAACTGTCCAACTCGGTTTGACTAGACTACCAAACCAAAGGATAATGGTTGAGAATTTGGCGAAATATGATGCACAACTAGGAATGCCTTTCCTGACCCAGCACAGGGCTGTTATCCAATGCGGTGAAGCAGCAATTGAACTCCCTGAGAAAAAAGTCTGAGTACTATGCAAACCAACCAGTGCGGAGTTGAGAGTGGCAATTTGCAAAACTGAACAGGAGGAAATCCTAAGCAAGTTTGTGGATGTATTCCCAGAGAAGATTCCGGAGACTTTGCTGCTCCTTAGAAAGGTTAACAACCACATTTGCCTAAAAGATACAACAGACCTTCGAAACCAATCGACATATACTATACCTAAAGCATACAAAAGAAAGCTCTGTGATTGGATAAATGAGAAATTAAGGACTGGAGTTACGTACAGTCGTGTCCCAAAAGTCTTCGTACCCCTAACCAATACAACCAAGTGAACATCAATGAACATAATAACCACAAATAAATAAATAAAAAGAGTTAATTCGAAGACATAGTGAAATATAAGTTGTAAAGACTATCTTTGAAAATTATTGTAAAATTTTGTTATCAAATACAGTTTACAGACTGTCATGTCTAAATACTGACCAAAATGTAATTACTTAAAACAAGCCTTTTATAATATTTTTTATCTTTATAACCTACTTTGAAAATAATTTAATACTAAATACGATTGATATCTGAGTAACAGTGAATCAGGATATAACATATAAATAAAGTGTCCATGAAAAATCAGTTAATGGGTTAAGATTTCTCCACATGGGTATTTTAGTTAAAATATTAGGTATGTAGTTTCTCTACCCTTATAGAAGAACATGTATTAATTAACATTAGAGGGTAGGTAATATCTTTTGGAAATATATGAGTATGTTGTACACAAGTCTTACAGGAATTGGGAGTGTTCTCCTCTACCAGTAGTCAAAATTGATACGTACTTAACGAATTTGAATCGACCTTCTTTGGAGTAGAATATTACTATAGTATAAATTCTTTTATTAAATTCTCTACCATCAGAATAATCACTATCTAATACTAGATCTAACCTATTATGTAACATATTTTTGAATCAATGTTTCAGTTGTCTATTATAGATTATAAATGACCAACTTATTAATCTTTTTTATAATATTGACTAGGGTATTGAAATTTTGAATCTTATGCATAAAACAGTACTAAATAACCTCCAAGTGACTTCTGTACAATCTCTAGAAGGTATTCTTTACTATAAACATAATTTCAGAGTTGCAAATAAGAATATATTTACATTTAATTGTTCTTTTATACAATTTCAATTGCTGTAACTAAACTTGTATATTAATAATAACTCCACTATTTATATAGCATGTAGTTTAGCCCAATATAACCTTCTATATCTTAAGTTTCATGACTTATACTTTTGTCTCTAAATTCTTGTGTATAGATTTTTAAGATCTAGTTATGTAGTATATAGTTTTTGTTGAAATTTCTTACTAAATCCAGCTGATTTCAGGTTTGGTGTAGGATAGTACAACCATATAATATTTTAGCTTTATTATTACTGATATTTCTACTCATGCTAGTCAATAACCTAAATATGAATTTTATAATTTTATTTACATTCCTTTAGATTTATTGGAAAATGTTGTAGGTTGGAGTATTAGATGGTATCCATTGCTATGCAGAGGTGCGAAGACTTTGCAGACATGACTGTACCAGACCAAATCCCCAGGAGCATCGTCCATGTTTGTTCAGCCAAAATCCGATGGAAGAATCAGACTACTAGTGGATTTGAAATTACAAAATAACAACACAGTTGTGGATAGCTCACCGATCCCAAATCTGACACAGATCCTGAATGCTGTGGGAAGGGCAAGATTCCGAAGCAAGATAGATCTTAGTAATACCTACTTCCAGACCTGAGTTGAACCAGAAAATGAGAAATTCAAGACCTTCAAAACCCCTTTTGGTGGATTTGCAAGCAAGGTAATGTTGCAAGGTGACATGAATGCACCCTCTACCTTCATGCACATAATAGAAGATCTACTTGGTAACTTTCTACACCACTTTGTGTGGGTGTATATTGATGATAACCTTATCTATTCGGACACAGAAACAGAGCACATACAACATATCAGAAGGGTATGTGAACGATTGCAGCAGGCAAGGTTTTACGCCAGGAGAAAGAAGTCAACCCTATTTACAAAATCACTGGAAGTACTAGGACATGTTATAGACAATGAAGAGATTCATGCCGCCCCTGGGAAACTAGCTTCGATTGAGGAATAGGCCACACCAAGAAACCAGAAGGAAATGCAGCAATTCCTGGCTCAAGTAAACTATATCGTGCAATTTCTACCACGCCATGCTACTGTCATGGTACCCCTTGCAGGTCTGACAGGCAAAGCAGAGTTTGTCTGGACCAACACATACGATAAAGCATTATACAATATCAAAGAACTAATCAAACAAGCACAGGTGATCAGATGGATAAATTATAACTCAGAAGATCCCATATGGCTAATAACCGATGCCTTGGATATTGGGGTCGGAGCATGAGTTGGCCAGGGGCCAACACATGAAACAGCCCACCCAGTGGCACTCCACAGTCGGAAGTTTACAAACTCACAGACCAACTATGGTACTACAGACCAGAAGGCACTGGCAGTGATCGATGCACTCCAAGCTTTCAACCACATGCTTATGCGTTCCAAATTTACTATTATCACAGACCACCAACCCCTGGTAAACCTGAAGACCGACCGAATCCCTGGCCAAAGAAGGACTTGCGGGATAAGTGAGCTAAGAAAATATGATGCAAAGGTGGTGTACAGTCCAGGACGAACAAACCATTTGGCAGATGCACTCTTGCACATTTTCAAAGACTCTGATGACCAGACTCTACCACTTATTCTTGATCACACCCTTGAGGATGATGATATCTCTGACGCAATCTCCTACAAAGATCCTTCTATAGCACTAGTCTCGATGGCTCACAAAACCTTTCCTACCTCCCCAGAGTCTGCTATGTAGTTCTGGGAACCACACACTTACCACCAACCTGAGATAGGAGAAGACGAACTCTCCTCTATGGGTGGTACAGAATATGGCTTTGAATGGGACGAACCCACGTCCCAGGCAGTGGCAGCACTATCTGATGAACTGATGCAACCTCCAGTGACCCTCCTAAGTCCTCAGCCACAACGACACCTTACTATCCCAGCAATAGAAACCCACATGGCGACTCCTCCATCGAGCCCACCAGGACTACCTGCAGCAGACCCCCTGTATGGAGGACCACTTAACATCTACAACAATGAACCAGTTGTCTCAGTTGTACCCCCCCCCCAATAGATGCATACCGCTGTGTTCTCTATAATGTCCTGGAGGAAGAAGAAGATACAGAACAGATCATGCCCAGAGCGCAACAGATTGAAGATAAACAGGACGTTATCGATACATCCCATGAAATGCAGAGTGTTTTCCAACAACAGATAGTATCTGGATACCGACATGAACCAATCTGCTCCCGTGTTATAAGGTGCGCTAGACAAGGAGACCTGGAAGGACCCTATATAGTGGACGGAAAACTATACATAAGGACCCGTTAGGGTGAACACTGCCTCTTTATCCCCAAAGGACAGGTGTTCAATGGACAAACCCTGTGAGATTATGTCATGTATGAGATACATGGCAAAGGACACCACAGTGGAGAATAAAACCTCCGATATGCGACTGAATATGTCTACTGGCCTAAGATGGCGAAGGACTTTCATGATTATGTGAAGCAATACAATACCTGCCAAACAAATAAAGAACCAACCCACAGACCAGAAGGAAGAACCCAAACACCTGACCCAGCTCCTGAGGTGTCCAAACCGATCGCTATTGATTTCGCAGGATTTTTCAACAAGTCAAATGGATTTGACCTTGTCCTGGTAGCAGTGGATCGATTAAGCAGCTATGTGTGGCTTATACCTACCAGCATCACAGTCACAGCAGAAGGAACAAGAAAACTCCTGGAACGAGACATCTTTACCCCTCATGTCTACCCCCTATCAATAATCAGTGATGCTAACCCTCGCTTTAAATCTAACTGGTGGAAGCAGACATGCAAATCCCTTGGAATCGAGCACATCACAGTGGCACCTAGTCACCATGAAACAAATAGACAGGTTGAGCGAAAGATTCGCGACCTCAAGACCAGCTTGAGGAACATGGTCAACAGACCTCAGACAAACTAGGAACCCCTCCTTACTACCCTCACAGCATACCTAAATGCTGGCTTCTCCGAAACTCGCAACATGTCACCATACAAGGCAATATATCGACACAACTACCCCCTACTTCTAGTAACCCTCTTTAATAATTCAGTAGTCCCTGCCTAGGACTACTACCTCAACCAGCACCAAACCGATGTGAACTTGGCTTTCCAGGCAGTAAAGCAAGCCAGACACCGAAGCGTAACTACAGCAGCATGATGCAGAAGACCTTACACACCTACAGAGGTTGGAGAATTAGTCCTGGTACATGGAGCACTGTTTGCATCAACATCTGGAAGGAGCAAGAAACTACAATCTTGCTGGCGAGGACCATTCAAAGTACAGGAATTCGATGAGTTTACCGAGAACTACACAGTGAAAGATGGACAGACGAACCTATCGGAAGGACACTGGTATCTTCCACTCTACCTTCATAAAGTGCTACTACCCAAACGATGACCAAAGATTCCCTGGACGAGCCCATACTCGCCCTACCCCAATCCTAATAAAAGAGTGTAACGGGGGCACCCCTAGGAAGATGGATCCCAAGGTTGCGACCGCACCAAACAACTTCAAACTTATCGCCAAAAGTTCACACAAATGTAAGAGTAAAGTAGACGGTAAAACTTAATATCG
>PYWC01000063.1:422038-435793 GCA_003182015.1 Tuber magnatum
TGGGCGTAGCCATGTACCTAAATACTTGTGTCCACTAAGTCTGCTCATCTCGGAGCCCGGGCCATCGGGTCTCCGTAGGTCAAGTACTCACTTGCCTGCCGGTTCCTATCATTTCGCCTCCGGGCTACCTGTATGGGTGTAGGTTCCGGCTGCCATAGCTCACGTATGCTGGGTCGTTACAAAGAGAACCAAGAGTTGGAAGTTGAGGAAATCTTGGACTACAGAAAACGATACAACAATAACAAATTCCTAGTGAAGTAGAAAGGATATCCACAAATTGAAGACAGCTGGGAACCTCTGGAAGACCTCGAACACAGCATGGAGCTGGTGAAGGAATGGTGGGAATACAACATAGATGGAACACCACCAAATATTCAACAGATCTCAATAGGAATCGCCAGGCCAGCCACAAGGTACTGGTCACCAGAGATGCCTGATACCCACCGGTTAGGAGAAGAAATCGATGAAGGACCAGCAAAGGAAGGCTTTTGGACAGGTTACTTTAATAGTGAATTCGAGTTGACCAGTGAGAAGGACGAAGCAATAGAGGACGCAGCACTTGACTACTATTTCTAGAACCAAACACCCCTCCATCCGAAACCATAACAATATCAAACTATGTAGAACTTAGTGTGGGGCAGCACTATGAGCTTGTGAGACTCTTAGTGAAGTGCGGTACTATCCCATTATCTGAATATTTCTCTAAAATTTACTGTTCTTCCTGTGAAGAATGTGGGACAGGGCGAGTAACCTGTGAGGACAATGTCAGAGTGCGGGACTACTGTGACATGCCCTGGTATGAGAGTGGTTTCTTTGTTGAAATTGCAGTTTATGCTTCTTATTTGTGGTCTGATTATGTGTTGGGTAATGATTTCCTAGAGGAGGAGGGTTATGGCAAGGAGGATTTCTTTGAGAATATTGATTTTCAGGATTATTAGTTTTGTTTTGGGTTAAACAGTTGTTTTGTTTGGGGGAATGTAACCAGTACAGGTGCTAGGTTATGTTTTATATTTTGTTTTACAGTATCGTTTGATACTTGTTATATTTCAAAGGTATCGCTTGGTACTTTGATTGTTTTATGTTTGATTTAATAGTATCGTTTGATACTTGTTATGTTTCAAAGGTATCGCTTGATACTTTGATTGCTTTATGTTTGATTTGATAGTATTGTTTGATACTTATTATGTTTCAAAGGTATTGCTTGATACTTTGAATGGTTTATATTATCGCTCATACTGGAGATAGGTGAGAACTTGTATTTAAACACCGCTGATTCCACAATGGAAACAGCAGACTTCGATTGACAGTATCTTTAATATACTTGGTTGAATGGTTACTTCTTGGTCTCCTTTTATGCCCTTTCAAAGCCTTCTTTAGCATACACAGCTCCGCCTCTTGCCCGGCAAGCAGGCCACCTGTTACTATTGTACTCGAAGCGTGATTAGCACCCTAGGTGTGAACACGTTACAGTACTTGAATGTAGTAGGAATGAACAGAATAAATTGAGGCAAATAGATTAAAAAAAAAAATTTAAAGATGGAAGAAGAGGAAATGCATGAGTAACTAGTATCTGGTATAACCCCTATTTTCATCAATTACAGTATCAACTCGATAAATTATAGCATCAAGAACACAGCTTAAATCAAATGCTGTAATTACATCCTACTGATAGTAGATTGCGTCTCACATATCTTTATTCTTCTGTCGTCAGGGGAGAAGCATGCTGATATATAACTTCATCAATCTCTAAATTGCCTCAATTAGGTAGAGATCAGGAGAGGTTGCAGGCCAGGGCAGAAGATAGTTGTAGAGTCTGAGCTCTTGTAGTTTAGCCATAGTAGTATGGACACAATGGGGTGAGGTATTATCTTGCTAGATGTAGATGTAGTCCTAAGTACAGACAGCCTCACTATACTAGAATTGATCCAACTGTGGCAAAATGTGAGTTTGATATCCCTTTGCGTTCATGGTCTTTCCACAGATAGCTTTATCCTATATGATCAGAGGACCTTTGTGCTGGCCCACAAAACATCCTCAAACTATGATTGTTTCCTGCTTTTTGTATTTGGAAAGAAGGCAAGATTTATCAAACTCTTTCCCAGGCCTTCAAGTTATCCAAACCTGGTCTGGTGCTCCATCGACATTAAAGTCACACTTATCAGTTCATATAACCTTGAGCCAATGATGAGTTGCCCAGACTTTATACACATCAGCTTATGATAAGTGCACCAAATGGTAGTAGATTATATTAGCACTAGTATTACTTGAAGTATGAAAGGTTGATAGAATTAAGACTAAGACATCATCCTCTAATATGAAAGCTTCTGGTGGACATGGGAGGATAAATACAAAAGCTCAATAGGTAGAAGAAAGACTGGACATACTAGCTTAGTCTTGTGCAAGGGAAAAGGCTTCTTTTGAGCAACCTGGTGATGATACTCAGTAGTAGACATAGTTCTGCACAGGATGTATTTATATGCATTAAGGCCCGGAATTTATACAATTTCTAAATATGCCCTTTGACGATTTTCTGCAGACAAGGTTACTAACATGATGAGTTTCTTCCACTATAGTGTACAGAGAACTAAATACTGACCATGAATACAATTATGGATTGATGTAAGTAGT
The DNA here is from genome assembly GCA_003182015.1 of Tuber magnatum. Taxonomy (NCBI): domain Eukaryota; kingdom Fungi; phylum Ascomycota; class Pezizomycetes; order Pezizales; family Tuberaceae; genus Tuber; species Tuber magnatum. The sequence goes on from PYWC01000063.1 coordinate 424,667, forward strand.
GGATGTAAAATATGGTATACTATTGAGAGTGCCACCCCAGTAGTAGCTGATATTTGGTAATAGGACCATTGCATATAGCACTTAAGGGTGCACAGCTTATGACAAATAGTAATGTCGATTTTGATATGTAGAGGTGAGGTTCTCACAGTTTCTTACTCTAAGCCTAGGTCAGAGACTAGAGATGGTAGAGTTGGTATATTTGATGAATCAGTAGGATATTGATTTCGAGAAGCCATAGTTAAAGTAGCTGAAAAGCTGTAGTTTTCTTTATCTTGATTGGTTTGTTCATTGAGAAGACAATTTGTAGTAGCATCTGGAATAGGAGTATGATCACACTCTAAATCTAAGTCAATTATATACTCTGATTCAGAGCTGGGCTTTGTTGAGATAGTAGAAATTGAAGATGGTCCATTATGGAAAGAGAAATAAGAATCGGTATCATCTGATGTTTTTAGCATCAAAGAGCCATATCCGCAAGTGACTTGGTGTAATGGGGGCACCCCTAGGAAGATGGATCCCAAGGTTGCGACCGCACCAAACAACTTCAAACTTATCGCAAAAAGTTCACACAGATGTAAGAGTAAAGTAGATGGTAAAACTTAATATCGTTAAGCCTGACGCTTCACTCAATTAAGGTCTCGAGAGGATTGATTGTTGGAGTAGGAGAGTTCTCGCATAGACTTTCAGGTAGTTTTATCTTATGCCAGAAACTCCCCCATCAGTTTACTCCAACCATTCGAGCACACCCTTCTCCGCTAAGGGCGGTCCGACACGTCTCCTGACACCCCCTTCGGGCATGTATGTGTCGACCCGCTCTAGTCGGCGTTCACCATATGTGCATATCGTTTCTGCGGCGCATTTCCATTCTGCCCGCCGGAGTGAAAACTTCTGCGCATCGGTGACTTGCCAGTGGCTAACTGTCAAGACACCTTGCTGAACTAGACTATCTATGACACCCTTCCCATGCGCGTTGATTTCTTCTTGACGCCGGAAGCTACCGTGAGCGGTTTATCTATCTACTATTTACGAGTCTCGGGCTTCCGGTGTCTTCCGCAGGGTACGGTGGTCCAGGAGTGATCCAATGGGCGCTACCCACGACCACTACCTCGGATACACCTTACCTGCGGTAGGAATCATGCTTTTAGTGTCTCTGCACTTCCCTCTCAGAGCCTATGGCGTTGGGGACATCCTTGGGCGTGGTAGGTGCAAAACGTTCCCAGTCGTCCCGGCACCACCCGGGACTACCTTCGGGACCCCCACGGTTAACTCCCGTTAACTCCGTCAGTTTTGGTCCGTTTTACTCCGAACAACTTGGAGGAGGTACTCCACCTTCCACCCTATGCCCCCTTATATATCCTGCGAACAGCTTACGGTCGACCGGACGGCAGCAACGTATACGGTGTTGCAAGCGGGTCTCCAAAGATCCTCCTTTGCTAGACTGCACACAACTACATAACCGTTTGCCCATGACGTCCGGGCCTCAAGGCGGGGCCGGAGGGGCATGATAGGAATAATGTCTTCAATTTACAGCTTCTTCGTAGCTGCGTAGCTCGCCCAATAGCATCTCCCGGAACCCCAGATTCCAGTATTATGCATGGCTTCGTGTGACAAACATTCCAGTCATTTTTCCCAAACTCCCCGAGGGACTTCGTATTGGCAGGTAGGGTAACTCAGGTCCTTGAACAGGGTAATCCAAGCCTCAAGGCAGGGTAACCCTGTTCTGTGGGTAGGGTAATCTTGTCCGGTGGACAAGTGGATTTTCTCCTGTTACCCTATCTATCCCTCTTCCGGGGATAGACACACTCGGCCTTTCTCTAGTTACCCAGCCTAGCTGTGTATTGGCCCTTCATAGGTCCCTAAGTACGCTGACACCAACCTTGGGCGTAGCCATGTACCTAAATACTTGTGTCCACTAAGTCTGCTCATCTCGGAGCCCGGGCCATCGGGTCTCCGTAGGTCAAGTACTCACTTGCCTGCCGGTTCCTAACAGTTCGCCTCCGAGCTACCTGTATGGGTGTAGGTTCCGGCTGCCATAGCTCACGTATGCTGGGTCATTACACTTGGACTTCCAGGTACTAGAAGATCATGCTGATCTCTGGATCCTGAAGCTATTGCAGAAAAGGTAAAGGATAAGAGTAGATAAGAGAGATCACAACACACCATAATCTGCTATATGGGCTCTATTGCCTGCTATTTATTTACAAATTCCATGCAATATATTTATAAGATATTACTCAATCACTTTCCACCACTCACCCCCCAATTCTGATATTGAGTGGTAAATTTTGGATATATAAGACAATTCTAACTGTTGAAATACTCTTCCATGATCTAAGAAAGACATGTATGATCAAGGGTGGTAGTGCTATTTTGATAGGCTCTTCACTAGTGTTTATTTAAACAAGGCTACCAATATCTTGTTGTTTTTTCCACAAATTATCATACATTATTTGTTCCACAAAACATATGGTTGGAACGTATACCTTCTCATGTATTCCAAAATGAATATCCTAAGACAAGGTACAATACTGGACATGTAAAACCAACTCTCAAGAGAATAACAAAAGAAGAGAACAAGACATGAACGACAGCAACACGAGATTGATGTCATGAAAAAAATAAGAGCATAAAAATAAAGAGAAACAGGATGAGAATAAAAGTATGGATTTGTTTTATTAATTAAGAGCATGGTGAGGGCAGGCAGTAGTTAACAAGAAGTGAAAATTTTGTATGGGTAGAAGAAAAAGTGAACAGCTAAGAAAGTGCCCAAATAGGACGAGCAAGTGATATCTGATGATTTGTGCCAAGATATTACGTAAATGCTGAAGAAAAAAAACAGTAAGTAGAATTGGTTTAAACGAAGAAGAGAAGAAAAAGATTTTAGAACAAGAATAGTTACGATGCCTCTATCAAACAAGCATGTTCACTATTTGCAACTATGACAATTGACAGTGGAAAGAGTAAAATGCCACAAGGAGATATTTACAGATAAGAAGCAGTACAAACTCCCCTCTGTTCCCTGACTGCAGGCTGGAAGACCAGATGATTTGGAGTCTGAATCAGAAACAGAAACTGATTCTGAGTTTGATGACAAGGAGAATAGTAAAGTGGAAGTATATGAAGATATGTTAGCGAGTAAAAGCTACATGGAGGAGAGTAATAGTGTGGAGAAGGAGGCCTTACACAAGAAAGAGTTCCAGGTATAACAATGGCAGGAGGGGGCTGGATCATCACTGCTACAAGTAGTGCGCGGAGGCCCAGTTGGCCGAACAGCCTTGTGGAAGTGGGGGGTAAAAGTGAAGCAACTAGTACTCAAAGATCAGAAATCATACCAGATTATAGACATGTGGGAAAGGCAAAAAGAATTAGGAATTAGCCTAAAAAAAAGAAGCAGAGCAAGGGAAAGATGTTTTAGAAGAAGAAGAAAGCTCACCAAATATAGCAGAGAAGGAGAATTTCAACCGGAATTAGGGCAGGCTATCTTGGCAGTTGACCCTTACTAATCTGCCTCAAGAGTTAACTATAGTTTCTGAATGAACAGAGAAGGAACAAAGAATTGAGAATCGGAAAAGGGCTTTGCAAACAATTTGCCATTTGCTGCGGAGAAAAAAAGACCGGGTAGCTCTCCATGGAAAGAAAGAGATAACCAGCCATTTGCGCAAATGGTATAGCCTTCTACAAATGTTTTTAGACCTGCAGAAAAAGCACCCACAATCTCGCCGTTACCAATTAGCATTACAGACTTCTGAAGTATTGGGGAGAGGGATATATACTGCATGCAAAATTATACAATTGGAGTTAGAGTTTTTGGAAAAGGGGTACATTACTCCGAGTAATGTGAGACAAAATACGAATAAGATAGAATCTCTACTAGAAGATGAGGGAGTAGAGTTGGCCTTGCGTAACTATCTTGCTCGAGCTGGAGAAGGTAACTAATCTTATCATTATAAATATGGTTCTACTATTCTATAAAAGTACAAAGCTAATATGATATGTCAAATGAGTGTAGCTATTACGGCAAGTAAAATTGTCCAAATTATTGATAAATACATGCAAGAGATATACCCAGATCAGTCCAGCAACCTCCAAACTAGTAATCTAAGCCAGCTGATAGGCTCGATTAGTATTGAGAATGGTATTGGGGGAGGAGGACCATGGAATGAGGGATCTGGGGCCAGTCAGCAGAAAAGCACTGGTGGAGCAAGAAAAAGGAAAAGTGTAATGGCATGAACGATTTGGAGATGGTTAAGATGAAATGGATACAACTATACTAATATCTGAAAAGGTGTATACATTGACAGGCATGAGAGGAAGGACATGGTAGCTTACCGGGAGCGGTTTGTAAAGATATTGAAAGGCTTGTGGCCCTTTGTGATAGAGTTTGAGGATGATGGGAGTAGAAAGGAGAAAACTTATCCCATGAGATGTGAGGTTGGAGGCTTGACGAGACCAATTATCCTAATTATATATGATGAATCTACATTTTCGTCAAATGATTTATGGAGACAAGCATGGGTAAAGCAAGGCTCACAAATAATCCGACCAAAAGGCCGTGGACAGGGGATTACAGTATCTGAGTTTTTGCTCCCTTGGCAGAGGCTATCATTGGATGGTATTTCCCAACAAGAGCGACAAGCTCTTTGTCTCCCCACACAAGTGACTATCCTATTCAAGTATGGGAGAGAAAATAGCTACTGGGAAGGTGGACATCTAGTTCAGCAAGTAACTGAATTAGCTATCCCAATTGCACAGTTAGCCTACCCCGGATATGAATTTCTATTTCTTTTTGACAATTCCTCCAGTCATGGAGCCTTTGCCCAAGGTGCCTTACTTGCCCAGAACATGAGTCTGGGGCCAGGAGGGAAGCAGAATTGGCTATAGAATGGGTATTTTGAGGAGTCAGGTCAGTACAGGCAAAGTATGTAGGAGTTTTATATCAATGAGGAGGGGATAGAGGATACAAGGCAAAAGGGAATAAGAAGGGTACTTGAGAAGCGAAGTCTATGGCCAGAAGGAGGAGATAGACTACTTTTAGAATGTGTGAAGAAGCTTTGTGTTAGTTGCATAGCAGTTAAAAGCTGCAAAGAGTATATATCTGATACTAGATATATGGAGTGCCAGAAAGAGAGAGTATGCAGTAGCTACTGTACACGAAGATGGAAGTATGATGAGTGCTAACAGCGTCACACTTGTTCTTTGTGCACTAAGAAGATATACGGTCTACGTTGCTGTTACTATAGTATAAAAGGATGTGTGGATTGTGCCAACCTAGGTGCTCGATATGAGAGAACTAGTAAGTGTTTCTATTATTACTCTTATATATTCTACCCAATAGCAAGTAATATATAGATCAAGCTTCTACCAATACCTACTTCTATTGGAAAACTAATTACAGAACGAATGAATAGATGTATCTAGATTTCTGCATGCGATCACTTATAGCATCACAACCAGACTTCCAGCTTCAAAAATTAATGCTTGTTGAAGAGATAGAACAAAGCAGTCATTTAGTCGTGTTCTTTCCGAAATTTCATTGTAAGATTAACTGGATTGAATACTTTTGGACCCAATGCAAAAGATATGCCCGTGAGTATTGCGACTACACACTTACTGGACTATGGGCTCAGATTCCAGATGCCATAGCATCTGTTAAAGTGACTACGATACACAGCTGTTATCACCAATGCCCGTGGCGAATTCAAGCATTTCATGGTAGAGTTATCTACGGCACTCCAAACTATAACAACTATGTCAAAGAATACAAGTCACACCGGAGAGTATACTTTAGGGAGGAAGATTTGCAATAGTCTTTTTTTCTTCTTCTTCATATTTTATTTTTAAGTGGAGCAGGGATGGGTGGGTGCGGAGGGCACAGGTGAGAGTTCCACGGAGGCAGGCAATACAATTTTCATCAGCCTAACGGCTTAGTCCTGCAATAGCAGCCCTCAACTTGAAATTCTTTATTCCATATATGCTATCTATTCTTTCAGTTTTCCTGAATTAAAGACTGAAAATATTTCGTATTTCTATCTTTCACCATCATAGTGCTAGCCAAGGATTGCCAAGGATTGCCAAGGAATTCCATTTTTATTGCAAAAACAACCCTGTTCAAATTCATGAAAAAGTGAACAAGAGGGCCGGTTTCAGACGTCCGGAACTATAACCCCCCCTGCTCTGCACCATGAATTCATGCCCTACCCTTGTACCACAAAAGGGACCTAGGTACTGGAAAGAGTTTGCGGATAGGACCCAGGTGACTTGGCAGCCAGGTTATAGTACAAGTGTGTAAGGGTAAGTGATCGGAACGCACATGAGTGGCTTTCCGATCACTTTTTTCCTCACACCAAATTTGAAGCCCAATTGGCTGCTCTCAAATAGCCCATGACAACGGTTGGTCAAATTAGCGGTTTTCCGATCACTTTTGTCCACACCCTCGTACAACAGCCGAGTATAATAATGTAAGGGGTTGAAACTCAGAGCAGAGAATGTATTATTACAGGATTATCATTGTTACCTGGAAACATATGATACTCTAGGTCTTTAAAGTCGACTTTTAGAGCACAACCAGGTGCATCTGGGCACCTAGGTCTCCAAGATTTTTAGCATAACGTGATATCATATTTAATGAAATTTACAGCCACCAAGGTCCACGGGCGCAAACTCTCTAATCAGCCTCACGCACGGGTGGGTAAAATTAGGTTATGAAATCCATGCATCTATCGCTTCCCTCACATTTCATATTCCTCAATGACCAGAGAGATGAGGACGATGCCAAATAGGTAGTCTTCCCATCCAGGGTGTTGTAGCATGGGATTCGTAGTATTATACTGGAAGAATTACAGTAAGCAATGGGATAGGGGGTAGGAGGATTCTATCCCTTTGCCTGTATTCAAACACTGGTGCTAATACTGTACAAGTACTCGTACTAGCGTAGCAGCAGTGCCAAGCAAGGAAGTAGCTGTAAAGAGTATCTCTTATCATAAAACCGCTGAGAAATTTAGCCTAGTCTGAAATAGTAAACTCTAGTCTATTCAATCTATCGAGATTAAGTTTACGCAGACCCTCTATTTCTGTCATGACCATGCTGTGCTTTACAAACTTTGAGATATTCTGAGCACTACAACATTGGCATGCCACAAAGTTCCTCCTGTCACAATTACTCACATAGGCTAGTGCTCAATATTTTAAACAGAGGTGATTTTTCTGTGGCTTTAAGGGATACAGCTCCTATTCTGCCCTAACTATCACTAATTACCATGTTGGTGCAATGCTAAAAATGCATGAACAAGAGAACAGGCAAAGGGATCTCGTCACACTGGCACAATACTATGAGTGCGGCCGATAGATATATTCCTCATGCGATAAGCTGGTGTAGAGCGGCAAGTTGCAACGAGCAAGAAACTAAACACCATACATTTAAAACTCAAGATATGTAGAGAAGGACAAATAGGCCATAAACAGGAAACCTAAGAAGAAGAAAAAAGAAAAAAAAGAAAGAAAGAAAGGGAGAGTAGGAAGAAAAAAAAGAAAAGATAGAACTAAAATCAGCCATGAAAATTGTTATCCCCCTTATTTTTAATAACAAGTTGCAACTTATTTTAAAGGTCTAAACAGTGACAATTAATAAGATCAATTGGTATTTTCTCCCATTCCAACACAAGAGCTGCTTTTACCTGATCCTTTGTAGTATAACTTTGACCTTTGAACTCATACTCTTCCAATGAGTTCTTTAAATAGTCCCAAAGTGGTTCTATTTTATTCAGATCAGGTGACTGAGCTGGCCAGTCAATAGAACATATACATACCCTTTCCTGCTTATCTTAACCTAATTCTTATGCAGTGGTGTGGGCTGGAGCATTGTCCTCAACAGCCCACATTTCCCTTCCAGTTTCTCGTTCTACCCTTTGCAGAAATGGGTACTACCATGGTCATAAAATATGCTCTCTATATAGCACCCAATCGATACCCTCCTTGCTCCTATCTCTATGCTCTTTGATAAGCTCCTTGAACTCCCATTCTAGATGTTACTTTTGTCAAGGATATCCAGATGGGAGTGGATCAGTTTAATCTAATTGCTGTATAGTAGCATTTAATCTCTGTAAAATTTTAAACTCTTCTGTTTCTTCAATTCATGCTAAAGCTTGTTCTTGGTCTTGCATTTGTCTTTTCATCTTATTTTCCATCTCCATCATATTATTATAGTATTCCTTCTCTTCTTTAGATTCCTTCTCCCATACAAAATAAGTACTATAATATACATAGGCCATACAGGCCCAAAACATAATCTGTACTCCTGTTGATTTGAACTGATACCTTTCGTAATCTAGTAGATTAGAGCCACAAGGATGGAAAATATTTGGTGGTCTACATAGGTGCCCAATCTCAACCCATGTTTCATCGAAATATGCAAAACATCTATGAAAACATTACTTTAATTTATTAATTTTTTTCTAATAAGCTACTTAAAAACTATACTTTATAATAATAGAAACTTGAATAGAAGAAGAAAAAGAAAAAGAAAGAGGATATTGAACTACCTTGGATCCACTCAAGTTGCCCAAAAGGCAAAGTTCATATGAGCTTCTTTATGATACATATTGAGTGGCAGTTTTGGTTGACTAGGAGGAAAGCAATAGATGTTATAATGGTTGTGCATCACATGTTCAATGGTAGACCTTGCAGCCTTGATTCCCAACTCTTTGGCTAACTCTGGAAAGATTTTGGTGTAACTATCAGGACTGCTCTGTGAGGCTCTCTTAAGAGTAAGGGATTGTTTGGAGTCTTCGAATATTACTTCATAGCGCCCCAGGTGATCAAGACTTTTTAAAACTGCATACAAAGTGCGAAAATTGCTTAGATCACTTGCACAGTCCTATTTTGATTAAACCAAATCAGTATAATATTTATTATTATTATTATTATTATTATTATTATTATGAATTAATATTCTAATCAGGATATAAGATTACCTTCGCTTTTACACAGATTTGCCAGGCAGAATCTGGATGAACTTGAAGACAATTTGATATTTTTTTCCAAGTCTTGTTGGTAAAGAGGTGAAGGGTCAGAATTGCGCAATGTATCTCCAGTGAGATCTCACTTGCTCCATAGGTACAGCCCATGACTTCTTGTAAAGAATCAAATATGATAGGTTGTTTGAATATTCTGGTCACTAAACTTGAAGGTGATATGAAATAAGGATTTCAACATGGTGATGATGGAAGCTGCTCTCCTGATGAAGTCATTGAAGTTATGATCCTCATGGTTGCTAACTTGCCGCTCTATACAACTTATTACATGACGAATATATCTATTGGCTGCACTCGTACTGATATTACCGCACTGTTCAAAATACGGTATCTTATTCCTGTATGGTGGCGTGACTGTGTTGGTCATGTGACACAGCCACATGACCTATTGTCATGCTAGAAGATTCTAGCAGGTTAGATAGATTTCCTTGGTATGAGTCAGTGTTCACGTAACCATAGAAGGGTATAAATAGGGGTGTATTTTTCCTTTCAGTTAGAAGAGCACGCAAGCTTGGATTAATCTATGAGTCTTAAAGATATATCTTGTTCACCAGGTCTACTCCACTATCACAAGTGCAAGTGACTTAGATACAAATATTCTCACGCACTAACCCGGATCTCGTAATGGATGCCCCATTGCACGCTTCTTCCACAACTGTTCTTGCACTGCCGGAGAATCCGCCTAACCGGAGCTCTACTCAAGTCGCCGCATTGAAGTCGCCTTTTTTTTGGTGGGTCACCGCCAAAACAGCGGCGACTTCAATCCGGCGACTTGAGTAGGAAAACAGGTCTGTAACTCTTCCGATTCTGGGGTTTATCAGGCGGACGACAATCCCCACCATTGCGTCGGGTCTTGTAGGGTGTCAAGTATGCTCACAATCGCTCTTCCACCGGACTCGGAGACCACAGGCTCACCATTACCGCTCAAGGTATCATAGCATATAAGATCACTACTGTTTCCCAGCCACTACCTTTTGATCGCACACCAGTGTCCGCTCCTTCCTCACACCAGAGCTGATCTCGGTACACTCCTCGAGAATCGCAGGCGGCCAGACGTTTCATTCCCTTCCTCCTCCTTCCCCTTCTTCCCTTCTCTCTATACCCCGGTGGAGATATCATTTCCTGTTAGAAGAAGCCTCTCATAATCATTCAAATGCTTGCCCACCAGAAGGTTGTCACTCTTCTCCTAGCCTTCATGGCTGCTACAGCCATTGGTGCCCCAACAATGCGTAGCCCCGCTGACGAACTCGTCAAGCGGGAGGAGACCCAGAAGGGAGGGCAGGCCGATATCCCTTCTCCGACACCGCCACAAGCCATTTCCCACCAATACGGTCCCTGCCAACCACTGCCCGGGGAAGATGCTACTAAACTTGTCAAATAGAGAGTTTGGAGACGAACAATATGTAAGTGTAGCGCACCTGCTCCGGGAGAGAGCACGACAAAGCCCCTCGCTAGCGGCGCGTGCAATAGCAAAAGCACCACTACTGGCAGCGGTACTGCCGGCAAGGGTAGCAGCTCTCCTCCCGGCAACACTTCTCCCAATAGTAGCACTGCCAAAAGTAGCACTGCCAAAAGTAATACGGCCAAAAGTAACACTTCTACCAACAATAGCAGCGCTTCTTCCAAAAGTAGCGCTTCCGGGGGTAGCACTTCCCCCAAAAAGAGCACTACCAAAAGTAGCACTCCTCCCAGTGGCAATGGTGCCAGCAAACGGGACAAGGTGGAAGGTTAAAACAATAAGATTCTTCTTACGGTGGAGCATTTGGCAAACTCTTATTCTCCCTTTCTACCCTTTCATTTGTTCCCTCCCTCCTTCCCTCCTTCCCTTGGGGTTCCTTTAGTTGTTTCAGTCCTATTCTGTTGCTTCCCTGTTCCTGTTTTCTTCTGCTTCACCTGTCTCTAGTTATTTGTCGTACATGAAGGAACCGGTTTCAGCGGTGGAGAGCAGAGGAGCCCTTGCGCCTAGCATAGTATGGTAAAACAGGATAAACACTGTTATATAGCTAACTCAACATTCACCATGACAAACGGGGTGGGGGAAATGAGAAATCTGGACATAATCATGATAAACCCCAAGTTTGCCGAAATCCCCCCCCCC
>PYWC01000063.1:448940-539488 GCA_003182015.1 Tuber magnatum
TCATCGCGGTTCAGGAATTTTCACGGACAAACTGTGATGGGTTCTAGCAAGTATTGAGGGACACGAGGTCAAGAATTCGTGAGCATCGCATTAAGTTGCAGGGGAGGGGAATTTGTAAAAGGAAAGATTGTTGTTTATTATTAGTGTGTATGATGACAAGAGAGCAAGTGGAGAAGAGAGTGATGGAAGAGCAGAAGATGCGAAAAGATAAACAAAGGAGGCAGGATAGAAGGGAACAAGATAAAGGAAATTGGAAAAAGGAAATAAGGTGACGATTCGCGGACCCAGACGGGACACGAGTGAGCTATCATGCAGCAAATTCCATCCCATAACCAATTTCGTATGATAATTCATAAGACTAACAAAAGGGGTATAATAATATTATTACGAAGAAAAAAAATGAAAAAACTGGACCTGCCTAATCCTGACTGCCGGACCAAGCAAACAAACCACCGATATACAAGAAATAAGAGAAACAAGAAAGAAAAAAAGAAAACCCTCCTCTACCGGATATAATTCAGATGAATAGGTACAGTGCACAAGAAACTCATAAACATCATCCCTCGTGAATCAACCCAAACTCCGCCCAAAGGAATATATCAAAAAAAAAAAAAAACACATAAAAAATTACGACACCAAGCAGAGCCATTTCAAAAGTCATTCCTCCACCGATCATACCTCCGGTTCACGGCGCCCAAGAGCGCTTTCAAAATCATCTCGCGACTTACCCCGGTGCCAGGGGCTTCCACGAACGGCGTGAAGTCGACCATGTCCCTGATGCCGTAGATCTCCTCGATCGCGTCGTCCAATTCCTCCAACGCCTCGCGTGCGCCCTCCTCGTTTCCAATCTGCACGAATTGTATGCCGATCTGGTGCAGTGGTGCGTTGAGTTTGTCCAGATTCCGGGCGGCAGTGACGATGACGTACCCGGGATCGTCGGTTGGTTCCCCATCCGTTAGTACGAGGATGTTGAGCGGCTTTGGGAGCGAGGCGTACACTGTTGGGTGTGGGCCGGGGCTAGTGCTGGATGGAGTGTAGGCGGCTTTCGCGTCGGCGTAGTTGTCCAGATACTCTCGCAGGATGCGGTCCAGACAAGCGCCGGTTGGGGTTATGCCCGCGGGCTGAACGCTGTCGAAGAGGTCCCGCACGGCGGTTGGGGAGGTGACGTGCTTGCGGTCGTACTGGGGGGAGTTGAGGAAGTGGATGTCTATGCCGTCGGAGTCGTACTTGGTGGCGATGGTGGCGATCGTTTCGAGGGCTTGGCCGAGTTGGTCCCAGTACTCACCTGCCATGGACGCCGAGTCGTCGACCACGAAGACCGTGTCAAAGGTCCTGAGAAAGTCGTATTGGTTCTCGCGGACGGAGCCCCTATGCTTGGGGCGTCGAGCGGTTTTAGATGCTTTCTTCTCGTCCGGACGGAGGGTGGAGGTTTTGGGAGACGGTGCATCGGAGCTGGAACTATCCACCCGCTTCGGCTCCTGCACGATGGAACCACTGCTCCCTATCTCCACCGCTCCTGGGTGGGCCGCAAACCTTCTCGGGACGGTAGAACCGCTATGGCGCTTCTGCGGTCCATCCTGGAACGACACGTTGCTAGCGGGGGAAAAGGCGATGTACTCCGCACCACCTTGTTGAAGAGGAGCAACAGGGTACGGGGGCGGCGGCCGATAAACAGGTTTCGAATCTGTCCTACGAGCCTGCTCCAGTGGAGAGGGAGTTGGAGGTGTGGTCTTTATAAGCGGTGTGGGGGGGGCTTTTATTGGTCCCCAAAGTCAGCACGAGGTAACATCATCCACGGGAGAGACACTTACGACTTTCCCCATGATTTCGTCGATTCCCTTGGATATCTACTCCACCGGACGAAGCGATGGATGAGCCACTACCAGCTGTCCCATCGGAGGACACCGAGGACCGTTCATGGGGACGGGATCTTTCTGATTCAAATCCGGGGTCTATCTCCCTCAGCGGTTGGGGAACCTTCTCCTTGGGAACATCTACAGTAGTGACGCTCCTCCTCCTTCGATGTCGATGGCGCCGTGCTTCTTCCTCTTTGAGCGGGATATTCCCGCCCGTCGGACCGACCGTGTAATCCTTCTTGTCGTGATGGTGATGGTGCAGACGATGATGGTGATGGTGATGACGGTGCGGGGTTTCTTCGTCAGGCGCGTCTCCACCCCCGCCTCCACCTCTACCTCCACCTCCGCCTAAGGCATGTGACAGGCGACGAAGGACGCTCATACTCGATTTCGTTTCTCGAGGAAGAAGGGTCAAAGTTTGGGATGTTTTCGCCGAGGAGCAACAACAAGTATACGGTATTTACTTGAGCACTGACTAGGGGCTGTGTATTGGGGGGGNCTTTCTACTGCTGTTGACCACAGGCAGCCTTTAGCTGCCAAATATTGCCAAGCCTCGCCGAGGGTGTCGCCTCACTGAGGCCTCTCACGGTCTAATGGTCGGTGCGTTTAAAAGCTGTGAAAAATTCGGTAATAAACAAAGGGATAGTCCCCGCTCGCCAAACACGGCCTACCGCGAACGCTGCAATGCGATACACGAACGTGTGATTCCGTGTGAAGGCGGGCACCATATCCGTAGCCCTCCTAGCTAGCCAGCGATGCCATCATTTTTGATGCCGGTGGCAGAACAAAGGCGGACGAAAGCCGGGCCCGCCATATCTCGATTGTCTACTTTCTGAACGATTAAGATGCACCGGTTCGGAAATAAGGTAAGGCGCTGGTTGCTGGATACCTATGGGACTCGTGGGACTGTCCTGGGTCGGTGGTTTCTGGGTGGCCGGGCGTAAATTAAAGCGAACGGGTCTGGGCGAAGCTGAAACAGGACTTAACATACGGGCAAGGAAGCGATTTTCCGGGAGTAGAAGTGAACCGTGTTGTGAGTGAATTCTGCCTATCATACGGGTGCATTTATGCGAAAAGGAGTACAATCGCCAACAACAACAAATGTGACCAAATAATTCTGAGCATTTAGTATGTGGTAGAGTACCCTGTGACAGTTTTCAAAATATATTTGAGATCAAAAATGTAGCAATAATGGACCTCTGAACATGACATTAAAAATTTTAGTCAAAAATTATTTTTTTCATAGAATAATAATAATAGCCGGTCAAGAGATGCATCTGATAGCAAAATTTCAGGGATATTTTATGGACAGAATAAAACAATACTTATATAAGCAAATGCAACAGCACTAACAACAGTGTGGTTGTCCACCAGGATCAAGAAATAAAAGGGAGTTAATAACAGCTAAACCCTGAATCAATATATGATACATCTTAACTTATTTTTACACCCTAAACTTTGAGCCCTACATGAGAAAACAGCATACTTATGAAAAACAAATCTTTTTACATAGAATTATTAGGACAAAGATATGTTGTATTTCTATTTAGTTTATGATAATTTTCCTACTCTGGTTGTGGAGTTATTTCAATTTCAGTAGGAGAGAAATGCTTTTACTGTTGTCTCAAGATGACCTTGGTTGCTATACAAACTAAAAGTGGACACAACTCAAAGTCCACAAATGCTATTGTATACCTTTTCGCAAAACAGCACCCATACTATAGATCCTTTACTAGAGTATTTAAAAGTGGAGAAAGAAAAAAAAGGATCAAACATCCGGTTTCTGCTTAGACAAGGGGTAGCAATACAAAACACTACAACTCTCAAGAGGATTTACTCCTCCGATACTCTTCTAATACTTCTCTTCATAGCATTGGACGTCAATTCGTATTTCACACGCTATCCGGCGCATTTTTATCAATTCATAGCCGCGTCTTAGATACTATACTACCACGCCCAACAGGTTATCATACTATCCCGTAGGCATGTACCGGCACCTCACTTCCAATACCGCGTCCACCCCGCACAACTGCACCCCTCACCCCCNTGAATTCTCTAGCGCTTCTGGAAGATTTCCTCTTCCGATTTCAAAGCCACCCCCGACTTATGATATATTGGTCCTATTTCGAAAACAAAAACCCGACAGCGAAAACCCCCCCCCAGAAGCATATTTTCTTTAACTCATCGCACTCTCCTGTTCCCGAAACATCACCCCCAAACAAATACCGCCACTCGCTGGTAGCACTCGAAGAAAAAAAAGACCCACGGTGAGGTTGAATCACAGATTCTCTCGATGAAACCACCGGTAAACGGCGGGCCCCAGATTTCTGAGAGCAGACCCTCGGGTGTCGGCACTGGATACCACGAAAGTGACGCTGGGCAGCTCGCTGGCTTTAAAGTGCGATGGAATGTAATACCCGAGTACCGGTACCCTACTTGTAGGGGGACTATAACATGGGATACATATCGGCTCGCCCGGGGAAGGTGCCGGTGTTTACCGTGGGGTGGGGGGAATTAATTTCTCACGGAACAGTACGAGGCTGTTCGCGAAACAGTACCGTAGACCATGATAGGAAGAGGACAAGTGGGATAGAGTTCATGAGCCTCTCACCCGCGCCAACATGATCTGGTCATGCGCCATTCCTCACTATGATACGCCTCTACCCGAGTGCGGTACCAACTCTTGCCACTGCATTCGAGTACGCAGGAGGTGGTACGAGCATTTGGCGAGGCGGATTCGAGCTCCAGCGGAAAACAGAGTGTTATGATTGGACCTCTGCTGTCCCACGGGTGACTGAGGAGTGTGTAACCATGCCAAGAGCGAATGTGGGAGAAAAAAAGTTGGGCGAATTCTCTGTTACTGGTACTCAAATTAGCCACGACGGCCTAGCCATACTTGTATCATACCAAGTATTCGATTCTTTGCTTATCCAATAACTCAGGGTCCAAAAGCCAATCAGTGTAACCCCCACTACGATACCTTCTATACGGTAATATGATACCATATTCCGTAAAAAAAAAAAAAAAAAAAAAAAAAAACCATGAACCTGAACGCGGGACTAGAGATTATGTAAGTCTAATATTACGGTACATTATGTCATACGAAAACCCAATTCCATTCCATCCCCACAAGTTAGCAGACTATCATACCTGCATCCGGGCGAACAACCTTACAATTGATACCCGACACTTTTGAATCCTGTGTAAACACGTCACAGGAAAACACAAAGTGTAACCGCCATAATCAGCCTGCGGTACTGCACCCTCCCCTTTCCACACGAGTACATACACCGCGGATCACGCTGGGAATACAATGTCCTTCCTTAGGCATACGGTAAACGCAATGCACAGAAGCGTTATATCGCACGGCTGTGTTGAAGGCTTGAACTATGATATATATATAACTTGAACATCGAGAGCTCGTACAGGTGGGGCAGCAAAGGACAAATCCTGCTCGCTTCCGGCCAGGGCTGTGGGGATGGGTCCTGTGATTGTTGGGCGGCGGAGGTATCACACATTGGGGGCATAAGTCTGGTCGGAGAGGCAATTGGGGATATCTGTTTGGGAGAGGTTGTGAGCGCGGGCGTGGGATTGGGGTACGGTACGCCCGGGCCGGGTGGGTAGCCTTTTTGTGCTTTGGCACCGCTGGCAGGGCGTCGGATCGCAGTGTTGATATCGTGGAAGAGCAGCAGCCCTCTGAAGGCTGCAGCGATACTCTACTTTTCCGTGTGCGATATCCCACTCGGTCGTGCGGTTCGCTGTCTCAGATATTGTGGTCAAGCTAGACCCCCACTACCGATGTCAATCGTGACATCGTAGTGCCCCCCTAAAAGCCATCCCACTCATCCCATCCGTCTCGCCATATCATCGGCCTTGCTTCATGCGGTTCACGAAAAAAAATTTCTAGTCAACATCTTGTTCGGGAAAGCCTTGTTCAGCCCCAGAGACAATTCGAACTTCACCCATTTCTCCGTCGGCTTCGTATAGTCTGTTCTCTCTCTTCTGCCTTCGCCCCTTCTACTTTCCCGGACGAATCACTGCGCACTGGGCGACAGGTTGGTTCCCGAGTATTGGTCTCATAGTCACAGCTCCTGTATGCAAGGGGGTGTCGGACGTGTTTGGATTGAGCATTATTGTCGCCGTGCGACAAGCATTACTGTACGGTACTCGCTTGCTGGCAAGTATCCCAGGTAGCAGTGGACATTTGTCCCTCTCCCTTTGTCTTGTGCGGTCGGTTGGGTGAGGGATTTCGCGGTCTGGACAGCGTAGCTTTCACGAATGAAAAATAGGGAAAAATAATAAACTTATCAATTCATCGGGTAACCAGACAAATACGGGAGGTTCGAAATACACGGAAAACCCCGAGGACAAGACTGGGCAGCAATTATACATTAATCCATCACTACTGGGACTTTTTCCCTCCAGCGCTGGTGTCGTCGCGGTCAAGTGTGTTGATTCCCCCGGTGGGTGTGGTGGCGACTACCTCCGCGTAGACTTCGAAGCAGACCGACACGGGGATGATAACCCAGATCATGTTCATGGCAAAGAGGTAGAGCCAACTGGTGGTGCGATCCGTTAGCTTGACGAGAAACGGAAGTACGCAACACAATGGGGATACAAACGTGTACATGGGATTGCTAGTGTCAAGATTCTGACTACCAGTGAGCCACTCGGGAGCGAAGGTCATCCATCCTACACTCGTCCGCCTCAATTAGTCACTCCACTTTTTTTCTTCACTCCCTCCCACCATGACTACCGATGGCAAGACATACCGCCGTAGATCTCCGCCACCGCGAGCACAAGCATCCAGAACAAAGCACTCCTATCCTTCCTCCTGATCAATTCAGAAATCCACCACGCCAACGGGCCCCCTATCAAACCGGTAGGAATCTCCAAGGCAAGAATGCCAATGTCAGCGCGAGCCCACCGCCTATCCGCCTTGCCATACTCCCTCCACAAATACCCAAACGGGTTGATGGAGTGCTCGGCGCCATAAGCACGTGACAAGTCGCCCCACAGCACGGTCGCGCTGTTGCCCGTCAAGCCAGTGGGGGCCGACGAGAAAAAAGAGCAGTACAAGAACGGGACCTCAAAGAGGATGTGGATTAACGCGTCGAAGACGTGCCAGCCGTAGAGGAAGCGGGTCTTGGAGGAGGTCCCGACGGGGAGAAAGAATTTGGCGGCGAGGTACGAGGATAGCAGGAGAGAGGCGAAGAAGAAAAGAGATGGGACGGTTGTCTTGTCGATTGCTTCGAGCAACGCCGGCGGTGCCACGCCGGCGGTCATATCTGCGGTGATGAAGCCTTCGGAAAAGCTAGTTGTGAGGGAGCGAAGTGCGGTTGGGTGAAGTCTACTCAGTAGTTGTTGCACCTGGGCAATTTTGTTGCTGAGACATTTTGACTGGTTGACGGGATGTTGGCCCTGCAGGGATACCGATAGGGGTACTCGAGTACTCTAGGTGAGGCTAAACAGCCCTAGCTAGTTTCAGCTGGAGCAATCGCTGGTCTGACAGAAAAAGTTAAAAGTATCATACCAGTACCCTACCCTACTGCGCACACAAAGTCAGTTGATGACCCAGTGATGTCATGTTTCTAGGCGGTCGAGTGATTAGACATGTACTGTACAATACTCGTACAGTACACACACCATTTGCTTTACGATACTTGTCCAATTACCTGTACCCGGGGGTAACCATAAGTCGAAGTGCTCTTCCGAGATGGGCAGGGTTTCCTTGTGTAGAAGCTGAAACAAATAAAGAAATTCGAGCGATCACCAATGATCGATCATACCTGACCAACCGAAGGATAATTATGTTGCTGTTAGTGAGCCCCCCAAAGGGGGTCGGCCATAGGGATGATGGAGGTAAACGTATGGTCGTGATGGAAATCTGGCAGGGTGCTCGGTTACCATGAAGCAAAAAACCTGCTCGAATGCCGCCAAGCCTAGCAACGGCGGTGGACACCACTTACCCTTGCATCATACCCGGGTAACAAGTATGACAGTCTATATTACCTGCAGATTCCTGCAGATTCCGAAAGAATCCTAAAATCCTGACATTTCCTGGGTCTCAACCGTGTCAGGAATTCCGGATACTTTTAGGATCGGTGAGTGTCGTGCAGAACGGTAGAGGTAAGTAACCGGTATGCTTGACGGGTTAGGCTGTGCTTACGTTTATGGAATGTGGAAACAACCCCCCCCCGCTATCCCATGGGGCCGGATGCGGGTTCAGCTGGCCGACCGTGTTGAAAAGTTGAAGACTCTAGAATATAGTGCACTGTACTGTACTCAAGTGCGTTGTGAATGCATCTCGCCCAAAATCTCATTATGGGAATGCCTCTCGCTGGAGGGGGTGGGAAAACCAATTTTTTTGCAACCAAAACTGCTTACCATCTGTGCCCGTGCCCATAACGGAACTGGTGTCTATTGTTTACCGGAGATAGAAAGTTATAGTCGTAGGCACCATATCCTCCACAATGTGACGGCAGCCCGTCCGAGGCTATAGTATACTCAGCTATTAACTCCACGCTGACTTTTTCCAATGACGAGTGATGTACTGTACTGTGCCGGTATTACCATTGGTTTGCTTCGGGACCTCCATATCAAGAATACGGACCATGATAAGTTGGTGGAAACGAGCGGGTAACGAGAAGTGTGAATGAATTGGGACTCGATTAGGGTTTGTTATCATATCTCCTCCCAGTTGAATAGCCGTACCGTACTGTACGGTACTCGACACCCTACAGTATGAACCACTCCCCAATGAGCAGAACTTCACAAAACTTCCCTGCAGCCAGGTCATCTAAACTTCAAAGTCGACACTTGTATTAAATCCTACCTGTAGCCGACTCTGCGTAGTAACCAATCTACGTACCGTATCGTAAGAGGATTCCCACGTTGCATCGCATGACCCGACTGCCGCGATGCCTTTTACGTGCACTCAAAATCCAACCTCGTCTCGATTCGAAGAGGCCGCGGGGCTTTTTTTTCTTACATAGGCAAAAAAAAAAAGCAACAAAAGATCAATCAATTTGGAAGAGTTAATCACAGAGAATTTGAGCAAAAAACCAGTAAGCATACCTCCGCCCCTCCCAGAGGATCCAATCCGTTCCTACCCCTACAAAACAACAAATACCAAAAAAGGAAAGTTGGCCATTTTTTTTTGGGGGGGGGGGGGGTAGCTCGTCGGAACAATAGATGGACAAGAATGGGCCCATCAAAGGAAATTCGTAAGGGGAGCGGTCAGGGGCAAAACAGAAACAAAAACAAGAAGCTAACTATGGGCGGGGGTCATTATTCGTTAATAGAACAAATGTGTGCTGTTGGTGCGCCATATTTGTGTATGTTTTTTTCTGGTGACATTTTTGCTGAACAGTTGATGTGGTAAAGAAATCGGTTGGCAGTCTGCATTTTGAAGGATATATCGGCAGTCAAAAGAACTGTTACCGATCGCGGCTAATCAGTGTCATCACCGGAGCTCGATGCTCCCGAATCGCTTCCACCCCTCCTGCCATTGCCCCAATTGCCCTCGCCGCTACCTGAGGCCCCCCCTTCGATCGGGGCGTTGTCATGGCTAAGATGCTGGTCATCCCTAACGACCATCCATTCCTTCTCCAGCTGGAGCTCTTCGGCTCTCCCTTTTTGGGCGCGAAGCTGGGTAGCTCTGCCTTCCCATTTAATAATCCTATTCCCCAACTCTTCACCCCCTAATTTGCCGAGAATCCTTGCGTACGGCTTGTATGCAGCGACGTCCGCTTGGCTCCTTGATAGGGCGCGACCCATTTCCTGGAAACAAAGTTTGCTCTTATCGAGTTCTGACAGCGATCCCCAGTTTCGCCACTCTTGATCTAGTCTCTGGGACCACTTGTTGAGGTCTGGTTGTGTGAATTTTACAACGAGTGCGGCGTATTCCGTGTCTCCGGGAATTTGATCGCCCCAGGAGCTGAGGTTGCGATCAGACGGGGAAGAGAAGATGTCTGAACGAGGAGGGAGAAATGCATAGACCAACGCCGGAAAATTGACAAGGCCCTCGGAATCCGATTCCAAAGTTGGATAGGAAGGGGTGGCAGTGCTATTAGGGAAACAAGTGGGTTAATAAAAACCGGTCGAGGGAAGAATGAGGAGGCTTACATTGCTGAAATCTCCATATCAATCTCCTTCAGAACCATGCTCCTCGCCATCTCGGACATCCTTTTGGCACGCTTCTTTTCAACGTGTCTGCCTTTATGGCGTTCGTAGTTTCTCTTGTTTTGACGGGATTTAATCTATATTACAGCATTGCTGCGGTTAACACGACCGTTCTAGAAAAAAAAACGACGTGGGTGATTGATGGGAGGCCGAAACTCACCTCCTTCGGATCAAGTTTATCACACCCCTTAAGCCTCCTAGCATCCTTCCGGATCTCCCTCATCCGTTGAATAGCCTCGGACGTATGTTTTTCG
The DNA here is from genome assembly GCA_003182015.1 of Tuber magnatum. Lineage (NCBI taxonomy): Eukaryota > Fungi > Ascomycota > Pezizomycetes > Pezizales > Tuberaceae > Tuber > Tuber magnatum. The sequence goes on from PYWC01000063.1 coordinate 459,235, forward strand.
TCGGGTTTTCCGGGGCTCACGGAGTAAACCCAATAGTCATAATGCCTCCCGAGTCCTGACTTGGAAAATACCGCGCCGCACCACTCGCACGGGCAGTTCTTCGGAGGGCAGGCCCGTTTCTTTGCTGGCTCGGGAGTAGTCATCTCAGCTACCGATATAGCGGCCGTAGGCATGGTTGCGAAGTAGGACGGAGCAGTATAGGGTTGATGATGGAGTGAATAAAATGGGGANGTGACTTTGCCTTTGGCCCAAACCATCACCTTGCCATTATTGTGGTTTCTTGTCGCAACCCACATTCTGCCAGTATCAAGGTTTGGAGCGCGTCTCGGTCCCACACCAAACCTTAATTATATCCCTGAGTATACACGTGTGCCGCGAACCTCTATTTTACTTTGGGGTGGCGTGTCCAAAACTCAAGGGGGGGGAAGGTAAGGAAAACGCGAGGTTAAGTTAGGCTTATCACCACACCGAACCAGGGCCTAGATGCTCCGAGAGCCATAGCGTCTTGGCATCGCCCAGCTCGGGAGATCTCCAAGGCGGAGAACAGAGATTGGTAATTGGGATTCTAGATGAACATGGTTTTTTGCAATTTAATCCTTATCCAATTGACGGGCCAGAGAATTCTTTTACCACTGGGATAAAGATGAACCCAGTATCGGTACCGCATGGAACACAGGAATGAACCATATGATGTTTTTATTTTTGTGTTTTTTTCGGGTTGTGCTCCATTTGTTGCTGGTGGGGGCACGGTCTTACCACCAGCGCCCAGAAGGGCAAGGATAGCCAGAGCACATTTGGGCTTAAGCTTAAGTTAATGTCAGTGTTAACCCTTTTTCGGAGCTGGGCAGCTGGTTGAATTCAGTACTCTATGCGTGTGTCATATTCTGAGTGCAAACAACTGAGGATCAATCAATGGCGATGCTGGAGGGGCCTTTAGGTTTCTCGAGTATCATGGTACTTTGTGCCAAGCTTCTCCCCCCCCAATGCAAGATGACAAAGGCCTTCGCCTTGTTGGGTGGGGCGTGTGGGCCGAGAAGGAATAGATGGGTTCATAAAAAATTTGGATACGAGTAGACATATCATAACTTGATGCATATCGTTGCAACATTATGAGACTATTGGAGGACCGGAATGCACCGCTATCGATGGCAACACTGCCCTGACACTGGTGGTGGTAAAGGTTGGATCTGACCGAGGTGGAAATTGTACGGTATTTGGCTATTCGGTTGGGTTGGTTGACGCTGACGGCTCGAGACGGCTCAAATACTGTGTTCGAGCGCATGTGCATGCAGCTGGAAATGATGGCGAACGAGTGTCCCATTCTCTACACGATCCCGAGGATCGTTCCTTACTACTCGTACTGCTATCTAGCCTACCTAGGGGGACCGGTTATGGAGTTCCCAGATTGGGGGGCTCTCTGATAGGTCTTGACTGGTTTTTCCCGATCCCGTGGCTCACTGCCGATTCCCCACTGTGTGGGCTCGAGCGGAGAGAGGGGACACGGGACGCCAGAGCACGACGGCCATCATTAACTTTATGAATTTATGATGGCGCTGTTCATCATTGACCGATCCATCATACGGTGCTGGAACCCGCCATCTCGCTCTTAAGAACATTGTGATCCACTATGTTCCCACTCCAGCAAGTAATCGGACCCCAGCACTTGGCATTCCGCGGATGTTGAACCGGGGACTCCATTTCAAAAAGCAGGACCACGCGGAATGGAGAGCCATGCGAATTGCCAGCTCACAGCTTCTGTCGACCACCGAATGCAGCTCCCTCTAACCGAGGGAGTTTTGTTGATTGACTTTGGCCACTTTTGTCTTCAGGTGGGAGGCACAAGACTGTCTCCGCCCCTTTGACGGCGAGAACTACGGTGCCGCGCTTTCGCAAAGAGGATTCGGTGAACCGATGCTATGCTAGCCCAGCCCTTCCGTAAATTTATCCCGGAATCACAAGATACTCCACTGCCCTAGCACCCGCCCACTTTCCCTCCCTGAATTATGATAGCACCCTCGAGTCGGCATTCACAGGCAAGGCACGCTAGTCCTTGTCCGCACGATCAATCCTGGCTTTTGGATACCGGCACGGTAGCCGGGCAGAACTCCCTGCACCACTTGCTGCCGGTAGCCTATCTACCCTTGAGAATGGTTGCCTCTGGTTTGGGGAATCTGAAGGCACCTCCTGTGTTGTGAGATCTACTCGAGTGCCTGTGGTTAAGAAGACCAACTTGGGCTGAGGTGGTTGCGGTATGGGTGATTGTAGGGAGAAGAAATCACGGTACCGGAACTGCACACTACGGTATGATAGAGTGTTCGTCGTGACAACCCTAAAAGTTACATAATTTACCGGTATCATATTATAGCAAAGGCGATATCACAGGATTTCAGGGCGCGTCTTGTTACCACCCTAAACCTTTATTTTAACACCGATTATAGAGGTTTGTGGCGGAACTCTATTTTGCTTTTGCATGGCATGTCTGGTTGATGCCAAAAAAACAAACCTTCTGAAATATTGATCTGCTGCAACAGTGAAAAGCCCTAACCCAGCCATCACCATGTGAAATAACGGAAGTAAACTTTGTACTAACTCAAGCCTCCCAATATCATACCTCAAACAAATCAGTCTACAAGGCCGCTCAGACCTATTGTAAGAGCCTACTGGTATGGCAGTCTCTCATTTGGTGAAAAAAAAAAAAGATGTGAATAAGTCCACTAGGTACGGTAGGGATGTCTGGGCTATGCAAAAAGTTGGTTAACCCACTTTAAATGAGCATTGTATCCACACAATGACATGTCAATTCTTGGCATTATATTGTGGGCAACCAGATACCGGTAGAGTAGACCGTGAGAGGCCTCAGCGAGGCTTGGCAATATTTGGCAGCTAAAGGCTGCCTGTGGTCAACAGCAGTAGAAAGCCAAGCAGCGCCGCGCCTCGCTGAGGGTGTCGCCTCTCTGAGTCCTCAGATGGTCTAGCCTTCCGTGACTTTGCCTTTGGCCCAAACCATCACCTTGCCATTATTGTGGTTTCTTGTCGCAACCCACATTCTGCCAGTATCAAGGTTTGGAGCGCGTCTGGTTGCCACACCAAACCTTCATTATATCCCTGATTATAGACGTTTGCGGCGAACCTCTATTTTACTTTGGGGTGGCGTGTCCAAAACTCAATGATGAAGATGTAATAATGATGTCAAAATGATTGCTTCTGAAATACTAGTCAGACCAATATTTTCCAAACCTACTCGTACAACATTGTTGAGCCCGAACCCATCCTTACGGTATATATACCCGAGTGTATTAGACCTACAATTCTTGGTATTTCTTGGCATTTCATTGAGGGTGGCCAGACATGCTATTGTGACGTTACATGTACCAGTAGCCCAAACTATCAACTTGCCATTATTGCAGTTTCTTGTTGCAACTCTCATTTTCCCATTATCGGGGTTTCAAAACACCTTGGCAACCAGATGCGCCCTTAAAAGGTCAATAGCGACCAGATGTGCCCCCAGCGAAATACAGGGATTTGGCACGAAATTGTTCTGAACCCTCTACGAGTATCAATGGCTACCGTTATCATCGGGTATGGGCGCAGCTTGGCATATAATGTGATGTCATTCCACCCATCGTCGTCGGACTCTCGGATTTGGAGTCTGGCTCTCTGCTCCGGAGTACTGGTACGGATACTCGAGTAGAGTGTTGCGAGACGGGCACGCGAAGGACTTCTGATCAAGGTTTCCGGGGCACATTTGTTCCTCTCTCGCTCCCCACTGTGCCGTAACTTATTCCTTGATTGCTTCAGAGCATTATACCTCTCAAGGAAAACGGTGTCCAGTATAAGGAGCTCTCCCACTTCTCACAGTGTAGCCCGTCCTTCTTGCTCCATCACCTATGACACCATGTCGGCACAAGCTAGTGTACCTCAGGGACCGTCTGGTGAAATGCAAGAACCTGATCAATAGAAATCACCGTCACGGTGAGCTGCACGAGAGGTTTGTGGATGAGAAGAGGGAGCAAATTAAGGCGGAAGATAGGTTTGGCAGCTTTGCCGAAATCAGAATGGGAAACAGTGTCGAGTGGAGTGTGGATGGGAGGGTCCGCGGCGCTGGATGATGCACAGGAGACCGTTTACGTTGCGGATTGGTGGCTTTCGCCCGAGTTGGTGAGTACACTACTGGTATGCAGTGCCCACATGAGTTTGTGCGGAGAGCTAATGTGTACTATATGTAAAGTTCCTCCGACGGCCCCCGTTTTATAATATCCCTTCAGCCGTCCCGGTTTTCACATACTTTTAGTGATTTTAGTGAGTACGGAATGTGGTCCTCTATTGCGTGTTTAGGTGAGATGGTGGCAACCATTATCGGAAATCTCGCCACCCCTCTCAGCACCAAGACAGTGCATGCTTTGGCTTACTGCTGTAGTTCTCATTACTTCTTAGTGTACTTGTGGTAATGGACATCCTGAAGTGTGCACACCCGGGAAGTTCTAGTATTATACCAACCAACAGTATTGCTTATTAATAATGACAGAGGTGGCAAGAAATTTTTTAAGGTTCCCGTGGTCCGGGATAGCGCTGTGCTTGAAAACGGACGAAGGGATGGAGTGGCGGCTCGACAAAGTCTTGAAGGGGAAAGCAGAGGCTGGTGTGAAGATTTACATTACAGTACTGTTTGCAAAGGGGTATGATAGCTCCGCCTGTCCAATCTCTTGAAACACCAGCTAACGGTAATTAGGTCGCCCAAGCGCTTACCTGCAATATTACACAACTAAATCTCTGCTGGAGAACCTGTGTCCTAGGGACTCGCCTGGGCATGGGATCATCGTGGTTATGCGGCGCCCAGGCCATTCGCCGTTTGAACATGCCGCCGATGTCACCTTTTACTGGGTCGGTTTTCTTCCGTGCCGAGAGGGCGGACTCGACTCTGCCAAATAATCTACCATAGGCTCATCACGGGAAGTCCATTGTGATTGACCACAAGGTTGCATTCGCGGGAGGTCTAGATTTGTGTTTCGGGGGGTGGGATTTGAAGCAGCATCCACTGGCGGATGTGCGTCCTGTTGGTATTAAAAACGAAATCTGGTCCGGCCAGGACTTTAGTAACGTGGGTTACGCATCCTGGTCCGTTTACTGGGGTCTGGCTGATAAATGGGCAGAATCGGGTTATGGGTTTTCGTGGCTACCGGGGTTGGAAAAAAAAACCTCCCAGCCTATCGTATTAAGAAAGACTATGGGCGGATTCCATGGCATGACGTGAGTCTAGGGTTTGTTGGACCTGCAGTTCTGGTTCTCGCGCAGCATTTTGTTAGCGTAAGTCTGCTATAACCCAAATTGCTTAAATGATCACTAATATTGAGCAGCGATGGAATTTTGTAAAGCGTGACAAATCCATTCTTCATATCCTTGGATCGAGCTCACTTACTCTCCGGGGGATATTCTTAGAGTTTCGCGCCCGCGATTTCCTGTCGGAGGATACATCAGACATCCACTTCACCCCAATAATGAGCTTGCAGATGGCTTGCCCAAAAGGCTCTTGCCAAGTACAGATTGTCCGGTCAGCCGCGGATTGGTCCCACGGAATTCTGAAAGAGGATAGCATAGCTAATGCGTACAAGAAGCTCATCAGCGGGACTCAACACTACGTGTACTGTACATTGAAAATCAATTTTTCATTACAGCGACGGGTGCGGGCCAGGCACCCATTCGTAACACCATTGGGTGCGCAATTGTCCATGCAGCGCTTAGGGCCGCGAAGGAGAAAAGGAAATTCAGAGTTATAGTTGTTATCCCTTCAATTCCTGGGTTCCCGGGCGACCTAAGGGATAATACAGCGACCGGTACTCGTGCCATCATTGACTGCCGGTACAAGTCTATATGTCGTGGGAAGCACTCTATCATGCAAACGATTGAGCGACAAGGCATTGATCCAAAGTAGCCCATTTTCTTCTTTAATTTAAGGATCTACGACAGGCTGCACAAGTCTAAGGCTCTAGAAGAGACTGGAAAAAGAAAGCCGGCGTGTTGTATACTGACCTCCAGCTTGCGCATGCTATAGAGGTTATGGGCGAAGGAGGAGTCACGCAAAAGTGAGGACGGGATGGTACCAACTCCGTGAGCCCAATTCATTCCGGTGGGGGGGCTGAAAACGGAGGCGAGCTTGGTGAGAAAAAAGACGGATTCGAGAAGCCCAAGGAGGAGGTTCGAAAGAATGATCTCTTGAATTAACATGATTCAGTCGCGATGCTTGGTGGCGATACCGTTACCTCAGAGCTTTGGTCCGAGGAAGAGGGTTGTGGGAAGGGGAACATTATTAATGAAGAGCTATACGCGCGCACTCCAAAGTGCTGATCATCGACGGCAGAGTTGCACCGATTGGACCTGCGAATATCAATGATCGGTCACAGCTTGGGGATTATGATAGCGAGGTTGCGGTGATCGTAGATAAAGATGCCATGGCGTCCCGAATGCGAGGAAGACGATTTCGTGATTGGCCCACCAAACGGAGAGTTATAGCAGGTGTGGACCGGAAATGCATCACATAATACCGAGGTCTACAGGGAGCTTTTCCGCTGTGATCCTGACGAAACAGGTATGCCTCTCATTCGTCTGTTTCTTTTATCTTACTGTCGTAGAATAATAGACAACAGTCAGAATATGGAAGGACTACGACCAATTCTTACTTCGCAGTGAAGACGCGAAGAGCGGGAATTTATTCGTTGGAGAGGACATCAGCGTCGAGCAAGTACGAGAGAAGCTAGGTAGCATCACGGGACACTTGGTTTGGATGCTGCTACGCTTCTTGGAGGAGGAAGAGTCGGCAGAGAAGGGATTACAAGTTAATCCTTGGACTGAGAGTATTTATACTTGAATGGCTGAGCTAGGATTAGATATCCGGGTACTGGGGAATTGCGTGCTTGGCGTTTTTGGTGGAACTTTTTCTTCTTTGCATTGAAACTAAGGTATTTGATACCGTTCGGTCCCCTTTGAAGTGAATTTTTATTGAGTGACAAGGCCCCCCTTCGACGTTCTCAATTTACAATTGCTCATATCATAACCTCTGATCTGCTGTGGGGTTTGTTTCCACGAAATCCCAATGTCCCGTTTGTCCGCGAGCTTGTGAGAATGCAGAACGGTGTCTTCTCTTGTTATCTGGGATTGCCGTAAACAGCCCAAGAAAACCCCTGCCCCTCCCCCTACGGAACTATTCCTCAACATGGATCCCAATGTTAGCTCTTGTAGAGACCGGCGTTAGGCCTGAACATGGGCATTCCTTGTTATGCAGAACTTGAGCTCTGGTAAGATTGGGGGCTTAAGCTTTTCACCACAAGCTGGTTATCGCGTTTGAAAGTCTCCACTATGGTTATTGTACTGTTCATAAAGGGTGAAGAGAGTAGTATAGAGATGATCCAAGATTTAACCAACAAAGCCGTATAACCATAGGTTTGCGATAGGATATTATAATTCGAAGAAATAGATCGTGTCTGTTAGAAATCGCACAGAGGAGACGGGAATTCAAGCGCAAAGTGATGGGAACGATCAGTAAAAGAGAAAGAGAGAGAGTTGCTTTCTTACTTGTTCTTCTAGAGACACACCTGAGACTGCTGTACTTATAGCAGTCAGTAACATGAATATACATCAGTATGACTCCAGTCCTTTCCTAGTCCCTCATGTCTCAAATAGCCACATAGCTGGCCGAGCAAATTCCTACCACTCATCATACTGAGGTAACATTTCCGACATGCCCCCCACTTTGATAATTCCCTTTGCCAGATCAGAGAAGTAAAGGAAACAGATCAAAAGAAAGGATACAGAACTTTTAACCTCATTAAAAACCCAGAACTCAGAGCAAAACCCTGTGGGAAAAAAGCCTTTGAGTAAGGGAAAAGAGTGCTATACAAGAAGTAAGTAAATGAAACAAAGCAAAATAGGAAAGACCAGTTAATTAGCATATAGCTAGTAAACTTGACAAGAGGTTCTCAACCTTATAAAATCCTACGAGGTGAAGTTGAAGGCAAAAGATGGTAATTAGGAGTGGTTTGATCATTGTGTCTACAACATTCTCAGTTGTACGTATATGGTGAAGTGATATCTCATGATATTCATAGGTTTCTCGTATATAGTGCTACTGGATCTCGATATGCTTTGTACATTTGTGATAGAGTGGGTTTTTGATAGGTTGAATTGTTGCCTGATTGTCAATATAAAGTATAATTAGTAAAGTTATAGAGAGGAAAGCTTTATTAGAGATAAAGGTATTCTGGATCTTGGAGAGAATCCAGTACAGCTAAACTACCTCTTTAAATATCTTACTGGCAACTACGTACTCAGCTTCTGTAACTGGTACCGGTACTAGGTTAGGGATTGTTTGGTTTTACAGTATTATTTGATACTTGTTAAGTTTCAAAAGTATTGCTTGATACTTTAAATGTTTTGTGTTTGGTTTTATAAGTATCAGTTAATACTTATATTGTTTTATGTATTATCATTTGATATACGGATAGTTTGAGAAATCACTCATACTGGCTATAAGCAATTGTTGTATTTAAAGACCGTCGGATTTCATGATAGAAACAGCAGACTTTGACTGATGGTATTTCTAATATACTAGATTGAATGGTTACTTTTTTGATCTCCTACTACACTCCTTTGAAGCCTTCTTTAGTAAGTAGTACTCACCTCTTGTAGATGGAGAGGCCATCCACTCCTATTGTACCAATATATGACTAGCACCCTGGTACAAATATGTTATATTTGTTTAACCTCAGCAAGTGGTTACAAATCTATACAAACCAGATCTGATCAGTGTAATCGTATTCAACTAGAAGCTAGCCAGCAGCAGGAAGTGGCAGAACCTAGGAGTATTCAGCACTACCAGCAAACCAAAATTGAGTTATTAATGACTCAAAGTGGGAAGTGAGTTTCCCAAGATAACCTTACAAAATGAAGAAAAATGAAGAAACTGGAAGAGTATAAGAACAGCTTTATGATTTATAAACTGGCAAGGCAGCTTGCTTGGGAGCAAGTGATGCAAATCTTTAGTACGTCAAGAGAACAATTAAGTAGGACTGCCTCAAGCACCTCTGGTACATTTACTCCAAGTTTAGAGAAAGGAAAAGCACCTACACTATCTTTAAAAAAAGAAAGCAAGTCTATATCCCGACTTTAGAAGAAGCCTTTAGGCAAGACAGAGGATGAAGTACAGCTTCTGCCTGTGTGGCCACTAGATAATGGTAAACTAGGCAGCTATAGGGGTAAGAAATCAGAATCAAACATATTCAAAGGCTATTCTGGGATGGCACCTGGCCCTCTGGTATAGTATTCCCTGCCAATGATCAAGCTCCTATTGACAGCCTCATGCTTGGAGGAAAGGGATGACTTAAGGTCAGAAGTACTCAGAAGATAGATGGTGACCATGTCCTGGGACCTGGCCTTATATAATATAGATAGAATAGAGAAAAGAGGTAGGGTGTACTAGGGGAGTTTCTGCATAGTGTAACAACCAAACATACATGAGTTATGGCAACCTGAATTTAGGTGCATATGGATGACCAAAAGGTCAACTGGTAGAAACAGGCAGGCAAGTAACAACATGCCTTACTAGTATCTAATAGTTGGGATACCACTGTGAATGGGTTAGATACTTAAGTACTTGGAGATCAAGTATGGGGACAGGGGCAATGTCAGCATACTTAGAGACCTTAGGGAGACAGGTTATCCTGCTGGGCTAGGTAACTTAAGAAAAGGTACAAGTGGCTAACTTGGCTAAAGGAGTAGGCTGGGAAACAGGGTAAAGTTACCTTAATGTTCTAGTAGAATTACCCTATCTTGGGAGTCTGGGTACCCTACCATGGGACTCAGATTACCCTGTCTAGAACCCTGAGTTACTCTACCTTTCACTACAAAGTCTTGTTGGGACTTTGAGAAAATTGACTAGAATGTTTGTTATGTAAAACTAGGTGTAGTTCCTGAATTGGAGATTTTTTGGGATGCTATTGGTTGAGCTACACAGCTCTAAAGAAGCTGTGACTTAAAAGCATTATTCCTGTCATACTCCTCTAGCACTTCCTTGAGTGCCAGATGTCATGTGCTAATGGTTGTGTAGTTGTGTGCAAACTAGCAAAAGGTAACTTTTGGAGATGTACTCATAACACTGTATATGCTCTGGCTGTCCGCCCAACTATAATCTGATTACAAGAGATATGAGAGGGTATAGGTGAGAAGATAAATTACCGTCTCTAAGTTGTTTGTAGTAAAACAGACCAGAATTGGCAGGGATAGTGGAAGTTAATATTGGGGGTACCTGGAGTGGTCCGGGGTGCTACCAGGAATCATGAGGCCAGCTTTATACTTATTAAGGCTAAAAGTGCTTCTATGCAATTGTAATAGGTAGGGTCCATATAGGCTCAAGAACAGAAAGTCTAAGGCACACTACAGTAAGCAAGATAAGAGATGGATATAGGTGTATGGTGGGGGTCGCCTAGAATGTGTACCTATGGGGATTCAAAATATAGTGCTTACATAAGCTGGGTTAGGGATATTTAATTGGAAAAATAGTTATATTTGGATTATACTTAAATGTAAAATATATTCTCATTTATCATCATTTATAGATTATTCAGACTGAGAATCTATAATAGTAACAAGAAAGAGAAAATTGATATATTTAATTATATTGGTTTTCATGAATGCTACTTACAAAATGATCGGAGCGATATCTCCTATGAATCAAGCTTTTATACTCAGGTGAGGTATATATAATATCAGAACGATAAGCATCCATGATTTGGTTAGTACGTACCCTGTTGTTTACTTTGTTGTATAATATCCTATGATCTGACTAGAAATGATTATATAATTATTTTGTAAAACAAGATAAATACATAGCTGGACAGATAGATTGAATATATGATCTCCAAATCACAAATTTTCAATTAAACTCCCCTAACCCTGCTTATATAAGGCATTACATTTTGAATCCACATAGGTACATGTTCTAGGCAACCTCTACCATACAAACAACAAGCTTCTTCTCCTCTGTTTTCCTCAGAAGTGCTTTTTGTACTTTATGCAACACCTTGTATTGATTGTGAAGTTTTTGTGTAACATGACATGTTGGGTTACACAAAGACCAAACCAGCACACCTACATCCACTCAAGCCATGGCTTCGCTTGGGGAGAAGATAGACACCACTAGGTTCTTAATGCCAGGGACCCCCACTACAGGGGGATAGCAGGAGGATGCTGAGATTAGTCAGATGAAGGCTGCCGTTTGCGAGTTCTGTACCAAATTTGGGCCAGTGAAGACAACCCCAGCCATGGAAATGATCTCTGAATTGACATTAGTGGATGGTCTCTGTGAAGGGGATAACAAGGATGAATCTGGTGCTGGGTTTCGCCAATCAGCTCAAGGCCCTAACTGTGACAGCGTAGAGCTTGGCAAGGACTATGTAGGACCAGGACCAGGGGACCAAGGGAGCAACCAGGCTGATGCCCACCAGCCCAAAGAACAAGACAGACCCAGGCAGTACCTTCTATATGAAGGGGACAGCACAACCGCCGGCAGAGAGACTTAAGAAGAAAGGAAAACATAAGGCAGACGAAGGCTGTATGACACCGAAGCCCCCACAGGCCAAGGCTGTGAAAGGGGACCTGAAGAGAGATCAAGCTGAGTCCAGAGAGTGGCAGATACAAGGACCCCGCAAGAAGCCTATGAGGACGTATGTGATGGCAAGGTGTAAACTATTTGCTACTAGGGAATCGTTGAAACCCCTCCAGGACCCAACTAAAGTAGAGGTGAGGATATTGATGGCTATTACAGATGAGTACACCTATTATGAGTACAAAGCCCCTACCAATTTTCAGGTTTCATCCAACAATAGGAACGGAACAGTTACGATTATGACCCCGATGAATAGCAACTCTAGTCATTCTGCTAGGTATCTGGAAAAGATGACTGAAGCCCTGAACTCAGTAGTGCCAGAGGGTAAACCATGGTTCTTAGTATTTCGGCATGTCCTGATGGACGTAGGAGTGCAGGTACACAGTGTCCCTTGCAATGCTATTTCCAACAATAATGCTGAGTTGGACGTGGAAGTCAAGAGAGCATTCAAGATCACTCATGGAATTGACATTACTAGTGCCAGGTTCCTCAGGGCAGACATGGGAGACCATGGGAACATGCGGGTGACGAGAATTATCATTCATGTGCAAGAGGAGGATGCAGAGAAGATTACCCCCTCGGCTTTGTTTATGGGCAAGTGGAAAGAAACTCAGATTATGTAGCAAGTGACCCCAACCACTCAGTGCACTAGGTGTCGGAAGTTTGGGTACCGGAAGGTAGAGTGTACCGAGTCTTTCAACATCTGCCCGATATGCTTGAAGTCGCATTCTCAGAATGACTATAACTGTCACCAGACATCGTGTCGTGGGTACAAGAAGGAAATACCTAGCCGTTGCCTGATGACGTTAGTGAAATGTCCTGCCCGTGACCGCCCTCACTCGGCCAAGGATGGAGACTGCCCGGCGAGGCTTCGGGTGAAGGAAGAAGTGAAAGAGAGATATAATGAGTGGATCCTTGCCCTGGCTGAAGCTGGAGGATGTGATCCCCTGAAATTGGCCATAGGGCCACAATGGCGGGGGACTAGGTGAATGACTGGATGAATGGACTGAAACTTAGTGTAGTATAATATAATTGTCCAAGGAGCAATGATGTTTTTCTTTCATTATTCTACATTATTAGGAATTTTAGGATTTCTTTTGTTTGTGTTCAAGACCTACCATTGTATAATCAGGAGCCACTACGGGCCCCTGGTTTTGAATGTGTATTTCGTAGGATGGGGAAAGTTCCAGTTTGTGTTTATATTTCCTTACATACATTGGTGGGGGTTTCTTATATACTGGTCCCCAGCATGGATGATGTTTTGTATTTGTGAGTTTTTGCAAGGAAAGGAAAGCTAGTGGGGCTGCAACTTTCCTTGAGACTTGTTAATGTTTATAACAGGCAGGTGGAGGGTGAGAGCATGGTAGATGCTCAAGCTCCTTTTATTGAAATGAAAGAGCTGACCCTGGTAGTGGGTAACATGAATGTATACACAGCATACACGGACTCCTGGAGAGTCATGTCTTATGTGGAAAGGAGACCAGGGGAGTTGTATATGCATACAGCTGTATTGCATGGCTATGGGATACTTAACACACCGGGAGTCTAGATGAGATTCTCTGATAACCTGACCCTCCACCAACCATTGGGGATAGACAACATGCTGGTGAATGCAGTGTTGCTACGACGGGTATCTAGATGGAGAGACCTTAATCAAAGGATTGGTTTAGATCACATAGTGCTGATTACGGACATCGACTCAGTGGAGGAAGAAATAGCATGTTTAGTGCCAAACTGGGATATGATATGGTAGACTGTTGATAAGGGGAAACCTAACCCTGTCATATAAAAGGTGCTAAAAAATTACTATGAAGGTCCGAATGGATATGTATTGGTAGGGGAGGGTTCTGATCCAGTGGAGAGTTTTCAGGATAGCCTGAATAGGCTAATTCATCTGGTGAGGAAGATGACCCAAATGAAGAGACTAATGAAGTGGTCAAAGGTGTGGTAGACCCCAGAGATCATGGAGCTGTAAAGAGTATATACGTCTACTGTTCGGCCGGTAAGCCATGAGGGGACAGGGGTACAAGAAAGAGATGACTTGCATGCTGCGTATAAGAAGGCCATCAACAAGGCAAAGAGTAAATACTAGAATGTGTTCCTGACCTCGGCAAAGAAGAACGACATTTGGACAGCTCACTAATTCAGGAAACAAAGAACTCCAAGTCATGTACCAGGGGGCGATAGCCCAATACTGGAGTATGCTGAACAGCTGATTATACAATACTTCTTTCCATCTAATGAAGAGCCACTAGAGAGGAATGCCCCACAGTGGTGTATGCTGTCAAAGGAGGAGGTAGTTACCCATTAGGAGATTGGAGAGGCTTTGAAGAAGTGCAGTAACAAGTTCATACTGGGGCCTAATCAGGTGCCTTATAGAGTGTGGAAGGGGATACACAGGATAAATGGAAAGATTCTACCAATGTTGGTGGAAGACCGGTTGGTGTATAGAACCCATTCACCTATGTTGAAGGAGTCAATGGGGATTATCCTACTTAAACTGAAAAATGCCGACTAGCGGGAATACCCAAGCTTTCAGGTGATGGCCTTGATGCGGACCTTTTCAAAAGTTGTGGAATGGGTAGTCAATGCATGATTGATGAAAGTGGCGTATGATAGTGGGATGTACTATATCAACCAGACTGGTAGCCTGCCTCAAAGATCGATAGCCAATGCAGTGATGTTGTTATGGCATTGGATAAAAGAAGTGCAGTTTGCAGGCAAGAAAGTTTTGTTGATCTTTTTGGAAGTGAAAGGCGGTTTTTGTAACCGGTATGGGTATTAGGTTAGTTTTATGTTTGGTTTCACAGTATCGTTTGATACTTGTAATGTTTTGTGTGCTACCGGTTGATACACACAATGTTTTATGTTTGGTTTTACAGTATTGTTTGATACTTGGAATGTTTTGTGTGCTATCGGTTGATACACACAATGTTTTATATTTGGTTTCGCAGTATCGTTTGATACTTGTATTGTTTCGTGTGCTATCAACTGATACACACAAAGTTTTGGAATATTGCTCATACTGGAGATAAGCGATATGCTGCATTTAAAGACCGCTGATTTCCATGATGGAAACAGCAGACTTCGACAGACAGTATTCTTAATATACTTGGTTGAACGGTTACCTTTTGATCTCCTATTACATCCTGTTCGAAGACTCCTCTAGTTAGCAGTGCTCGCTCCTTATTGATCAAGAAGCTATCTGCTCCTATTGTACTGCTGCGTGACTAGGGCCCAGCCCAAACATGTTACAGTTTTGATCCTGTTAAACACTGGAAACTAATTGAAAGACTGAAGTCAAATGATAACATACCTGGTTATCAGGTAGACTGGGTCCACGACTTTATAGTAACAAGAAAGGTAGCCTTGACATATCCAGGTAGTCTCCAGAGAGTGCACGGAGGTGACCTGGAGATTCTATAGGGATCACCACTTTCCTTGCTTTTGTTTGTAATCTATGTCTGGCCTTTGCACATGGATCTGGACTTAGAGGAGGTTTTCGCAACATCGTATGTCGATAACTGCCAGGTTACAGTGGCGTTGACTTCATGTGAGAGGAATGCTCATATGCTGGAAGAGAAGGTGGCTGAGCTTAGTTCTATGGTGTGGCAATTGGAGCTTTCTTTCAGTATCGCAAAGACTGAGTTGGTACACTGGCAGAGGAGGAAGAAGAAGGGTCCTCGAGTGACCGTGAGAGTGTTGGTGCAAGCACACATTGTTGAGCCAGTGGGAGAGGTCATTAAGTAGCTAGGATACTGGCTAGTGGACAATGGGGAGACATCGAAGCACATCTGCAAAAGGCTGGCCTTGGTACAGGTAGCCTTCAGAAGGTTTCAGAGACTTTGAATACCAGGCAAAGGTCTGTCACCTTATGGGGACCGGAGATTGGCCAAAGCCATTTTGTTGCCAACCATGCTGTATGGGGTGGAGGTGTTGGGTCTGTTCAAGACCATGGTAAAGAAGATGTAAACCTTTAGGAACAGAGTACTCTGGTGGGTGACGAATACGTTCTACTTGACAAACATCACTTGGCTGTTGGCCAAAGCATGCTTGGCCCCCTTAGTGACATATGTCAACCAAGTGAGGAAGATGGCAGCAGTGCGGGTGGTAACAGCAGTGCTGGAGAACAACATTGCCACAGCCATGCTACTGATAGCCTATACATTGAGAGATGATTTCAGGTACCCGACCAATTGGAGGCTGGCTTTTGATCATAATAAGGAGGGAATGAGGCCCCAAGTGTTGGGATTGATGGCTACAACTACCACCCAAGTACGATTACCAATTGATGAAGTCGGTGCAATAGCCTGAGAGGTTATGCCTATTGGGGTTATATTGAGAAAGATGTCCTAACCCATCCTAGTTGCACCAGAGGAAGTGGAGGTGTATTGCAATGCAGGGAAAGGGTGAGGAAGAGGATGCATAAGAGGTAGGAGAATTGGGAGTACCTGCCTTACTACAAATACCAGCCACCATATAGGGAATGCTGGAACTTCATAATGCTCCCAAGGTTTCAGGCAGGCAGGATCCACCAAATGAGGGCAAACAAAAGCTACCTGAACGCTCAGATGGACTGGTCAAATCAAGACTGGGACTGGAATTGTGGGTGTCGTCAGGTAGCACCTGGAAACTTACAGCACATGGTGCTCTGCCCTGCTTTGCGGGGGGTTAGGGGTAGGAAAAAAGAGGAGACCTTCAATGTCGCACCTAACTCAGTTTTGTGGACGAGTGGGAAGAGGGGTATGCATTTGATGAAGGGTTTTGCCCAGTATGTAATACAAAACAGGATTAACTTTCTGGTGAAGATGGAGGTTTTTCCTTTTACGAGAGCAGCCAATTTGGCGTCATGATGTTAACGAATATATTTCATTTGTGAGATGATTGCTTTGATAATTTTTATTGTTTATTTGTTATGTATTTGAGAGTTGAAGTTTCTTTTGTTTATTAGGTTTTTAGACCATACCTTAGAGTGCTTACCATGTATTTTCCTGTAGCTATGCTGTGAAAAAACCACAGATTTAACAAAACAAAAAAAAAGTCACTATACTAACAAGACATGTTTGTATTCAAGCTCAAGGTGGTTAGGGATAGGGTCTCATGGGGCAGGGTCAGGGTTGACAGGTTTTGATGATGCAAAGAAGAAAAAAAGTTATAATTTCTGAGTACAGATATAGGCAGGAAATTAACAGGTTGCGTAAGAAAAGTAAAACTCAAAGGGGCATACTGCTTTATACAATAAAGAAAAATGCTTGGCTAACAAATTGCAATACCTCTAACTTTTTCCTTATATGCAGCCACTTTCTCTTTCCATTTCCATCAGTTTCCATAAGATTCTGGTATGTAGAACCTTGGCTATCAACTCTCGCCATCATGATGCAACTGCCGAAACCCATGCTTTCATATATGCAACCTAAAATCCAATACAGCCATACTCTGGCCAGGTGGCCATGGTAGCTGTAACCTTTGTAAGGGAAGTTTGAGAATGCTAAAAGCATTATTCCTATCACAACTGAGGTGGTTTCAGTTGTAGTAGTTTTAGATAGCACCTATTGGATTACTACATTGGACACCCTACCACGAGAGTCCCCATAGGCCTTTAGCTTGATATAAGTAGATAGAATACATAGACTAGAGGAGCCAACAGAGACTTGTATAGATGAAGTGCATATGGGAAGGTCTTTGTAATTAGTAGGCTCTCACAGATGACTTGACAATTAGCAACTAGCAAGGGACTGTTGTGAAGAAGTTCTCGTTCTGGTAGCTATAATTCAGTTGTGCCGTAGAAACTAGACTACATAAGAAGAATGCTAAGTAGAGTGTGTTAATACAATATATGCATGCTAATGGGAATGTGGGAGAAGTATCAAACAATCCTTAGCAGAGCAGAGTGTACTTGACAGGTTGAAGTAAACTGATAGTGGAGTTTCTGGTATAAATTGTAACTACTTAAATCTATGCAAGAACTCTCCTACTCTAACACAATCAATACCCTGTTAAGATCTTAATTGAGTGAAGTATTTGGCTTAATGATATTAACTTTTACAGTTTACTTTACGCTTACCTTTGTGTGTGAACTTTTAGTGATAAGTTTGAAGTTGTTCTGTATGGTTACAATCTTTGAATCTATCTTCCTTGGGGTAGTCCCATTACAGTATATCATTACATAACCTCCTTGCTGAATCCCTCTCCAGATAGATTGTTTTTCAACCTTTAGCACAAACCTTGCATGAATTCGGGTAATCTTGTCTAAAACTAGTATAGTGTAAAGTACCTAAAAGTGGATCCTCTGAAGAAACAAGTATTCTGTGGCAACTGATCCCCCGGGATTGGAGTCCAGCCAAAAACTGCCAAGACTAGTAGCCAAGCGAATAGTAACAAGCACAATGGTAAATTAAGCTAAACACATTACATAGAATAATCTGCCTAGTATTTAGATAAAACATAACTAAGTAAGAGAAAAGTTCCTAGCCTTGGGCTAAGGGAACACAACAATGGCTTTTATATACAACTTTGATAAATTGATCTATACCATAGTGTAATCCAGCATAGTAGGCATCAAGTACACAAGTACTCTTCAACCAGTATTTGAGAAGCAATGGGGACAGTATCTTCTGTAAGGCCTTTGGCACTATCTTGACAAGTGAAGGCCAATCGTATTGGCAATTCTTCCTTGTGAACTACTTTGCTCTTTCCCATTAGTACTCAATCCAATTAAGCTCACAAGTGAATTTTGGAAAAAAGAGACAAAGATGACCCCACTTCTCAATCTCTTTCTGCAGAAGTGTTACACATAAGACGAACTGGCAT
Organism: Tuber magnatum; assembly: GCA_003182015.1. NCBI lineage: Eukaryota > Fungi > Ascomycota > Pezizomycetes > Pezizales > Tuberaceae > Tuber > Tuber magnatum. The sequence goes on from PYWC01000063.1 coordinate 477,698, forward strand.
AGTGTAATGGGCATGTCATGTGACCATGGGCAAAAGGTCACGTGTTCGATCCAAGGGTCCATCGGAGTGTTTGGAGAATGAGTTAATTTCTACCAATACGACGTGGGCATGAAAGCCTCATTTACACCAGCAGGAAAGGTCGCTGACTACAGGGTTTTCACTGAGTCTTCAGGAGAGGACTTTTGGCTATCCGGACCAGGTTGAACGAATTGAATTAGTTGGTTGGTTGTGGAGATAACTGCATGCAAAGATCCCTCAGCTGCGTCAATGGATAGATACCAACTGGGGGGAGGTCGGCTACTCCGATAGGAGTCCCCAGCTGCCATGCAGGCAGTAAGACCAAATTTCCAGTCTGTTGGTGGGGGAATGCGGAGGAAAATCCTGATGAGGGGACAACGCCCAAGAGACGATCGTTCACCCACACCCAGAGGCCTGATAAGGTAGAGCACGGAGATAGCCTACCATGTGAAAGGTTAACCTTAAGCATGACGAGGCCTGAACGCTATTAGCATAATAAGACAGGAACAGGTATCCTGTGGGTTAACATGGATGGATAAGAAATGCACCTGGACTGATAAGTCTGTCGTCGGAGCTGATCACTTTATATGCAGAGATAGAACCAGTAGCCACTTGCCAAGGGGAAAGAGTTCGAGTGACTACGATTAGAGTAAATACTGTGATGAGAGGGATGGGACACCCTCCCTGCTGTTCGAAGAAATCTGAGTCAAGCAGGGCAAAGGTTTTTAGAGTCTACAAAGTTCATACAAGGAAGAGTAGTAGGAATTGATAGGCCATAAATACCCAGACGTGGAATATAAACATTGAGGTGCCTTCTACACTTTACAATCATTATCAGCGATGGAGAAGAGATCTTATCAATATATTCATCCTATGATATACTTGTTATATTATTTTCATCTTGACGTTTCAAGTGAGCCTTCCTAGTAATCACTCTGTCATGTATTGGGCCTTAGTCCAGACTTGCGTGTTCTTAGCGTCAGCTACCACCTAACAAGAAGAGATTTCTGTTCCAGAAAGTCTGGTTGCATAGATAGTAGCTGCCTGGTACAGCAAGAATTGCTGGTATAACTTTGGTCCTTCTTCTTCCTACTCTTGTAGTCATGTCTTAAGCCCACTTCAGGCCAAAGCCCCCTCTCCCGGAGCACTTGTTTATATCCTTTTAGCAATCCTCTCCATCATTCTGGAATTGATGTATCATTCAAATCAAAGCTCATTTTTTGAGAATGTAAAGTAATACCATTAAGTTTATAATACCATGCATCATGAAGATGGAGCTGCTTCCCACTAAGATCCATGTTCATACAAGATGCATGTAATGCATCTAGTGCATCTGCTGTATGAGAAGTTGCATGATAGAAGAGGAAAAGAGCTTCAGTATTTGGAAAGGTACAGCCAGTTGTCAGAAGTGTTCGTGATGCTTAGTCAGCTACCTTGTGAAAAAAAGCCAGACTCTTGCGACCGTGATCATGACCGTCATCGCGACTGTGAACAACAATACAATTCATACAACCTGCTCCTCAATTTATTTTTCCCTTTTACCATGGTCTACAGATCTGGATATGCAAACTCTCTGGCACTAAAAAAAAAAAGAACTCCTAAAACCAAGTGAAGAGAGATGACCAACATTGAAAAAGGCATAATTATTGCCTTTTTCTACTGCCTTTGGAATATTGCCCTTGTTGCTCAAACTATTGGGCACCCCTGGACCACAGTTAAAAGCTTTCTTGTCCGAGCATGTGAGCGCCAATTACTAGAAAACATTCCTCGCCCTGGTCGTACTCCAGTTCTTAGCCATCAGCAGCGTCGCACAATTGTCCAGGCAGCTAAGTCCAACCGAAAAATGACCAGATCTGATTTCAGGGATAAATATGTGCCAGGTATTTCCCTTTCTACAGGTAACATCTCAGCTCTGGTGCTACTATGAGTAATAGGACATGATTAGCCAATAAGTAAAATAGTTGTCAGAGTGCTCAGAGAAGTCAATATCAAGAAGTGGCTAGCCAAATCAAGACTAAAGCTCAAGCCTGAGCATGTGGCAAAGAGACTCAAGTGGGCTACAGTTCATAAAGACTGGACAGTGGAGGATTTTGAAGGAGTTATTTGGAGTGATGAATGTAGTGTGGAGAAATCTAAGGATCCAAGACAACAATGGGTTTTCAGAGAACCTGGAGAGAAGTGGCTGTCTGATTGTATTCATCCTAAGAAGAAGAATAAGGGAATTTCTCTTATAGTTTGGGGGTGCTTTTGGGGGAAGAGAAAAGGTTCTTTGGTTCCTATTACTCAAAATATCAATAAGACCAGGTATGTTAGGCTCTTGAGAAGGTATCTCTTTCCTATTATTCATCAAATGATTTCTTTTAGTATGCAAGATATTCTTTTTCAGCAAGACAATACTCCTGTTCATAATGCTTATAGTGTTATAGATTGGTTGGAGAGAAACTGTATTGAGGTTGAAGAATACCCCCCGTATTCCCCTGATTTGAATCCTATTGATCATGCATGGGTGGAGCTTAAAAAGTGATTGCACCAGCAGTATCCAAGGATTGGAGATACCCTAGGAGGAAAGGAAGCTGTTAAGAAAAGGCTTGCACGTGTATTACCATTAGTTTGGCAGACAATTTCCGAGGAGTTTTTTGAGAAATTGTGGAAATCAATGCCTGATAGGGTGGCTGCAGTTTTGGAGGCAAGGGGAGGTTATACAAGGTATTAACTATTTTTATTATTTAATTTACTTTACCATTCTCATGATTAATCATGGTTAATAGTTTGTGCCTGTTGATCGTAGTTAATTGTTCGCACCCATTGATTGTGCCTATTGACAACCCCACTATTGCGGCTGGGAGGTATGGCGCAACTATAATTAAACATGTCTCAGATCACGAACACTTCTGATGACCGACTGTAGATTCAAAAATTGGGATTGCAACACTAAGTACCTGATCAATCAGATCTTTGCCTTTCTACCAGGATCCTTTGGAGACTTTGATGTATTCTGTTGCCTGCCTTGGATTGATTTTGAGACCAGGTATGGGTTCAGGGTTGTGGGTTTCTAATTGCTGAGGTAAGGGAATTGTAGTGGGAATTTCAAGCCTATTACAGGAAAAAATAAAATCTGAGACTATAAGGTCTTATCCCCAGAACTTCTTTCGAATCATATGCTTTTCCTTATGAACCCAACGGTGATGAAGAACATCATTAGCATAAATTGTGTATTCATCATGAGCAATGGGAATTAAGAGCTAATTTCCTGCTGGCAGAGGGGTATTGTTTAAGAATCCCTCAGATAACGATCTTGGAATTTGGATTTTTAGCTCTTTCTAGCAAGGTACAAACTGCTATTGCCGATAGAAAACAATATCAGGCTTCTCATATCTATCAATATAGACCACCTTTCTCACTTCCTTCTATTTAAACCCCAATTTTCTCAACCAACGCACTGCTAATTAAGCAGTCAAACTCCATGTCCCTTAAGTATGCTTGTCAATCATCACTTGATAAATACAGGAGACATGCATTTCAGCATCTTGCTGACTAGTCCATGCAGTCCAATAGTTGGTAACAGCTTTAGCAAGACTTGGTCCAGAAATATCTTTATTTTTGCACCAAACCTCATGAGCCTCATATTTATACGGGAGTATAATATAGAATAAGTACTTACTTTTACCTGTACTGTCAATATACTCTTGCACTGTCAGGAGAGTGCCCTCATCTTACAGCATACTCTGTGTTTTAGCATGCTTTCTCCACTGGTTTAATATAATTAATCGAGATGTAATTCAACTTTTTTCACTCTGAATAATAGTTTCTGCTGCATGTTTGCCATGGCCCCACCTAGTAGCTGTATTAAGAGCAGTTGTCTTGCGGAGCATGTCTGGATACTTCAACTATCAGTTCATAAACTAAAGCACTTGATAGTATCATTCAAGGTCTTGAATACTGGATATTCTTTTTTTTCTTTGTAGAACCTTTCTGATATCAGATACCCCTAGTTTTCGAATTTATCTATTAGTATAAAATACTAAAACCGTAATTAATCTATCATTTTTGGAAAAACATACCTTCTTTTAGGACAATTGCCCTTAGTTTCTTTGTCACCATTGGTTAATTGTTCTCAATATATCTTTTCATATCTTTCTAATTATCTTTCACTTGACCAATTGGCCCCTCTGACACATGTAGTAGGATCTGTTGCTTCTTCTCTCTTTGTACTCTGCACTATAGAGTACTCCTCAATGTGCCTTTCCAGTTATTTTGACACTTCTCCACTTCTATATTCTCAGAATCTTTATTTCCTATGCTATCACCTTCTACTACCAAATTATGCTCTTTCTCCCACTCAGTACTTGGGTCTTCTGTCTCTCTTCTGTCATTCTCTTTAATACTAGTGACTGGGAAGCTAGATTGTTGTAGATAGCGGACCTTACTGTTTTGGCCTCCATGAGCTCCAATCTTGCATAGGCATTTCTGATTCTGATTTAGACGTGCCATTATGATTGTAACTTCGAATTGTGTTGCAAGTTGACAAATATTTTTATTTCTTCTACAAATTACTTCTTTTTTTCACTCCTTGTCTTTGATACTTTCTTCACAGTATTTTTCAGCATGCTACTGGGTAGATTGTGTCCCTTGTTTCACTCTCACCAAAAATTTCACTTTTTACTTTCTAATTCCTGTAGCTAGCAATATTTAATTGAAAAATAAGTAGCACTTGTTTGTTCTTCTCAGAAGTAGCTTCCAATCAGTACTACTCTTTTTAAAAAAATAGTTGTTGTTGTTGTTGTTGTTGACTTATTAGATATCTAGTTTTGCTTGTTTTTAGGACCTGGTTTGAGCCTATTTGCACTGCAGTCCCGAGTAGAAAGCATAGTGGCTAGTGCCTAACTTGATACTCAAGTAGAGTCTGACTCTAACTTAGATATAAGTTTAGGGCTACACTCTAACCCTGTGGGAGTCACCTCATTTCGAGCCTCAGTTTCCATGGATGTCTGTAGTATTAGATGGGAGGGCCAAGAACTATTGATTGAAGTAGCTCCTATTACAATACTTGATGAATGTGTTAACCTAATGCTTACAGACCTATGTGCTCTGGTTCTTTCCTTCTTCTACAATTCTGAACTTGTGTATAATACAGTTTCTCTACCCTCTTGTGGAGTACTGTTTAGAGAATTTTCCTGCAAATTTGTTGTACCATACATCATCTGAGAAGTTTTATATACCACTGTAGAAGCATAGAAGGAAATGAGATGTTAGAATAACTAGCAGCGAATGGTCTTCAAACGGCATATCATGATGGTAGTAGGAGAATACATGACGGTATACCAGTAGGTATACTTAGGAATGTGTACTAGGCAGGGTCCATGTGGAGTCAAGAGCAGATAGTCCAAGGCACACTATGGTAGCAAGTGCAAGAGATAGGTACAGGTATACAAACAAAATGTGTTTGTATCTAGGCTTAAGGAGGGTCAGGAACAAGGTCTCAGAGAGTCAGAGTCAGGGTTCATTGGTTCAGGTAATGTGAAGTAGAAAGAAGATATAATTTCTAAGTACCGGTATAGGTAGGAAATTACTAGATTGTGTAAGGAAAGTCTATCACAGAGGGGCACACCCCTTTATGTAATAAAGGAAAATCCTCTGCTGACAAATCCCAACACCCCTAGCCCTTCCTTCATGCATAGCTACAACCTTCCATCAGTTTCTATGAGGTTCCATTACATGGAAACTCGGCTAAGTAACCCCTTTTATCGCAAGGCAATCGTGTACCTCCCTGTTCTTCTATATGCAATGAAAAACTCAATGCCGCTATATTACAGTCAGGTGGCCATGACAGGATACTGTCGCACCAAAAGGACTAGAGAGAATGGATAAGCACGGTTGAAAGTACATTCACAAGAAGGTATAACATTGATGCAGAAAATAATGTACTGATGGTATAGGGTGTGCCACCAATCCCACTCATCTATGCAAAACCAGATGGTTTGATGATGGAACTAGTCTGAAGAGTGCAACACAACAAATAGGGAGCCTACTTAAGCCTAGTTGGCATATGAATCTTGGAAAGTCTACTGAGAGAAGGCTATTTCTATAACTGTTCTTTTACAAGAGCATCCCCTAGATCTCTTCCAGTCTCTTCCTCAATTGTCTATAGTTAGTCAAGTAGTCCCTCAATTAGTCCCACCAATGGTAAACAGATAAAGCAAAATGTGTCCAAACTGGGAGAGATCATGACATCTAATATACTGGGTCTGACATCCTGACCTACACCTGCCCCTCTTAAGCCTGCAAATCCTCCAATGGTTCGGACACCCATACCTCCACTAACTGCTGTGAGGCTAACACCTTGTCCTGTTCTGATACCTGCACCTAGCTCTACACTAGCATCTAGGCTATAAGCGGCACTACTGGGCAGACTCATACCACTCTTGAGGTCGGACTCACCTTCGTTACATGACATGATAAACTGACCGGCAAGAGTCTTAGAGGATCTAAATCCTGAAACCCTATTACTCAATACACCAATCTCCATCCAACAAACTCTTACCTGCGGTATTCTAGTGGCACCAGTAATCCCTACTGCTCCTGGTAAGACTAGCATGCCAGCTAGCCTTGTTATGATATCAAGTGGTGATTCAGACAGTCAAGCTAATTACTCTCTATCAGACTATAAGTCCAGAGAAATGTGAATGAGATAGGTATACTACCATATATGGGGGTGCAACAAGGGGGCCTAGGTATGAGTAGTATACCAGAAGTATAGAGAAAGAGATAGTGAGCCAACCTGCAGGTATTGTGGGTCAAGGAGGCATGTGAGATCTCCAACAAGACTGGACACCTGAGCTGAACTACACAAGTTTGTTTGTATAAGACAGGCAGCACCAATGTAATGGAAACACTCCAAGAGAGATGGACCTAAAGGTTGCACTGCACTGAATAACTACAAACTTATCCCCAAAAGTTTACACACAAATGTAAGAGCAAAGTAACCTTAAAACTTAATATCATTAAGCCAAATACTTTACTCGGTTAAGGTCTCAAGAGGATGTTGATTGTATTGGAGTAGGAGTATTCTTGCATAGATTTAAGTAGTTAGAATTTATGTCTGAAACACTTCTATTAGTTTACACCAACCCTTTGAGCACACCCTTCTCTGTTAAGGGTTATTTGATACTTCTTCTATATCCCTGTCGGCATGTGTGTGTCAACACACTCTAGTTGGTGATCTCCTTATGCAATTTAGTCTCTGCAGTGTATCTCAATTATAGCTCTCAGAGTGTAAACTTCTTTGCATTGGTGCCTTGCTAGTAGCTAACTGTCAAGACACCTGGAAGAGTCTACTAATTTACAAACACCTTCTTATGTGCATTTCATCTGTACAAGTCCCTATTAGCTCTACTAGTTTATATATTCTATTTACTTTGGTCAAGCCAAGGGCCTGTAGAGACTTCCATGATTGGGTATTTAGTGTAGTAATCCACTGGGTGCTACCCATGACCACCATGCTCGCAACCACCGCAGTCATGATAAGAAACATACTTTTAGTGTCCTCAAACTTCCCTCACAGAAGCTATGGCATAGGGGTGTGTTTAGGCTTGACAGATGTAAAACTCTCCTAGTAGTTCCAGGTACTCCTTGCAACTACCCCAGGGACCCCCATGGTTAGCATCAGCTATCTTCTTCAATTCTAGTCTGCTTTACTCCTAACAATCTAGAGAAGGTACTTTACCTTCTTATCTATGTCTCTCATATATCCTACAAACAGCTTGCAGTTGGACAGATGACCTGAGCACATATGGTCTTATGAATGTATCTGCAAAAGTTCCCTTTTGCTAGTTTGCACACAACTATGCTACTATTTGTCTATGAAGTCCAAAACTCAAGGCAGAACCAGATGAGTATGACAGGAATAATGCCTTCAAGTTACAACTTCTTTGGAGCTGTGTAGCTCACCCAATTGCATCTCATAGAATCTCAGATTTGGCGACCACGTATGGTTTTGCATGACAAATATTCTGGTTATTTTTCTCAAAGTCCTCAAGAGATATTATGGTGCAAGGTTGGATAACTCAGAGCCCTTAATAGAGTAACCTGACTTTCATGGTAGGGTAACTAGACTCCCGAGGTAGGGTAATCCTAGCTGGGTGTCAGGGTAACTTTACCCAGTTACCCTGCCTGTAATGTGTTTGGGCCAGGCCCTAGTCACGTAGCGGTACGATAGGAGCAGATGGCTTCGTGATCAACACTAAGTGAGCGCTGCTTGCTAAAGGAGGCTTCAAACGGGGTGTAATAGGAGATCAAAGAAGTAACCGTTCAACCAAGTATATTAAAGAATACTGTCAGTCGAAGTCTGCTGTTTCCATTGCGGGAATCAGCGGTCTTTAAATACAGCATATCGCTTATCTCCAGTATGAGCGATATTGCAAAACATTTTGTGTATCAACCGATAGCACATGAAACACTACAAGTATCAAACGATACTGTGAAACCAAACATAAAACAATGTGTGTATCAACCGATAGCACACGAAACACTACAAGTATCAAACGATACTGTGAAATCAAACATAAAACAATGTGTGTATCAACCGATAGCACACGAAACACTACAAGTATCAAACGATACTGTGAAACCAAACATAAAACAATGTGTGTATCAACCGATAGCACACGAAACACTACAAGTATCAAACGATACTGTGAAACCAAACATAAAACAATGTGTGTATCAACCGATAGCACACGAAACACTACAAGTATCAAACGATACTGTGAAACCAAACATAAAACAATGTGTGTATCAACCGATAGCACACGAAACACTACAAGTATCAAACGATACTGTGAAACCAAACATAAAACAATGTGTGTATCAACCGATAGCACACGAAACACTACAAGTATCAAACGATACTGTGAAACCAAACATAAAACAATGTGTGTATCAACCGATAGCACACGAAACACTACAAGTATCAAACGATACTGTGAAACCAAACATAAAACAATGTGTGTATCAACCGATAGCACACGAAACACTACAAGTATCAAACGATACTGTGAAACCAAACATAAAACAATGTGTGTATCAACCGATAGCACACGAAACACTACAAGTATCAAACGATACTGTGAAACCAAACATAAAACAATGTGTGTATCAACCGATAGCACACGAAACACTACAAGTATCAAACGATACTGTGAAACCAAACATAAAACAATGTGTGTATCAACCGATAGCACACGAAACACTACAAGTATCAAACGATACTGTGAAACCAAACATAAAACAATGTGTGTATCAACCGATAGCACACGAAACACTACAAGTATCAAACGATACTGTGAAACCAAACATAAAACAATGTGTGTATCAACCGATAGCACACGAAACACTACAAGTATCAAACGATACTGTGAAACCAAACATAAAACAATGTGTGTATCAACCGATAGCACACGAAACACTACAAGTATCAAACGATACTGTGAAACCAAACATAAAACAATGTGTGTATCAACCGATAGCACACGAAACACTACAAGTATCAAACGATACTGTGAAACCAAACATAAAACAATGTGTGTATCAACCGATAGCACACGAAACACTACAAGTATCAAACGATACTGTGAAACCAAACATAAAACAATGTGTGTATCAACCGATAGCACACGAAACACTACAAGTATCAAACGATACTGTGAAACCAAACATAAAACAATGTGTGTATCAACCGATAGCACACGAAACACTACAAGTATCAAACGATACTGTGAAACCAAACATAAAACAATGTGTGTATCAACCGATAGCACACGAAACACTACAAGTATCAAACGATACTGTGAAACCAAACATAAAACAATGTGTGTATCAACCGATAGCACACGAAACACTACAAGTATCAAACGATACTGTGAAACCAAACATAAAACAATGTGTGTATCAACCGATAGCACACGAAACACTACAAGTATCAAACGATACTGTGAAACCAAACATAAAACAATGTGTGTATCAACCGATAGCACACGAAACACTACAAGTATCAAACGATACTGTGAAACCAAACATAAAACAATGTGTGTATCAACCGATAGCACACGAAACACTACAAGTATCAAACGATACTGTGAAACCAAACATAAAACAATGTGTGTATCAACCGATAGCACACGAAACACTACAAGTATCAAACGATACTGTGAAACCAAACATAAAACAATGTGTGTATCAACCGATAGCACACGAAACACTACAAGTATCAAACGATACTGTGAAACCAAACATAAAACAATGTGTGTATCAACCGATAGCACACGAAACACTACAAGTATCAAACGATACTGTGAAACCAAACATAAAACAATGTGTGTATCAACCGATAGCACACGAAACACTACAAGTATCAAACGATACTGTGAAACCAAACATAAAACAATGTGTGTATCAACCGATAGCACACGAAACACTACAAGTATCAAACGATACTGTGAAACCAAACATAAAACAATGTGTGTATCAACCGATAGCACACGAAACACTACAAGTATCAAACGATACTGTGAAACCAAACATAAAACAATGTGTGTATCAACCGATAGCACACGAAACACTACAAGTATCAAACGATACTGTGAAACCAAACATAAAACAATGTGTGTATCAACCGATAGCACACGAAACACTACAAGTATCAAACGATACTGTGAAACCAAACATAAAACAATGTGTGTATCAACCGATAGCACACGAAACACTACAAGTATCAAACGATACTGTGAAACCAAACATAAAACAATGTGTGTATCAACCGATAGCACACGAAACACTACAAGTATCAAACGATACTGTGAAACCAAACATAAAACAATGTGTGTATCAACCGATAGCACACGAAACACTACAAGTATCAAACGATACTGTGAAACCAAACATAAAACAATGTGTGTATCAACCGATAGCACACGAAACACTACAAGTATCAAACGATACTGTGAAACCAAACATAAAACAATGTGTGTATCAACCGATAGCACACGAAACACTACAAGTATCAAACGATACTGTGAAACCAAACATAAAACAATGTGTGTATCAACCGATAGCACACGAAACACTACAAGTATCAAACGATACTGTGAAACCAAACATAAAACAATGTGTGTATCAACCGATAGCACACGAAACACTACAAGTATCAAACGATACTGTGAAACCAAACATAAAACAATGTGTGTATCAACCGATAGCACACGAAACACTACAAGTATCAAACGATACTGTGAAACCAAACATAAAACAATGTGTGTATCAACCGATAGCACACGAAACACTACAAGTATCAAACGATACTGTGAAACCAAACATAAAACAATGTGTGTATCAACCGATAGCACACGAAACACTACAAGTATCAAACGATACTGTGAAACCAAACATAAAACAATGTGTGTATCAACCGATAGCACACGAAACACTACAAGTATCAAACGATACTGTGAAACCAAACATAAAACAATGTGTGTATCAACCGATAGCACACGAAACACTACAAGTATCAAACGATACTGTGAAACCAAACATAAAACAATGTGTGTATCAACCGATAGCACACGAAACACTACAAGTATCAAACGATACTGTGAAACCAAACATAAAACAATGTGTGTATCAACCGATAGCACACGAAACACTACAAGTATCAAACGATACTGTGAAACCAAACATAAAACAATGTGTGTATCAACCGATAGCACACGAAACACTACAAGTATCAAACGATACTGTGAAACCAAACATAAAACAATGTGTGTATCAACCGATAGCACACGAAACACTACAAGTATCAAACGATACTGTGAAACCAAACATAAAACAATGTGTGTATCAACCGATAGCACACGAAACACTACAAGTATCAAACGATACTGTGAAACCAAACATAAAACAATGTGTGTATCAACCGATAGCACACGAAACACTACAAGTATCAAACGATACTGTGAAACCAAACATAAAACAATGTGTGTATCAACCGATAGCACACGAAACACTACAAGTATCAAACGATACTGTGAAACCAAACATAAAACAATGTGTGTATCAACCGATAGCACACGAAACACTACAAGTATCAAACGATACTGTGAAACCAAACATAAAACAATGTGTGTATCAACCGATAGCACACGAAACACTACAAGTATCAAACGATACTGTGAAATCAAACATAAAACAATGTGTGTATCAACTGATAGCACACAAAACACTACAAGTATCAAACGATACTGTGAAATCAAACATAAAACAATGTGTGTATCAACTGATAGCACACGAAACACTACAAGTATCAAACGATACTATGAAATCAAACATAAACCCTAGTAACCTGTACCGGTTACACTTCCTAATCCTTCAAACTCTTTTTTTTTTTTGTTAAATCCACGGTTTATTCATAGCCTAGCTACAGGAAAATCCATGGCAAGCACTCTCAGGTATGGCCTAAAAACCTTAAAACAAAAAAAACTTCAACCCCCAAATACATAACGAATAAATGATAAAATTATCAAAACAATCATCTCACAAATGAAAATATTCATTAATGTCATGAAGCCAAATTGGCCACTCTCGTGAAAGGAAAAACCCCCAACCGCACTGGGAAATTAATCCTATTCTGCATCACATACTGGGCAAATCCTTTCATCAAACTGATACCCCTCTTCCCGCTCTTCCACAAAACTGAGTCAGGTGTGACATTGAAGATCCCTTCTTCATTTCCACTCCTCGCCTCCGCCAAAGCAGGGCATAGAACAATGTCCTGTAAATCCTCGGGTGCCTCCTGACAATGCCTACACCCCGGATCCTGGTCCTGATTCGACAAGTCCGTCTGAGCATTCAGGTAGCTTTTATTTGCCCACATCTGGTGTATCCTGCCCGCCTGGAACTTTGGGAGTGTTATGAAGTTCCAGCATTCCCTATATGGTAGCCGGTACTTGTAGTAAGGCGGGTACTCCCAATTCTCCCACCTCTCATGTATCAGCTTCCTTACGCTCTCCCTCACATTGAAATGTGCTTTCGCTTCCTCTGGTGCAACTAGGGTGAGTCTGGTCGGTTTTCTCGTTATAGTCTCCATCGGGATAACCTCTCTAGCTATGGCGGCAACTTCATCAATCGGTAATCATACCTGGGCGGTAGTTGTGGTCTTCGATCCCCACACCTTGGGCCTCATCCCGTCTTTATTATGGTTAAAAGCCAGTCTCTGGTTGGTTGGGTACCTGAAATCATCCTTCAGTGGGTACACCCTCGGTAGCATAGCTGTGGCAATGTCGGTCTCTGGCTCTGCTGTCACCACCTGCACTGCTGCCATCCTCCTGACTTGGCTGACATATATCGCTATGGGGGCCAGGCACGCCTCTGCTGACAGCACAGCAATATTCGTCGTGTAAAATGTGTTCGTTACCCACTGGAGCACTCGGTTCCAAAAGGTCTGCATCTTCTTCACCATGGTCTTCGACGGATCCAACACTTCCACCCCGTATAGCATGGTCGCTAGCAAAATGCCTTTGGCCAACCTCTGAGCCCTATAGGGTGACAGGCCTTTGCCTGGGATTGACAATCTCTGAAACCTCCCAAAAGCTGCCTGTGCAAAAGCCAGCCTTTTATTGAAGTATATTGATATCTCCCCATTGTCCGACAACTAGTAACCTAGCCATTTGACGACTACCCCAGCTGGTTCAACAATGTGTACTTGCATGGACACTCTTGTGGTCACTCAAGAACACTTCTCGTTCCTCTTCCGCTAGTGCATCAATTCCGTTTTTCCTATGCCGAAAGATAATCCCAACTTCTGTGCCACGGCACTAAGCCCAGCCGTCTTCTCTTCCAGCACTCTGGCATTCCTCTCCCACAAATTCGATGCTGCCATAACCTGGAAGTTGTTGACGTATGATGATGTAAAAGCCTCCCCCGGGTCCAGGTCCATGTGCAAAGGCCTGACATAAATCACAAACAAGAGGGAGGAAAGTGGTGATCCCTGCGGGACCCCCAGGTCAACCCTATGCACTCTCCGGGAACCACCTGGATACGCCAGGGCTGTATTCCTTGTTGCTATAAACTCATGGACCCAATCTGTCAGATAACCGAGCACCCTCTCATTTGACTTCAGCTGTTCAATTAACTTCCGGTGATTAACATGATCAAAACCACCCTTCACGTCCAGAAAGATCAACGAAACCTTTTTGTCCGCCAACTGTGCCTCCTTCACCCAATGTTGCAGCGACAACACTGCGTCAGCTGTCAACCTCTGAGGTAAGCTGCCAGTTTGGTTAATGCAGTACATTCCAGTATCATATGCCACTTTCATCAACCACAAGTTCACCACATGCTCCACAATTTTTGAAAAGGTTTGTATTAAGGTGATCACCTGAAAACTCGTGTATTCCTGGTGGTCAGCCTTATTCAGCTTCGGTAGGATAACTCCAATTGACTCCTTCAACATCGGCAGGTAGATCCCCCACACCAACAGGTTCTCCACCAAACTTGGCAGAATTTTCTCGTTTACCCTATATATTTCTTTCCACACACCATAGGGTACCTGATCTGGCCCTGGGGTGGATTTGTTACTACATTTCTTCAGAGCCTCTCCAATTTCCTATGGGGTAACTATCTCCTCCCCTGAAAATGTCCGCCATCGGGGGGTACTTCTCTCTAGTGGGTTTTCATTAGGTGGGAAGAAATGCTGCATACTCAACTGTTCAGAATACTCTGGTGTCAGGCTGTCGCCTCCAGGTATGCAATTCGGGGTTCTCTGCTTTGTGACCTGATGGGTTGTCCATACGGCATTCTTCTTCGCCAAGGCCAAAAACTCATTCCAGTACTCGCTTTTCGCCTTGTTGATTGCCTTCTTGTGTGCCGCACGCGACTCATCCTTCTCTCCCACCTCTGTCCCATCACAGCTCACCTGCTGGGCAGCAGAGGTGTACACTCTCCACAGTTCTGTGATCTCTGGTGTCCACCACACCTTCGACCACCTCGTTAGTCTCTTCATTTGGGTCATCCCCTTGACCAGATAAATCAGCCTATTCAGACTATCCTGAAAGCTCTCCACCGCGTCGGAGTCCTCCCCTATCGGTACATATTGGTTCGGGCCCACATAGTAGTTATTTGGCACTTCCTCTTTGACAGGGTTAGGTTTCCCTTTATCAACAGTCCACCCTATCATATCCCAGTTTGGTGCCGGATGTGCCATTTCCATTTCTTCTGAGTGGATGTCAGTGATGAGCACTATATGGTCCGAGCCCATTCTTTGATTAACATCCCTCCACCTAGATATCCGAGGTAGTAACGCTGCATTCGCCAGTGTATAGTCTATCGCAGATGCTCTGTGGAGGATCGGGTTATTAGGGAATCTAGTGTAGACTCCCGGCATGTTCAGAATTCTATAGCCATGCAATGCCGCTGTACGCATGTACAACTCCCCTTTTCTCCTCTCCTCATGAGATATAACTCTTAAGAGGTCCATATATGCTGTGTGCACATTCATGTCGCCTACCACCAGGGTCGGCTTATTAGTCTCGATAAGTGGGGCTTGGGCATCCACCTTATTCCCCCCTCTAACCTGTCTGTTGTAAACATTAACAAGCCTAAAGGAGCAATGAGGCCCAACAAGCTTCCCCTCCCTTGCAAACACTCGCAAATACAAAACATCTTCCACACTGGGGACCCTCACAAATGAAACACCCACCAGCCCATGCAAAGAAATATAGACACAAACTCAGACCTTCCCTGTCCTATAAAAAACACATTCAAAACCAGGTGCCCATAGTGGCTCCTGATTATACAATGGCGGATCTTGAACACAAACAAAGGAAATCCTAAAATTCCTGATGATGTGAAATAAGGAAATAAAAACATCATTGCTCTCTCGACAATTATGTTGTGCTACATTAAGTTTCAGTCCATTCATATGATCATCTACCTGATTCCTCGCCATTGTGGCCCTGCGGCCTATTTCGGGGGCTCACGCCCTCCAGCTTTGGCCAGGGTAACCATCTGCTGGTTGTATCGCTTCTTCGCCTCCTCCTTAACCCGTAGCCTTGCCAGGCAATCTCCATCCTTGGTCGAATGAGGCCCATCAGAGGCAAGACACTTCACCGGAGTTATAAGGCAACGGACAGCTATTCTCCTCTTATACCCCAGACACGCCGTCTGGTGGCATTTGTGATCATTCTTAGAGTGTGCCTTCGAACATATCGCACAGATATGTAAGGATTCAGTACAACCCACTTTTGGGTGTCCGAATTTCGAACACCTAGTACACTCAGTGGTTGGGGTCACTTGCCACATAATTCGTGTTTCTTTCCATTTGCCCATAAACAAAACACAGAGGGTGATTTTCTCTGCACCCTTCTCAGGTACACGGACGATAATTGCCGTTGCCCGCTTGTTCCCACAGTCTCCTGTGTCCGCCCTAAGCAATCTAGCACTGCTAATATCAATTCTGTAAGTGATCTTGAGAGCCCTCTTGACCTCCGTGTCCAACTCAGTGTTGTTGTCGGGAATAGCATCAAATGGGACACTGTGAGCCAGCACTCCTGCATCAGTGGGCGCATGCTGGAAGTCTAGGAAATGTGGTTCGCCCTCAGGTACCACCGAGTTCAGGGCTTCGGTCATCTTTCCAAGATATCTAGCATAGTGGCTAGAGTCACTATTCGTCAGGATCATAATTGTAACCATTCCATTCTACTTATTCCATGAAATCTGGAGGCTAGTAGGGGCTTTACATCTGTAATGAGTAAGCACATCCGCAACCGCCGTTGAAATCCTCACCTCTTCTCTAGCCGGGTCCTGGAGGGGCTTTGATGTCTCTCGAATTGCAAACAGTTTTCGGTTCGCCATCGCACATGTCTTCTTAGGCTTTCTTCGGGGTGCCTGCATCTGCCACTCCTTGGATTCTCCTTCATCCTTCTTGGGCTCTCCTTTTGCACCCTTGGCCTGTGGAGGCTTCGGTGGTGTAGGGCCCTCATCAGACTTGCGATTTCCGTTCTTTTTCCCCATGGTCTCTGTCAGCAGCTGGGCTGCCACCTTTGCTTATGAGCTGCCCTGGTCTGGCTTGTTCTTCGGGGTGGGCGTTGATCTAGCCGCTCCCCTGATCACCTGCTCCTGGTCCTGTATGGTCCTAGCTAGATTCTGTACCGTCACAGCAAGGGCCTTGACCTCATTGGCCAAATCCAGTATCAGATTCATCGTCGTGATCCCTTCCACAGTGATATCTTCCGTCGTCAAACTGGAGACCATTTCTATCACTGGGGTCATTTTCGCTGGCCTATACTTGGTGAGGAACTCCCACACAGTGGCCTTCATCTGAGCAACATCAGTGTCCTCCTTCGATCCCCCCAGGGTAGGGGTCCCTGATGTGGAGGACCTAGTGGTATCCACCTCCCCCCCAAGCTAAGCCATGGCTTGGGTGGATGCAGGTGAGCTAGTATTTGACTGGTCTTCATGTAACCTGACAAGTCACATTATGCAAAATCACATGATAGAAATGAGGTGTTGAGGAAAGTGCAAAAAGCACTTGCAAGGAAAACAGAGGGGAAGAAGCTTGTGCCTACTCCTTCAATACAGTTAGATACTTGTACCCTTTCTCTGGTTCCTCTACCTAGTAGGGTAACTTGCCTATTTAAGGTTTCTAAGTACCTTGATATTATCTATACCCATATACTTGATATCCAAGCACCTAAGTACCTAAGATCTTACCTGTTCACAGGGGGGACTCTGACTATTGAGTACCTATAAGGCAAGTAGTTACTTATCTGCCTGTTCCTACTAGTTGACCACTTGGTCGTTTGTATAAATATAGGTTCAGATTACTATAACCCATATATGCAAGATTGTTATAGCCAAGTGTGACACCTTTGGGGAGTAGCCAGCTGCCAGCTTAGTCACCAGCTCCAGTACCATCAGGGGGTGATTTTTCACAAGGTGCAAATGAAGGTAAACCTGAGAAATGGTTTGATGGTTATAATAGATTAGGTGAAAGTGAAGGTGGAAATGCTGGGGGTAGCAGAGGTGGAAACCAACCACCTGGAGGTATCATAGCTAGGTTGAGACTCAAGATAATTCAGGCAACTCAGACTATGGTAGCAGTAATACTAGTAATAGTACCATCCCAGCACCTGACCTGACTCTAGATCTCAGAGTACAAAAGGATGATATTACAGACAGTGGCTAAGTCAAGCTATGACAGGTTGGTGGGAATTGGTCAAGGTGGCATGTAGTGGGAATTGGTTGAGGTGTTAGAAGAATTTATACTATGGCTCATATATGAGTCATAGGGTCTTGTATGTCTCACAGTTGTAAGTTATCATTATGTTATGATTAGTTGTTGTACTTGTGTAACTCACAGTTGTGAGTTATATAATATTATGACTTTCACATTGGACTCAGATTGTGAATTATGGGTTTTATACATGTGACATGATTAGCACACATAATCATCTTAAAGATAGGACAGGTGACTTACACTCTTGAGTTACAGGAATAGAGTCAGCATGAAGAGTGAAAATAAAAGTGGTTGCTAGTACCCAGGAAGATGACCACTGTATGCTATCATCTTTATATCTTCTTCCTAGTAATTTTACTTCCTTACTCTTCACCTAAGTCGCTATATTATATGCATACCCTTATGAGCAAGTCATCAGATAGGAGCCTTAAGTGCTCAGCTACAAGATGACGTAGAAGAGAAGAAGTGTCTTGGACACAGAAGACTCCTGTATCATTATCTGTATTCATAAGTACTAATAGGTAGAAAATGTTACTGATAACTAGAGTAACAAAAAGAAGTAATACCTTGACTATCAGGCCAAGAGGCTAGCAAGAGTTCTACAGGGTATTGGTTTGGCTTCAAGGCCCTCACAGAAACATTGGCAAAAGAAGCTGGAAAAGCTAAGCGGTATACTTCTATTTAAAAGTAAGGTTACTTAACTTGTAAGCCTTTTAATCTTAGTAGAAGTCAAGCTTGAATACTTTGTGGATTGCAAGTTAACCAACCTGGATAAGGTAAACTTGGGAATCCCTCTCCTAGAGGATTCCTGTCATGGACATTGACTAGATAAGGCTGGTGCATATTGGGAGCAACTGGTTGAGATATGGGAAGGTTTCACATCATGACTTATATATGAGTTATAGGATCTCACATAACTCAAAGTTGTGAGTTATTGTTATGTTGTGATTGGTTGATATAATTGAGTAACTTACAGTTGTGAGTTACATGACATTATGACTTTAGTACATAACTTAGATTATGAGTCATGGGTTGCACACATGTAACACAGGTAGTACACATAACCATGTTATAAGTATTGCTAGTGACTCATGGTTATGAGTTACAGGGTTAGGGTTAATATGAAGAGTGAGTTTAAAAGAGGTCACTAGGACCTAGGAGGATGAGCTCTTTATGCTATCATCTTTGTATCTTTTTACCTATAACTTTACTGTACTAGTCTTCACCTAAGTGGCTATATTGTATGGATACTCTTGTGAGGGAGTCAGCAAATAGGATAGAAGGCTTAAGTGCTTAGCTATATAATAACAAGAAGAAGCTGAAGGGTCTTGGAGGAATAAGACTCTGGTATCGTCACTGGTGTATGAGAGAACTAATGAGTTGGAAACATTACAATTCCACTCTTGTTTGGTATCTGGGATTGTATGGGTACATTAATAAGAAAGTAGCCAAGTATACTAGTGTTTCTGTTAATGACAGCAACCTCTTAGAAACCTGGAAAGGATTCTGAAAACAACCAGAATAAAGCTTTGGTAGAGACCAAGCAGAGCAAGACTGATTCTTTCTTGAATGGTGAGACTTGGTTAAGAAACTACATCATATTAATAAGTACTGGGACAAGATAATTGACAACAAGTATAAACTGAGCTATATAGATCCAGTCCAAGTATGAGACAAGGTACAGTCTGCAATAACCCAAGAGGTTCAGAATGTGTGAGCACTCAAGGAACCCCATCCCACTCACCTAAATAAGGCCTTTAATATTCAGAAGATTGAATACATATTAGAAGATAATAGCCAGTTCTGTAACCATACTATATACTTGAGTGATAAGCCTCAACCAGGAGAGAAGAAGGAAGAGGGGGTTGTTAACCTCAGGAAAATTTAAGAAAAGAGACAAAGGTTTGGGTAGGCAAAACTCGAGGTCTACCAAATCTACCAATTTGGGTATGGAGAAACAGGTAAAGCTGGTGACTTCTGAATATGTAATAGCATATAAGGAAATTCTGTCGACTTTGACTGAATATTGGAAAAAGCATAATCAATATACTAAATGTAGACAGACTGGTTACTTCTGGAGAAAGTATACTGCAATAGCCCTGCTGGTTAGTTCCTCAAGGCAGGCTCAAGAGTTGAAAAGGTCAGCCCTGGTAAGTGAGCCTCCTGAGACAGAAAAGCATCAAAAGCCTGTTGAGGCTCTACCGCCTCCTTTATTGTGGAACATATTAGAAGCCTAGTAGTCATCACTCCAGACAATTGAGGTCTATAATTATGGCTTACAATAGGTAAGAACCTACTTCCATTATAAGGCATAACAAGGCTGGCCCCTAACTATAGGTCCAAGGTGTATGGATAGACAGGTACTCACAAGAATAAGTAGTGAGAAGGGTAAGAACCTCTCTACTAGTGGAGAAACATAGGCTAACCAAACCTCTTAAAGTTTTGAATAAGATAGATGTTTTGGGCTATATATAGTACTAGGATTTTCTTTTTTCTGGATATGGGATTAGGGCATATTCTTATGTCAATTAGTTGTTTCAAGTATTTCTTTCTGGATTTTCTTAGCTCTTTGGTATACTTTTTTTGTAGAATAGTTCCTGTGAGTTTGGAATAGATCTCATTGACAGTGACACTCAATATTGAGAAAGTATCAAGATACTTTACTTGGAACTGGTCTATCAGGAAAACCTTACCAACTCCAAGAAAGGACAGTTGTCATATATGTGGAATTGTATTAGGCTGGACTTGATTAATTTAAGAAGTTATTTCTAAGTTTATCTGACGAGGGTTTAGTACATAAAATTATACTCTAGCATAATAGTAAATCCCCTAGCTATTGTGATAAAGATTTTTTTACCAAATTTCAAGTTTACCAACCCATTGTAGCTACTGTTGTATCAAAAGGCAAGAGACTCTATAAGAAATTAGCTAAGATAACAGAATTCTAAGGACAAGAAAAGAGGTACAAGCATAATGGTCTACACTGCTACATCAAATCTATTCATTTCCAGGTGCCATTGGATTTGAACATAGGAGTATAGCAGGTAAGTGCTAAGGCACTATTACTTTTAGACAGTGGAGCTACTGGACCTATGCTTAGTAGCTGCTAGTTTAAAGAAACTCAGACCCCTTATGGATATAGGAAGGTACATGTTCCAATAAGCAATATAAGTGGTGATTACATTCCTGGGTCAGACAAATACTATATTAAGTCTTTGAATATTAGGATAGATGACTACCAGAATGGGATATGCTTTGAGGTTACCGACATACCTGACATAAAAGTGGATGGGTATTTACTAATGTCATAGCTAATAGACCACAATCCTGCTATTGATTGGAAAACAGAAACACTAACCTGGTACTCTGATTTCTATAAGACAAACTATCTACCAATAAAGTGGTGATTAGTCTTGTTGGCTGAAGAAGAGCTATTAGCTAAAGATCTAAGTAATATATACCTATTAGGCATTGTACAATGTTTGGATGAAGAAGGTACAGATATTATGGTAAAGATGCTAACTGGGTACAAGGACTATGGCATTATCTTCAGTGAAGAACAGATTGAGGTATTACCAGAGTACTAAAAGTATGATCATAGAATTGAATTACAACCTTAAACCCAACCACCGTTGGGGCCTATCTACATGTTATCAGAAAAGGAGCTTAAGGTACTCTATGAATATCTTAGCGAGATGCTAAGAACTGGAAAACTACAATGAGGCAGTTCTTTTTTTTAGCAGCCCCTATCCTGTTCATACCAAAACAAGATGGTACTTTGCAGTTGATAATAGATTACTGAGTGCTAAGCCAAATAATGGTGAAGAGTAAGTATCTTCTTCTGTTAATGAATGAGTTATGAGATAGACTCAGCAAAGCCCTTATGTTCACCAAGCTGGACCTGAAGAATAACTACTACCCTCGAAGAATGGCAGAAGATGAGGAATGGAAGACAGTATTCTGATATAGATATGGACTTTCTGAGTAGACTATTATGCTTTTTGGACTATGCAATGCCCTGACAACCTTCCAGAGCATGATCAATAAGGTATTCAGAGACTTTCTGAATGAAGCAGTTATAGTCTATATAAATGATATTCTGATCTATTCCAAGACTATAGAAGAACATGTATCGCTAGTAAGGCACATGATAGGAAAGTTGTGAAAGGCAGGACTTTGCATGAGTATTAAAATGTCTAGCTCTTACCAACAAGAAGTTGAATTCCTGGGATACAGGATCTCTATATTGTCAGAAAAAGTGCAGACAATTAGAAAACAAGCAGCTCTGATATGCATCATAGATATACAAAGTTTTATAGGCTTTGCTAACTTCTACTATTAGTCTATAGAGGGCTTCGGCAAGATTACTAAGACACTAATTGACTTGACCAAGAAGGATGCCAGATGGGACTGGACCCCTGCTTGTGATCAGGCCTTTAACTACTTGAAGGAAGGATTTACATCCAAACCTGTCCTAGTATATTTCAATCCTGAGAGACCTACAAAACTAGAAACTGATACTAGTGATTTTGCATTAGGAGCTATACTCTTACAGTTCTGTGAAGATAAGAGGTGGCACCTAGTAGCCTATTACAGCAGGAAATTCCACTAAGCCGAGATTAATTATGATGTCTATGATAAAGAAATGACTACTATTGTGGCAGTCTTCAAGGAATGGGATTATTTATTGCAATCAGTAATGGACTAATTGGTAATCTATATGGATTATAAGAATTTGGAGTACTATAATAGTACTAAAGTCCTGAATTGTAGGAAATATCACAGGGCAGAGTTCCTGTAGCCATCTAATTTCAAGGTAGTTTGCTGTGAAGGGTGGTTAAATATAAAGGCTAATACACTATTTCAGTATAGTGACTACCACTGTAACCTATTCACACCTAGGGTGCTAATCACACTTCATGTACAATAGTAATAGGTGGCTCTACTTGATCCCCAAGAGGCGAGAGCTGTGTAAACTAAAGGAGACTTTGAAGGAGCGTAATAGGACATCAAGAAGTAACCATTCAACTCAGTATATTTAGAATACTATCAGTCGAAGTCTGCTGTTTCTATCATAAAATCAGCAGTGCTTAAATACAAGTTCTCACTTATCTGTAGCATGAGTGATAACAAAGTCCCTTTCAAAGTATACAATGATATCTTTGAAACATAGTAAGTTTCAAGTGATACTGAGAAACAAAATATAAACTATTCAAAGTATCAAGCAATACCTTTGAAATATAACAAGTATCAAACAATACTATAAAACAAAATATAAAAAATAACCTAGTACCCAGACCAGTTACAACTACCTTGAAGGAGTGAGTGATTCTCAACTGAAGCCCTTTTTTTGCTCTATACAATGGGTTGTCAGCCAGGAACAGGATATCTTGTAACTACAGGTATTGCAAGTATGCTAAGAGTTCCAGCTATCATCTTCCTTTTTGGAAGTATTGCTAATACAGCTAAACAAGATTTGAAATATCAGAGGATCTTGAAGGCAACTGAGGCTGGTGACAAGGAAGTTGACTAGCATTTCTCAATTGAGAAGAACTTACTCCTGTATAAGAACAGGTAGTATATTCCAACAGGTCAGGAATTGAAATGGATAACTATAGAGGCAGAACATGCCTCCTATTTAGCAAGGTACTTTGGGACCTACAAAACTATTGGTAGGGTTAGGGCTAACTTCTACTGGCCAAAGATCGAGAAGCACCTTACAGATGATATCTGAATCTGTAATACATGTTAATGGAACAAGTCTATCTGGTGTAAGAAGTTCAGTTTGCTGGAACCAATTGATCTTCCAATAAGACTTTGAACAGCAATTTCAATAAATTTCATTATAGCGCTACCAGAGTCAGAGGAGTATACAAACACTTAGGGAATCATAGATCGATTCTCAAAGATGGCATATTTTATACCACTTGTAATGCGTTCAGACTGGAGTCCTATTCACATGACAGCATGATAGAAGCAGATCGCTTTTCAGTCAACAAGAAGCAAGTGCTGCTTCCTAAAGGGTGCTGCAAGAGGGTGTAGTAGGGAATCAAAGAAGTAACTATTCAATCAAGTATATTAAGAATACTGTCAGTCGAAGTCTACTATTTCCATCACAGAAATTAGTGGTCTTTAAATACAACTTATTACTTATAACCAGTATGAGCAATTTCATAAAACATTGTGTGTATCAACTGATAGTTTACAAAACAATACAAGTATCAAACAATACTGTGAAACCAAACTTAAAACATTATATGTATCAACCAATAGTACACAAAACAATACAAGTATCAAACAATACTGTAAAACCCAACATAAAACATAACCTAGTACTTGCACTGGGTATACTACTGGCTACTGAGGTACCAATCAAGAAGCTTGCCTTGATATTCCTGAAGGAAGAGCGGTACCTTTATGGGGTACCTAAATCCCTTATCTCTAACCAAGATACCTACTTTATATCCAAGTTTTGGATGAGTCTAATATACCTGTTGTGCATGAAACTTAATGTCTTGACTGCTTTCTATCTAGAGACTAAAGAGCAAACTGAAAGGGTTAATCAGACACTAGAATAATACATATGCAGTTACTGTTTCTATCAACAAGGTGACTGGATCTCATTACTACCATTAATGTAGTATGCTTACAATACCACTAGTGCAGAATCTACCAGCTTGTCTCCCTTTGAAATAAACTGTAGTTTTAATCTATGAAGGAACTAGTTAGGTGTGGTATCTGATAACTAGGGAATAGATCCTAGCAGTAGGCCCTTGGTCAAGGAGTGGGAAGGAACCTGGCAAGAAATTCAAGAAACAATACAGTGGGCTCAAGAAAGTCAACAGTAATAGTATGACCAGAAAAGACTACCATCTTTAGACTATAATAACTTAGAAGATATAACAACAGGTTGGGTAAAGAAGATAGACAGTATGATGTTGAATTTAAAGAATATCTGCACAAAGTGTGCAATGAAGAAGCTGGGCCACTGGATGCTGGCCCATTTGTAGTAAAATATCAGGTGGGTACCCAAGCCTATAAACTCCAATTGCTGGCCTGTTAGTCTATCTATCCAGTTTTCAATATTGACCTACTAGAACCATACCATAAGAATCCAAACAAGAGTAACACTAAGGAGGTTCTAACCCCAAATGTTATAGATAATGAGCTCAACTATGTCTACAAAGACAGGGTCAACAGTTGATAGTATGGAGAAATCGAAGCAAAGTTTTCTCAATAGTTTATCAAGTACCTGATTTCATGAGAGGGCTATGGAGTGGAGGAAAATTCATGGGAGCACTATGAAATGCTAGAGGCTACTGGCCTGCAGGCTTTTTTAGATTTCCACAAAAGGTATTAATCTGAACTTAGAAACCAAAGGGTAGCAGAGGAACCGAGCTGTGGGAATAAGAATTAAAGCTAGAGGTCTAGAACAGACCTCAGAGAAGAAGGGAGTGATGTAATGATCTAGCATACATGAGTTATAGCAATCTGAACCTATGCCCATATGGATGACCAAGAGGTTAACTAGTAGAAACAAGCAGGCAGGTAACAATGTGCCTCACTGGTATCCAATAGTCAGGATGCTGCTATAAACAGTTTAGGTACTTCAGTACTTGAAAAGTGAGTACAGAGAGATGGGGAATAGCAGCATACTTAGGGACCTTACTGAGACAAGTTATCCTACTAGGCTGGGTAACTTGTGAAAAGGTACAAGTGGCTAACTCTGCTGAAAGAGTAGGCTGAGTAACAGGGTAAAGTTACCCTAACATCCTTGTAGGATTACCCTATCTTGGGAGTCTGGGTACTCTACCATGGGACTTGGGTTACCCTATCTAGAACTCTGAGTTACTCTATCTTTACTATAAAGTCTTATGTGGACTTTGAAAAAACTGACAAGAATGTTTGTCATGAAAAACTATATGTAGTCCCTGAATTGGAGATTCTTTGAAATGCTATTAGTTGCGCTACACGGCTCTAAAGAAGCTGTGACTTGAAGGCATTATTCCTGTCATACCTCTCCAGCCCCGCCTTGAGTGCCAGATATCATAGGCCAATGGTTGTGTAGTTGTGTGCAAACTAGCAAAATGTAACTTTTAGAGATGTACATATAACACAGTATATACTTTGGCTGTCTGTGCAACTGTAAGCTGTTTATGGAATAAATGAGAGAGCATAGGTGAGAAGGTGAATTACCTTCTCCAAGTTGTTCAGAGTAAAATAGACAAGAATTGATGGAGATAGTGGAAGCTAACTATGAGGGTCCCTCAGATAGTCCTGGGTAGTACTGGGAATAACTGTGACAGTTTTGCACTCAATAAGCCTAAATGTACCCCTATGCTATAGCCTTTATGAGGGAAGTTTGAGGACACCAGAAGCATGATTTCTATCGTGGCTGTAGTGGTTTTGGTTGTAGTAGTTATAGGTAGTACCCATTGGATCACTACATCCGAAGACGGGAAATGCTGAAGCATACACTCTACCACAGCCATGTGACCATAATCTACTACAATACTCAAGGCTGCTTTGGTGTCTCATCTGTCCTGTATATGCTGCAGAGGGTCCAACAGCTGCTCCGCCCTTATGTGACCTCCAAGTGCATCCATTTCGAGTGAGTGGTACATTTGCTCACCCCAGGCTGAATCTTGACTTTGTCGCATACTGGTAGTTTGTGTGAATAAAGGAATTAATGCTTCCAGTCCAAAGGGACATACTACTTGCAGAGGCCAAACAATTTCCTGAAAGGTTCCAATATTCCTGAAATATTGGTAGAGATGAAAGCAAAACCCCACATTCATCTTCTTGTCAATCAAGAAGGATTTCAGAAGTTGTAGCAAATTGGGATTGTTCAGTAAAGCCTCCTAGTAGGATCTGAAATAGCTAACCCACTCTGGCACAGTGTACTTCAGGAATAGCAGATTGCAGAGTAAATAATGGTCATTTTTGTACAAGTTGTCAGAATGACAAACAAGAGATATGTTGTAGGTATATTGGCTGTAGTAATCCTCAGAATGTAAGAAGGAACTTGAAAACTCATGGAAGCTCAGATGGGTTATACAATCTCTAGTTATTTGTTTCAATGCATCCTTGACCATGATCCTTCACCCATTATTTACCCTAGTGCTAGTGGCATCTATTAGATATTCTTTTACTAAATAGGGGAGAAGGGTGACTCTTCCAATCGATTCATCAATATGTATTAATGGTCCACACAGTTTCCTCAGCTTGTCTGCTCCCATGTCTCTATCAATATTGGCCTGCAGTTTCTCAAGAGAAGAATGAATGCTATTGAGTACCAAGGCAATACTCGCTTCTCGAATATTCAGTAGTCTTCCTACAAGTATTAACCACTTGAATAACTTCATAGTATCTTCCTTTATATGTAGTGGAATTTTGCCTAAAATTTTGTCATATTGGTTGTATAAAAAATTACCCAAGGCCTCTAACCTGGATATGGTATCCCGAAGCTTGTTTTTAATCCATAGGCTACTCCATTCCTTGAAATCTATTACTGCCAGGTAGGTGAAAAGCCAATTGTTTTCCAACTTCTGTTTTATCACCTCTCACGCCGTACTTATATCTTCGCCACTCAGAGAAGGTGCAAGAGCGTGGCCAAGCTCTCCGGTAATATAGGTGTCTATATCTTGCTCCACAAAGCATGGCCAAAGCTCTATCATCCTGAAATTTATCAGTACAGAATCAAAGTAAATGCCAATAGTGAACTTATCTGGCCTACTCAAAACAAGCACTTTCAAAAAGCTGCTGTCTGGTAAGGCTAAGCCAGATACCACTTTGACTAAACTGTTATCGGGGTTATCAAATTTATCCAAAGCGTCAAGAAAGATGAACACTCCATTGATCTTTGTGATAGACAACATGCTCATAAGGCCTTTACCAAGTTTCGCAGCTGAATCTGTGAAGCAAGTTTGTCCATGGAAGTATTTCCAGTGAATATAAGGGCACAGATCCAGCTCTCTTAATAAGAGCTGATGAAGAAGTGAGGCAAAAATCTGATTAGGCTTTACTTGACCGCTACTGCAAAAATGGTACAAGAGCAACTTTTCCAGGTCACCCTGCAGATAAAATACCAATGCTGCTAGAGTTATCGATTTGCTAATACCAATGTTACCCTTTAGCCATAGAGCTGTTTTTCTATCCTGTCCACTCTCCCACTCTTTGAATGGTTGCTCTTCGAAAATCTATTTGCCGGTATTGTTACAACATCTGGCTAACAGACCATGGAGAGACTCTTCATAATCGCCGCTTGTATCATGCAATACCCAGAGCAGAAAATCCTCTTGTTCAGAATTGACTAGTTCACTCTGGGTTTCAGCAAATCTTATATTGAAGTTTTCAATACCAATTCTGACATTAACTATCTAAGCTAACCTTTCTTAAAGCCACGGACATTCAAGCCCAAGGCTCTCCTCCTCAGATAACAGATCTGGGTGAAGGCCTGTTGGTATCTTGTGTCCTGGTTATCAAAGAATTTGACCAAGCCACTGTGGTTTGCTGCACTGGGTATTTGTGTTTGTTGAGTAACCGGGAGTGTCAGTACGGCGGAATTTTGAACAACAATCTGAGAGACT
Organism: Tuber magnatum; assembly: GCA_003182015.1. NCBI lineage: Eukaryota > Fungi > Ascomycota > Pezizomycetes > Pezizales > Tuberaceae > Tuber > Tuber magnatum. Next base: position 506,588 of record PYWC01000063.1, read on the forward strand.
TAGCAACCTTCTCCCTCATCGGTGGAAGTGTGGAACTTACTATCCGGTTGTACATCATTCTTGTCTCATAAAAACAAACGACAAACAAGCAGCCATCATTCAGGCAATGCACAAAATTCTCGCTAATTTCGCCGAGCACCTCTTTGTCCCTTTTGATGGATTTTATCAACTTCTTGTTCACTGGAAGAACAGGGACTAGTTGAGGTATATTCGCTGCTAATGTGCCCAAATCAGCTTCCTCGGAACCCTGATGAGGTGTGCCAAAGAATGCTATCCCGCACACTCGTCGATATAAATGCTAGGAGTCTTCGATGTTCTTCCCTTTCGCTTGTATTATAGCCTGTATGGCTAGCAGAAGCCTGTTAGCCTAATCACTTGGCGGAAACAAAACTGTAGGGAATTCTCACAGATTTTGCTATTATTCCTCCAAGGCTATGACAAACAAATATCAGGGGTTTTGTATCCTGGGAAAATTTCAATTCAAATTGTACATCCAAGTGAGCAATTTATCCATTTCGTACCTGCATATCAATAAGACATTGATTCAAACTGCTGGCAATCTGCCTTATTGTGGCTACAGATTTCGATCCGACGATACTGGCATCGTACCTAAAGGAATATATTCTCGCATTTCGAAATTCATCGGTAAGTGGCAAATCGTCTTTCAGCCAGAGGTTTCTTTCGCCTTTGTCTGTAAATGTCCATGTATCCTCCATGTGACCACCCAGGCCATGAATGGCGACAATTGTGATACCATGGTCAGCAGGTTGATGGAAGAGCGTCAGACCCTCTGTTTGGGGCTTCTTTTTCTAGTTCTAGTGTTAATAAGATTGCCTTTTTTTGAACCCCCATTAATGGTGTCCGTGGTACTTACCCCCCTCAGGCGGGGAAACCAGGAGGTAAACGAACTCCGAAAACTGTGGGGGGGGCGCCCGGGACAGTGGGGTCTGTGAGCCTGGCGAGCCCATAGCGACGTGGCGAAGCTTCGTGCGATGGGTAAGTTTGTTGAAATCTTTCGCGGGCTTGTGGTAGATAGTCTGAACCTATATTATCATAAACACAGACTAAGGAGCTAGGCCATTGAACGTAATAAACACTACTTTGGCGGCTTTGCGATCGCGTGCCGAAAGTCGAAGTTCATTTATAAGATGCCCCTTTTCGCCCTAATAATGGCCTTTACAGTGGATGCGCGGTCCGGTACCGAGCCAATGAGATCTTTTACAAACTCGGTTCCACGCCTTTCCCGTACAGCGCGGTAACACACCCGAGCAGTCGAGTATTACTCGTAGATGGGATCTAGCCCTCTTCGCGGCACAGCAGGGACCGCATCAGCAGCATGCATACGGCCCTCGAGAACCCTTTAAACTTGGAGTATCATTGGCCCAGTGTTTGGGCGGGCTTAATTTATTTATTCCCCAGAATTACCGTTGGCTCCAGTTCACGATTCACCATATCCAGTCGCAGCGGTCGATGCCCTGACCGTGGAAGGCTCTGGCTGCACTTTCTATCAGCTTGCTTTTGGTGCCTTACTCGGGCAACCCAATCCCTCCGGGGGCCTCTCGTCACTCCGTTGAGATACCGTACCATAGCCCGCGGAAACACATTGCTTGCTCCCAAGTAAATACCGACCACCGCTCGTGAACCACTCCGGTAGCCCCACCTAGCCTTGGAAACACAGAGGGGTGAAAAAACCCAACATCTTTCAAGACTGCTGGCAATCGCGGGCTGAGTTCGTAATCTGACAGGTGGATGTCCTAGGGATGCGCAGCCCTCGCCAACCTGTATTGTGATTTGCTAACGCGAAAACAAATCGTGGCAATCGTGTTTGAACCTGTGCCGTGTCGTGTCGTATGGTGCAGGATTCAGCGGTGAAAAGTTCTATCTCAGGCCAGGCACCACTGCGGTAATTTTAAATACCCATCTAGGGTTGTACAGTACTCGTACAGTTCTCGTAGAAAGTTCTCGGGGTATGATAGTGTTGACAAGTCTCGCTTAAGAAACCCAGCGAAAGCTAAGTTAGACGAGTCCAACAAAATACTAACACTTGACCCCCCTCCCCTCCATCACAGGAATATACACAGTCAACTCTCACCCCACAGTCACTTTGCGCACCGAAATGCAATTCACTGACACCACCTTCCCCGGTTCACCGCTTATCACTCGCCAGGGATCCTGGCGCCAATCCTGGTTGAAACCGGGGATTTCCCACTCGACTGTCAAGGCGCAATGCCCTGAACGCCACAACCAGTCATCCCAGTTAGACTACGATAGGTAATAATCAATGTCAAAAGAAAACCCCACTCAAATAACATACACCTCCCACCTAACTATATTGGCGCGCAACGCTTGCACATAAATAAGGCATTGGGAACGGACAAAAATGAGGTATCATAGCACAGGAATTGTAAAGGGTTGAGACAGACTGATAAACTGGCTCAGATGGTTAGGTGGGGCAGGTGTCAGAAGCTGTCATTAGTCGAGCCAAGACGGCAAGAAAAAACAGTCAAAAGGAACCCGGTGTATGATATTAGAAGGTAATAATTACTCCCCACAATTTATTACCCTCTTGCGGGGAATTACACGAGTTCAACAGCACGAGGCGGTCAACCGCCGGTGCACAATTTGAAGGCAAACTACGATGTGGCAACATTGTTTACAAAAACAAAAAACCCTCGGCCAATCCGGTACAAATCTACAATGAAGGTTTGATAAGGAAGCCTTAAAATGATTGCTTCACTTGAACCACCGCCCTCCGGTATCTCTTACAACCTCACATAGAATCTCCCTCATCCGAAAAGGTAATTTCGGCTACTCTCCTGTAAAAAATGGGCATTATCCCTTCACTCCGTTTCGGGTACTCCGCAATGCCAACACCGCAAGACTAAATAGAAACAAACACAGTGCCGGCAGTAGAAAGGAAATCAAGGGCAAGTCGGTGAATAGCAAGGACAAGCGGTTGTGTGGAGAACCCGGAGAAGGAACGACGAGTTTGCAGCGGGTAGGAGACGGAAATGGTACAAGTGATGAGAATATCCGAGCAACAGCCCTAGGTGTAATGTACGCCGGTGGTGATGGGGGTATGGATATGAAAAGGATTTGAGGGTAGATGGAGAACATGCTATGGTTGCTCTATACTTTGCTGGCAGGTTTGCTCCTGAGAACATCAATGAAGTTCCTTTCTCCTTCACCTCTAACAATAGTTCGTTCAACCACGCTCCCCACCACACAACAACAGGAGGATACCTATGTGATATATATGATATTAAGAGTAGCCTTCCTCTGCAAGCTTCAACATCCAGCTCTTCAATCTCCTCTCCCTTTCAAAATCAGCTCAACCCGCTTGGGTATTGATCGAGTTGTACTTTGTCAATCTGGTTTCAGAGTGGAATTTGCGCTCCAAGGGCTCTCGACACCCGAGGGTGCCGAAGCTATTTTCGGACAAGGCCGAGGAGAAAATTCCCGGAAAATACGCCCTACAGATATCTTAGAAAAGCGCCAACAGAGCACCTGTCCAGACTGTCCTGACGTGCACACCAAGATTAACGAAAAGAAGAAGAAAACCTCCAACCACCTCGATTATATCCATTCGCAGTTGTTCCACTATAGGGCAAGAGAGACAATAATTAAGCGGAACAATTGGTAGCCAGAGATACATAATACAGGACCAATAAACAATAGAAAGGAAGGAAGACCTCCAAACGCCATGAGGTCCGAACGAAGCCAGAATATCCCGCAATCCAACCAGTACTATTCCAGACTAAGAGTCACACTTTCCCAACCCACCACTAGACGAATCAGGCACGAAGGAGGACTGTCAAAGTACAGACTTCAACACTTAGTTCCCCCACCCAAAGTGCATCCGCAGCCCCAAATTCTAGCACATATTTTCTAACCACTCACTTTCCCGCCCTTCCCCACCAAGGCTGATAATCCACCCAAAACAGCGATGGCAAAAACCTCCTATCCGCTCACTGCTAGAGGCCTCCCATTTTTGATCAAGGGCCTCCTTCGGAATGCCTTCTTATGCATAACCCTGAGACAAATATTAGAAAACCGGCTGGAACGAGATTATATCTTCAGCCCCTACGCTCAAGTGCATCTCCCGAAATGCACCTCCCGACACTGCCTCTTCTAACCAGTATAACCTCTCCTGGTGCCAACTATAGTGCCGAACACGTAGGTGTAGCCAGGACAGCAAAGGAATTTACAGACACGTCTCCGACAACCCTTGGCGTTTTGTAGGGTTTGGATGTGGTATAGGATGCTTTTTCCGAGCTTGCAATATCATTCGAGCCCGGTATCCGGAGATAATGTTTATAGCAAAATCTAAGAGTTCCTTGGGCGTGGGGTCGAGGGACAACTAGCCCTCGATAGGACATACTATTCCAAAGTGAGAGGGGGGTGTTTTATAGAGATATAGAATGGCGATGCACACGCTGAACGATTAGCGGGCTTATGGAGTGGATGAAACTTGTAAACAATAAGAGTTCGCCGAAACCTAGTTTTCAGTGGGCTGGTGAAGGGAATAGGATTCGTGTCTGCGCAGCACAGCAGACGGTGTACACACCTTTTACAGCATGATCTCTAACCTTTACCTTGGGTAAACTGCTTTTTAGCTTTGAGCTCGACTCCGTTCTCATTGAAGGACATTTGGTATTCATCATGGAAGTGCGCGAGAGACTTGCATAAATTCAAAGGTATCATACCAGAAATTCCAAACAACCAATCTCTCTCAATCCCCTCCGATCGGCCCGACAGCCCGGGCGTGAACCGATCGTCGGTGATCCTGGCGGTAAAGGTGCCAATACTGGAACAACAGATGTGCAAAAGACTTGATACCTTGTTTTGATTACCGGTAGTCTTCAATGGGAAATGTAATCTCTCCGGCCCCTCACCTAACTGTTGGATATCTCCCCTATCAAGGCCTTCCCTCACCACACGGGATATCCGATACCAGCGTAGCCGGCACAAGACCCAAATCTGGTATGATACCTCGACCGATCACAAAAACCCCGCCCCACTTCAGCAGTGCGCCCTATAGCACAAGCGATTAGGACAGCGCCAGAGGTGACGCAACCGATCACATCATAGCGTGTGTTGACGGGAAGGGATACATTTGATTGCAATACTGTTAGGGGCGAAGATGGACCCATGGTGTGGCGTATGGATATTCGTCATCGGATGGCGTAGTTTAGCCACGATGGATTCTTTGAGAAAGTTTGCTTTTTTAAGACAGGAAAAACGCAGAGAGGAAAGGGGAGAGGGAGACAAGGGCGTCAAGGGACAAGGGGGGAATCGGGGCCTGTTCTTTTCTATTCTGCTTTTATCAAGTCTTCTTCCTATCAGAGCACCACTTAGCGATCAGATCAGGAGAGGGGGTTCTGTGCGGAAAGCTCTTCCACTCTTCCACTGGTTTTCAAGCTATCGATAGGTCGTTTGAGACATCGGTATCCCTTCGTTTGATGCCGAATTTCAGGACATTTTAGCGTTGCAGTAGTGCCGCGATCAACAAAACCTAGTCAGTAACCAGCAAGCGGATCAACCCAAAGCTAGGAATAAAAGAGAATAGTACCAGCCCCCATTTTGCAAGGTACATTGGTGGCTAATCACAGAGGGATACATGTCATGAGAACTATTGCTGTCTGTAAAATGGTAATTATCATGACTTGTCCTACAGCTCTTCCAGTCTCAGCGCGTGCACCACAACCACCACCCCAAAAGAATGACTGAACAGAGAGATGTCCTGTATGATAGTGAGGAGGAAGAGGCAGAGTTTATGTGTTCAGAAGAGTACCTAGATACTTACCGAGCAGATCATGAAGAAGAGGAGACTGAAAATGAAAGATCCAGCAGGAGTCATGCAGGAAATGATGAAGGGGTTCAGGCGACAAGGAGGCTTCCAGCTCTACCACCAGTACTAGAGTATACTCCACTCCACCATCCTACAGCACGGCATGACCGCCAGGCACAATTTTCAGATGGCTTTAAAGCAGAGAGTCCGCTTGACTATTTTCAATTGTTTTTTGACGACAACCTCTTCGACCTGCTGGTGAAAAATACAAACCAGTACGCAGAAAGTAAGAATGCTGGAAGGAACGGAACTCGGTACTGGAAGCCCACCTCAATCCCAGAAATGAAGATTTTCTTCAGCCTTATAATCTACATGGGAATATTCCTATCCGCCCAAGTGAAGAACTACTGGAGTCGAGATTCAGAGTTTCCTTTCTACTGTATCGGAATGTACCTATCACAAAATCGATTTGAGCAACTGAAATGGTATGATACTTGCATATTTCTGAACCTTATGAGTCCCTACCTCGATCAGAGTGGTATCTTAAAGTACAGCCACTAGCCAACCTCCTTATGCAGCGCTATCAGGCCTATTTCCTACCTTCCAGTGATACGGCTGTTGATGAAATGATGGTGTGTTTCACTGGTCGCTCAGTCCATACTTTATTACTACGAGGGAAGCCTATTCCTCAAGATTATAAAATATTGGTCTTATGTGACCATGGATATACGTATTCCTTCATTTTTACTAGCAGAACTAATTAGTTTGCAGAACTCAATCCTTACTTGTATTCAGTACAAGTAAGGCTTAGTCCTACTTCACAAGCTGTGTACCAGCTTACAGCAGTACTACCTTTAGATCAGCACTCATTTACGGTCTATATGGACAACTATTTTACAAATATTTGCCTACTCCAAGCCTTACGGGAAAAGGGTATAGGGGCATGTGGTACATCCAGACCCACTTCTGCAGAGTACCCAATGGTCTTTAAGTTTGGAAAGAAGAAACCTGTATTCCCTTTGAATACAATATCTGGAGTGGTTTGTCAGAGTATTCTTGTCTGCTTATGGCAAGACAATAATCTAGTAAGATTTATGAGCACAGTTCATGAAATTACACCAGAGACAAGAAACTTTCCCAACAAGCAGGGTCGACGTCCTCAAATTACAGACACCAATTACTGCAATATCAGCCAATTTTTTGGTGATCAACACCGTGTTATGATACCCAAACCCAAGATCGCTATCGATTACAATAATAAGATGAATGCCGTTGATCTTGCTGACCAGTACAGAAGTTACTATGCTACTCAGCTTAAGGTGGCTCGAGTTTGGATGCCAATATTTTTTTGGCTTATTGATACTACTGTTATCAATTCCTAGACTCTCGTGAAGATTAGTGCAAAACTGGAAACCCGAGCAGCTTCTCAACATCTTCAGGTTCATAGACTCTTCCAGCTACATCTTGTGCATTTACTAGTTACCTCAGGATACCATGACCTAAATCCCACCCGAGCCCTGCAACAGGAAAGTACCTCTTATGAAACGATAACTCAACCACTTATCCGAAATTTGCCAGGTATTGTCCCATCGGGTAACAATCGATAGAGTTGCTCACTTGGTCAGTATTTATTTTACAAATTTTACTTTTTACTTCACCTACTTACTATAAATCTAGGCTATGTTACAAAGTATACGATTCTTCCCGAAGTAAGAAAAGAGGGTGAAACACATAGGCTGGAGTGGGGGAAAAGGCAGCGGTGTTTTTTTTATCGTTACTTAGCAAAAGGTGGTGAGGTTGTGGAGGAGATTCATGATCGGTTTTTAGAACAGCATAAGCAGAAGGAGTTTACTATTTTTTTTTGTTCTTACTGCAAAATTCCTCTTTGCAAAAATGTTTGCTTTTCACTTTTTCATGAAAGTTAAAAGTCCCTTGGCCTTGAATATTCACATCAAAGTTCTTTTTGTATCTATCACGATCAAAATGGGAGGCACAAGATGAGTAGATCAGTCCTAAGTTGACTATTCTCTATGCGGTATCGTTCTCAGTTTAAGTTTAGCGCACCATTTAGTGTCGTTGCCACAGTGCCGGGGAAAGTCGTGAAATGAAAGGAAGGGATAAGGCAGGGAATCCCAGTTTGCCAGATATCATACCCACAAAGGAATGCCGAAGAAGGAGGAACGATACCCCATGTCAAGGCCTGACTACAATATTATACCCTAAGTTTCGGAGACCACAATAAACCAATAAGCTTCCCCCCCCAATCTTTCTCTTTGTCAAGCCAGAAAGGAATCTTTATTCCCGAAGGCTTACGCCATGCTTCTCCTGCGAAAGCCTTTGTGTCCTATCCCATGGACTGCAAAAATGCATATTCGCACCGCATCTGGCGCACAGCTTTTGCTGGTGGAACCACCTTTGATACTACAGCCCAACCCCCTAAACCCGGCTCTGAATTTGGGAACTGGGGCTCTTACGGGCAGGGTGGGGTATTAATCCTTATTGGATTGAAATTGAGACTGTTTTTCATAAAACAATTGCATGTAAAGGGTACTTTTTTTTCTCTCTCGCTAAAAATCACAAGATGACTGAATGTGTGAAGATGCCTGCTAAAAAATATTCCGAAACATGGCAACCGTGATATGTAAACTTGATACCTCATAACTCATCAGTCCTGCATTTGTATGTAGAATTTCTTCCCAGAATAGTGGGCGAACAAACAATTACTCTATATATTCTCTTTTGGGAAAGTAGTTGTGATACCATAGTGTGCAAGATTTTGGATTTCAAGTTTCACGGTGAATACGATGTCCTGCTCCGAGAACGAAAGGTGAACGTAAAGCACCCGCTAGAGAATAACACATGTTAACTCAACAAGCAGGGCACTGACCAATGCTCTGTGAGTTTTGGGGTGCTTCATTGAATCCGAAGACATGGTGCCCACCTTTCCCTTTGATTTTTAAACTTTATTCCGGTGAAGTTAGAGAAGTTTGAAATTCGCACTCTTCGTGGTGCGAATCGCGTTACAGTCCATGGGATAATTTTGATGGAGAATGTACAATGTAGGGAATTCCCCAGTAACATACCGACGTACCGGTACGCCGCGAAATAAGATTTCAAAGTAGTTTCCTACGAAAATGCTGGAGGGGTTAGATTCCCATCCTCGCGAGAATCCGGAACCGAGATCAGAACGTTTGGCCCCGATTCCGTGAGGGTGGAGTGGAGGTTGGCCTTACAGGGCGGACAAGGGGTGGGTGATCACTCAGTCTAAGCAAATTCCGGAGAAGAATTTCATATCGTCATGCCCGGGTCAACCAAATGACTGATTGGTGAGCCACGTGACGATAACGGTAGCTGCCGTGGCCCGTGGGCTTATATCTGGAAAAGACAGTGTTACGCTAGACTTCTCACTACCTTATCCCCGCTTCAGCAGTGGACATCTAGCTTTTCCACCTCCACTACCACACCATATCATAACCCATCAATCTGGGCCACCGGTAGAGTCCCCTCGCTCGCCTCTTCTCATTCCACGCGTTGTGCTTTTCATCCCAAGGCAACCCCAGGCTTGGGGGCAGAGTGGACCGCATCAAACAGAGACCCCGAGGCATCGCCCCCGGGGCTCTGGATACCCGCACCTAGAGGGGGGCAGAACTTGTGCCTGGTATCAGGTTTCACATGCCTCCTGCTCTTATGGTGCATAACGTGCACTTGGGTCCACGTAACACCTAACACCCAATCTAGCGAGTATGAAACGCCTGGGGCTATTTCTTAAAGACCTGATTTTTGAGGATCCTGCGCTCGGTTCACCTCACCAACCAGCTACTTTTTTATTCCTAATAAGGCAATAGAACCAGATGGAGGCGCCCTGGTGATTCAGCCAGGTCTCCAGCGTCCATGGGGATCTAGTGCTAAGGTGGGATTTTCCTCCACTGTGTTGGGTAGTATTGAGAGAAAAGGAACACTCTTGGAAGCAAGGAAATAAAGGTTTGGAGTCCAGACCGAGGGGGTATTTAAATCAGAGTTCCGGTAATAATGCAGAGATCCCCGAGAATTGAACGCAGGATCTTCAAAAATCACTTTATTGGGGTTGTCGCCCTTCATCCTCACGAGGCCCCGTGTTAGGTGTTGCATGACCCAATTTCACGCGAATTTATAAGTGCGATTCACCATAAATTTGCGAACTATAAATTTAGGATATCCCAATAGAGGCTCAATTCGCGGCACAGGGCCTGGCACTGCAACTCAGTGGTCATGTTGCACCCCACACCCTATTACACTAAGCAGATCTGACCCACAGGAGAACGGTTATTTTCTTTTGGTGGGCGGAACGTTAGTCGTTATTTCCGGGGACATTCCTCACCATCCCGGCGCTGTTCTGAGCGGCTCTGCCCCATGAGCTTTCCATCCCCCTGGTCTCGGTTCTCAGCCATTATGTCACCAAGTCTTCCCTAAAGGCGAGAGAAAAGCCTAACACCTTCAGTACGATACAGCTTGACAAAGGGATACGCTACGACCTACCGTAGTGTCGTATGGTATCATAGGCATACGGTGGCCAATGTCCAACCCTAGAGTTATCGTCACTGTGGATCACTCGAGAACTTCATTCTGATTTTCCCTCACCACCACCCTGCACCCCTCCTTTTTTATTTTCACAAGAATTTGAGCCACATTTACTGCTCCCCACCATTCGCATGTTGGGCCCTCCACGCTTGGAGACTAAATTTGCTTCCGGGGACCAATTGATCCTCCGCTGGACTTTTTGATTCGATAAATGGGCTTACTTCTATCTATTGCTGGCTCCTCCCGCCTACCCGGGACTGGCGGAAATCGGACTCTACACGGCACCCAGCCAACTGCGTAGCACCCACCACCTTATAAGTTGGAAAATGGGTGGCTTGTGCTCGCGCGCGGCATGCCTTGTAAGTAGCCCGGTGCAACCTCCTCTCGACGAGCAGCTAGCCTGCCTATGGAACCGAAAGTGGGGGAAGGTCGAGACGGCAGTGACATTTACAGGGGCAGCCCGGTAACGCAGAAGGAATCTCAAATGGAATGCTGCTTGCAAACCCCTAAGCGGCACGGCAACCCCAACCCCACAGCACCGTACAGTACTCGTACAGTGAAGTTAGACCATCCAAGGGCCAGCCACTTTAGGCGAGATGATAGCGATATTATTCCGCCAAGAGTGGGTGAGCCCATTCCCCAAGTGGAACCTTCCTCTTCAAGCACAACTTTCTCCTCGGTTGGGTTTTCGGGATATTTCCAGCGAATATGCGTGGGCAGGAGTATTCGAGTACAGTACCGTCCAGTGCGAGGGATGCATAGTATTTGTCACGGAGCGATCCCCCCGGCTCCAAAGCGGTGCTGGATGCTCGCACCCGCGGAGTGCGTTCAACCGGAGATCACGTTATCCCCCAGTAGCGAGCATGTTTGAATAAAGAGAGCTCAGCCACCAGAGTGGGAGGGAGCCTACAGATACCGTACCGTATACAAGTGACAAAGCATCTAAGCCTTCAACCCGTATTTGGAGGGAGAACCCGGAACCATGGTTCACAAATGTCTGAAGCATGAAATATTCGCACCCCATTCTGGCCGCAGCGCTTCTCGCCATACAACACTAGCCGGAAATGGTAGTCTTTTAACTTACATAATCCACGGAGGATCCTCCGCAGTGACATTTCGTGCAACGGAAGGTCCTGCCTTCAGGCTGATGACGAGAATCGGTGGGATCCTGGATTCGAGCTGTGCATAACTCGAGCGAACACTCCCAACGGAACCCACCCCATTGTACTCATACTCGCCCAGTCGCAATTCACCCACAGTGAAAAAAGTCCTCGCACCCCGCTCATCGCTATTTATGGAAACCAGCCATAACGGCTACGTTCCGCACGAGGTCATACCATTTAAGATATTTGTTCGACCGAGCTACAGCGGTCTTCGGTGTGCGGGCCAAGTACAGTACCGTACTAGTACAGCGGCGTCCGTCCGGACGATAAGCAATTCCGAAGGGAACGTTCGCCGGCATTGTGCAAGTAAGGTCGCTTGCGGGAAATGGGGGACCGTATCATAAACGGGAAGGAGAAGTACCGCTGATCGAAATATCCAAGCGCCCGGAGCGGTAAAACTACCGGTACCGTACCATACTGCAGGCGGCTCGAGATGCGGAGAATTTCCCAGCAGAGCTACGCCTGCCCGCCGGCTAGCTCTAAACGTAATTTGATCGTTCGGTAACGGGCTCTCGAGAAATTCGGCAGGCATATTGGGCGGTTCATCTGTTGGAATACTGTTGCAGGTATAGTATGACACTGGGTACCGTGACTATCACGGGATGGAAAACTGCCTTCAAACTACCGTAAGCGAGGAATCTCAAGCCCCAAAGTCGAGGGGAAGGTCTTTCTGGGGACTGTTCAGGAAGTTCCTGAGGCATATCCATCCTTGGGACAGCCCCCCCTCAAGATTTGAGTATGGGAAAAGGCTTGAAATTTCAAGATTGTAACGACCGATGATGGCGGGAATTCCGCTTCCGCGCGATGGTGCCATTCGCCCGGCACATTCAATGAAAAAAATTCCCGTACAGCGTCGATAGTGGCACTATACAGTAAGGGCGATAGCATACCGCACTGGACAAGTTAGGATAACCCTTCGTTTAGGCATATCGTCGACAATTCTTCCTTTCCAGGATCGCGATCGCATCGCTACGGCATCTTCTTCCAAAGTCCCGGCGCCTCCCCCATCCCTACGCTTTACTGTATGTATCCTAAAAGAGAAAAAAAAAACCCCAAATAACTCATCACAAGACTGCCACCGGCGGACCAAAAGTTTCTTCTTCTCTTCTTCCGAGCAGTAATTGGAATCTACTACCGGTATCAGTCTGCGAGTGCGGAATATTCGCACTGCATGTTAATATATCGCAGCTACTGATGGAGTTTCTCGCGCGATTTTCGTGCATAATGTGTCATAACTTGTAAACGAGAAAAAATTAAGGACTCACCCTGCGGTTCATAAGAGTACGAGGTTAGACTCGGGTAGGCGATGCAGTCGCCCAGCTCGAGCACGGTAGTTTAGGTTAGACGAACTAAGCGAGTTACTACCGCTCGAGTAGATGGAGGGAGCAGCGAGCGCGGGTATCGCTGGGCGATGGTTGGTTGTTTGGGCTGTACTGTACTGTACACTGCTTGGACCGGCAATGGCTGTTGCTACGATGCTATTCATAGTCCACCCGCAGTGACTTGGTTGGTATAATACTTGTACGGCAGTCTGCATTGCCATGGCGGTGCGTCTGCATTATAGTTCCTAACGCGCAAGATGGGGGGGATCTTGATGGAGATCGCCCTTGCTGCCGCGGAGGAGAAGGCCGGGAGGAAGAATAAAGAGGATTTGAATTATCCATCGGCGAAGAGGAGGAGGAGGAGGAGAATAATAATTATTCAGAAGGAATTGTGTGATGGATGTATCACATGGCATCATACAGTACCCTACGGTAGCTTTTTCACCTTTGAAGCCAAAACTCGTATGACACGATTCGGGAGAGAAGTGCGACAAGAAAAACTACCGCCCCCAAATAAATTGCCACGGCAATAGCAAAAGAGAGACACCACGAGTGACCTTGTATGACAGTCGCGTTAAAGCGTTTATGCTACACTACCAGCACAAGGCTTTATTCGCCGGGCAGTTTCCTCCTTGACTCTAAACCCCATAAAATCCTATCCCTAAAATCTTACGTCAATTTCCGCCCTGATTTGGATTTGTTTTTTTTTCCGTTGCTTTTCGTCCCCTCTTTGTCATTCCCTATTTAGTGGGTCGCTGCGCGGGGCCGGTACCGGGATTACCGTCCAAATCTGTCGGAGAGAAGAGTGAGCGGGGAGGGGAGGGTGGGTGACACACTACGGCTATGGCTCCTACTCGTCGTCACACTGCTGTGTGGTGCCGGTACAGTACTCGAGTGCAGTGCTGTCCTTCCTTTGTGGGAGGTGAGTTAACCCCCCACGACCCGCACCTTGTCCATAAACGGGGCGTTTGACAAAGGCGTGAGTACGGGTACTGCACTCGGTGATACGAGTGCAGTTCCGTGTGCCTGCAGCACATAGCCTTCTGAAAAGGAAGGAAGGACGAATTACGGATTGGTGGTGGCGAGCCCTGCCTGAGACGTTGACTGGGATGGGCGGGTGGTTATGGGTGTGTGAGTGGGTGGGTGGGCGTGGTGGGGATCTATCGCCTTACGGGGTATATTACTTGTGCCTGACCCACTCCGAGTTGAACTCCTTCTGCGGGTGTTTATCGTCACCGAGATAATCTCCCACCTTCTTTCATCAATCTATTAACCGACTGGCCGGCATACGATCTTCGACCCCCGCCAACAAAGCTGTCTAGCCACCCATCGTCAACCATCCGGCGCAATCAGCCATCTACCACCATTGCTACCTTTTCGCATCACTTTACGAGAAAGACCGAAAGACAGATAGAAGGACAAAATGCCCGCCCTCCTGACACGCTCCATATCGTTCCTGAAGCGATCCTCCGCCCTGCCGAAACCCCCTGAGGAGGAGAACCGCGCGAGCACAGCCTATGAAATCGAAGAATTCCTCCGCTGCTTGCCGCCGTCCACGCCAACACCTCCATCCGCCCCGCACCATCACCATACCTCACACCATTCACCAAACCCATCTACCTCTTCCACTCTCACCTCCTCGATAGTCATCCTTCCGCCTTCCCCTCCGCCAACGGACGTTCCACCGGTACCCCCGCCATCCTATAACTCGCTAGAGAGGGGGTACTACAATAGTTCTGCATGTTTGGGTTCGCTTCCGTACGTTCATGTTCACTCCTACGAGCACATGCCCATACCAGTGCATGTGCAGGATACGCAAGAGACACAGCCCCAGCATCAGAGGAGTTCCTCGAGGGAGAAGAACCGGTTGTTGAATCTGAGAGTTGAGACTGATCTAGATTTCGGGAGGAGGGGGCGGGAGCCAGTTTTGGTTTATCGGGCGGCGTCAGCGGAGGAGCCCCGGAGGGCGAGGCGGGAGGAGATTTCTCAGTGGAGTTGGGCCTGAACAGATGGGTGTTGAATGGGCGGTGTATCATTGCGTTCGTCGACCGAGCGACTGATGAATCGATGGAGAGACGATTGGACGGGGTTCTCGGATTTCGGCGTTTACTCTTATTTTTACCTTTACAACCACCTTCGGCGACATCGCTCGCATAACTACTTGCCTGCTACTTTAACCTCTCCGTTCCCTGCTTATCTCCTTTGTTCGTCTATCCTCAAATCGCCTCTTTGATTCTTTTTTTTTTTCCCTCTAACATCGTCATTATTCTCGATGCCACTAGTGACTCGACATAGCATACATCTGTACTGAATTCTAGTCTCCTCTCTCTCTCGCCTTATTTCCTCTTTTAATTCTCTTGCTCTTTTTTATTTTTTTTTATTTTTTTTATCTCATTCCTCAACGTTGCGGTGTCATGTGGCGCTAAAGGTGTACTGTACATTTCGGGCTTTTTTTTTTTTTCCCTTTTTTTTCTTCCTTTTTTTTTCCTTCTTCTTCGGCGTTTTCTTTCCATAAACGGAGTCGATGGTATCATTGGAGTTGGCCGTGAGAAGGAACGGGATATATCTTGTAAGCAGGAACATGACAAACTATTATTACAATCACCGGCCAGAAGAACCCCCGTCCCGTGACCGCCACAAAGGCGAAGCGCAAGAAAACACCTCACTTGTAGTCACTCATCCAACGGTGGCAGGAGGCATGCGCATCACTTTCAGTTAGTTAGCTATCATGCGGTACCGTACTCGAGTACCGTACAGTCCTCACCTCCATCCGGTGGTAACCTCCCCCACATGACGAGAAAAGCCACCAACCTCCCTCCCCCTCCCCCCCAACTCACCGCCCAGCTTACCGTGGAAAGCGCACATTCCTCTTCCTCCACCATTCCTTACATTCTGTATCGCAGCCGAGTGCGGATTCTCCCGTGCCGTGCGGTACCGGTGTTCGCGCTGCACGGGCCCGGGTGGACCGGGGAACGGAGTGTGCTTTGTGGAGGCTTAGCCGGGCCGGGTGGTGTTTTTGCGGTGCGGTGTGATGACTACCCCATGGTATGGCACGGTATTCGGGGTTGGCTGAGGGGAGGGAGGTACAGCATGAGATCTATATAGTAACTCGTGCCTTCTCTATCACTTTATTTTGTTCCGTTTCATTCTGGATGGTTTTCTAAATTTAGCGATGTAGTGTGGGATGAAAATTATGCTACCAGTACGGTACTTGTGCGAGTAAGTATCATACTGTACAGTACTGTACCCGGAATTTGTTGCCTACAGTTGGTGTGGAGATGGACTAGTCCATTCTTGGACACGTGCCAAGATAGTTCTATCGTGACAACTGTACTCGAGTAACTGTCTTTCTGGTCTCTCCGGGGTCGACGCTACTCTGCGGTAAATTTATTAAACCCTACCAACTGACTGCATTCAGTATCATACTTGTTCGAGGGTGTGTGTGGGATACTGCTCGCCCGAGGCCTGCAGCATCGTGTAATACTATAACATTCTAGTGCGATCCATAAGTAAGAAGTGTGATATGATAGGCTGCGTCACCTGACTACCGTACCCTACCATACTAGGTTACCACCGGATGGACCTCTCCCTCTAGTAATCCGCGAGACTAAAGTTCACAATCAGGCACTGATCCGAAATCGGCCACCGCCTCGCTATTCCAAGATAAAAACTTGCGCTTTGAAAATTCATCGACTCAGCATCTTACCGACGACAATTTATCTTATCTATTGCTCGTGGGGGTCGGGTCCTCAGGTCTCTCGCAATGAACGTCGCGAGAGCTCCGGTAGGCTTATGATAGGTAGGATAGCAACAAGGAAGATACCTTTCTCCATGTCGGTTGTCTCCATTTATCTTGTTAACTAACTACCTTGTATCCCCATCTTCAATCCTCCGAGCGAGCGCTAGTTACCATCAACGGCAATTCTTACTTTTGTCACGGAGCGTGACGGGACTATGTGGCTCCGGTCGGCCGTAGCCGCGGTCACCGATATCGAACCCATACCCTCTGTATCGCCTAGCTTACTCCCAAAGGCCTACTTACCAAGTTAGCCAGGCAGTACTGCAGTGGCGGTGGTAAAACGATACAGATATATTCCTGACATCACCGCAGCTCCTGATTTGGTTACGTTGTCGAGGTCCCCAACCGCAACCCTACCCCTTCCTAGGGTTCCTATCCTGTCCTATCTCTAACAACTATTGCTATATTAATATTATGATACAATTCATGCGCAATCCCACTTAACCCCGCATCCCTCCCTGATTCCTCCGCTCAAGCACGCAGTTGGCCACTACCGCCAGCTCCATTGCACATTCAACATTTGTCCTGCCTGCTTGCACGCTGGTTCGGCGACCTTCCGGGAGGAGGGTCTTGGCTGGACTGTTTGACCGGGGCTCTGGTCTTCTTGGCGTTTGACGGATCACTCGCAACTTCTGCTAAACTCCTGCTGCAAAATAGTTCGGTGGGCTCGCTGGGAGTGAAGGCTGTGGGTCTATTTCCGGTCCTCCTCCCCCTCTATTTTCGATAGCGGATATCTACGGGCTTCCGAGTGATCCTCCATGATTGCCTTTATTTTGGGCAATTTCAATGCATGTGTGTTTATTGATGTGGATGGAACGAAACACAAGTGTGTGCATCGCGGCTTCCGTGCACATAAATAGGGTGCTAGCGTGATCTGTTGCGGAGGGGGTACTATAGTAGTTCTGTATGCCGGAGTTGGCTGCCGCACGTTCGCCTTCACCACCACGAGCACGTGCCGGTGCCGGCGCATGTGCGTGATATGCAAAGTGAGCGATACCAGAATCGGAGGGCTTCCTCGAGGGGGAAGAGCCGGTTGTTGAATCGAGAGTTGAGACCGGTCTGGAATTCGGAAGGAGGGAGCGGGAGCCGGTTTTGGTTTATCAACGGTGTCGGTGGAGGATCCCCGGAGGGCGAGGCAGGATGAGATCCCCCAGGGGGTTTGGGTTCTGGATAGGTGGGTGCTGAGTGAAGGGTGAAAGAAAGACCATTGTTGTGCTCAATAATTTGTCGGCTGAGCGACTAACGGATGGATGGAGAGATGATGGAAAGTAGCTTAAAAGCGGAGTTTATTTAACCAAAAAGGGATTAGAAGTGATAGAAAGAATAAATTGAGGTCCGAACTTCACATTCGCTAGCCGCTTGCCTTGGTACAAGACCGAAGAAAAAACGCCGCTCCCCACTGTACATGAAATAAAAATAATTGTGGTGAAAGCCATAAAAAAAAAAGAGCCCACAATTCCATCCTACTCGCCGAGTTCCTCCGCTCACTTCCTGGGGCCGGCCATTCTTCATTTCGCGATACAACTTGCCATGGCGCAGTTCCTATGGTATCTCTATAACCGGGGGCTCGAGCTCCTGAATCCTCTCCGGGAGTTTAGCCTCGTGGAGAGTCGCANCTCGGTCGATCAGGTATAATTGTAGCTGCAGCACTGATGCTGGCTAGGGCGGTAGAGATGGATACCGAAAAATGGGATGCCAAGTTAGCGAACTGGACATTTTCGAAACTTCTAAATTGCTCAGACCAATATAATACTTGGGTGTCTGTTGTTGCTATTGCAATGTATTTGTTTCTCTGGGAATGTTTTTTCTTTTCTTAAGTCGGCGGATTGATTCAGGTATAGGACTAGGGCTCGTTGGTTGCATTTAACCTAATTTATGGCATAAAAATCCAAAGCGCTAGCTAAGGGAGCGCAGCCCGACACTGTATAATGTCCTCCGATCCTATAGTCCCTCTGGTATGGAACCGACCGCACATCCTCCCCCGAAATAGAAATAAGAAAGACAGGCAGAAGAGAAAAACGTCCAGGAGTCACAAACAACAACGGGGAAAAAAACTGTAGAAACAACTATCAAAAATTCTTCACCGACCCAGCCTGGGTGTGCGGGGCTCCGGGGGAGATTATCAACTGACTGGCAGAGAGGTCTAGTTAGGTAGGAGGTTTTGTCGACTGGCCGAGCGGGCGGTTGTAACAGCGACGACCGGGGGCAGTTTTTTTTGC
This sequence comes from Tuber magnatum, assembly GCA_003182015.1. Taxonomy (NCBI): domain Eukaryota; kingdom Fungi; phylum Ascomycota; class Pezizomycetes; order Pezizales; family Tuberaceae; genus Tuber; species Tuber magnatum. Next base: position 525,439 of record PYWC01000063.1, read on the forward strand.
TTCCCATAGCCGTGCAGGCGAGGGTGCTACTATAGGAGAGGATGGGGTATCATAGCCATTGGCGTTCGTGTCCCGCAACCCTCTACCCTAGATACCGATCCGATGCCTCCAGGCGAAGAAAGCGGCAGTGTGGTTAAGGCCCCACGATAGAGTTGGTATCCCAAGTCCATGAAGTTCCAAAGTCCAGCCTTGAGGAACGTAAGAGCTGTTTTGGTGTTTTACCCGGAATCGCCCTCCTAACCAAGAAGAGAAAAAGCGGGGTCCGGATAATAGGGGAGACTGGGCTTATTCGCTTGGGTTGTTTGAGATCAATCAGATCATATAGGGTGTATCATAATACTATGAGATCGACGAGATTGGACGGGGTGCTTGAAAGAGTGGTGATCATATGGGGAGCTTGAAAGGGATGAGGGCATGGGGTGCTGGAGATTGGGGAGAGTATCATACCGAATATAGAGTTGTTGGATGCAATGTGCTTGCGATTTGGGGGCTAGCAAGATGGTCGGGACATGGACTGAGTCTAAGCACTTGGTCTCCTCCCTGAATTTACCTGGTCACTGCGTGGCTGCTTGTCGGAATGGTGAAACTGAGAATACGGGCGCCGATGATGGGGCAGCGCACGTTTTGAGTCTCGAAAGAAGAGTAGTCGCAATGCTCGCCAACTATTTTGTCATGTTTCCTCAGCTGGGTGACGAGTATGATACTATCACGGAGGAGACTACATTCACAAACAGGATAGAGGTGAATTTACACCAAGCGCTTGGAGTGGAAGAAAAGAAAGAAAACCACTATCATACTATTATATTTGGCGCAATCTCACTTTGCTTCCGTTGCGGCGACCGGCAAAGGGTTCCCAAGGTTAATGACGGTACAGTAGTTGTGGCTATAGGGTAGTCTATTATGGGACTTGTGCCAAGCTAGTCTTATCACTATTATGATACTATAATATTATTGGTATTTTTCACTTTAGCATTTCTGCCTCGGGTTGGAGTACGGTAGCGATAGCCCTCTTGACCGATTTTGCGATTGGTACAAGCAACGAACGATGTCGCCCAGGGACTTGCGGCTAAAGTGGCGATAATATCCCAACTGGTGTTCTTATTTTACCCGTAGTATCTAGTTGGGCATGTGCTGGGGTGTGCAACTCGTTGCCAGATCTTATCGAAGAAATGACCACTGCGCTGCTCGGACGAGTGAGATTCCCGTCAACGGAGCACGCTGAACCGAGAAAAATGGTGGACCGGGCAATAAATGGAGACGCTACCTAAGGGCAGATAAGGGGATATATATCATATATATCTCCCTGAATAACTAACAGCTCTGGAGACTAAGCGAAACACAACGAGCCGACTATCAGTGGGAAAAAGGTTGGTTGGGATCCTCAGTGATCCCAACCAATAACCGTCCTGGCCCCCAAAGCCTGTGTACTATTCCCACCAGTGCGAGGGAGGAAGCGGTACAACCCAGCTGCCCTATACCAAGTAGCATAGGGCGCAAACCGCCTAACTTCATAACCGAATAGTTTCATAACTGCATACCCCATAGGTAATCCGACGGTTATGGAATAAAGGGAAGATGTTCCTGACAGGGAGGAGAGCGATGGGGCAATCGCACGCAAAACAGACTGGCCTGTATGTGCGGGTTGCTATCCCCAGTCACCTTCTCATACCATTCATGCGATGCCCTTTTTTTCCTTTTTCCTTTCTATCTGCGCTAGTTAATCCGATTCGATGGGCTGTCGGGCCATCGGATTGAGATTTCCAAGTAAGCCGTGAGGCACGTAACGAGATATAGGGCAGTTACTAGTTTAGAAAGAAAAAGTTTATCATTCACGCCTTCGACGTTGTATGCCGCCGACATCGGATATCACTCGCTTCTCTCAGCTCTCTGCACCTAAAAGCCTTTCAATCCCTGACCCAGGAGATGTGTGATGACGGCCCACGGGAAACCCACCAGGGACTAGTAGTAGATTCTATAGGCTTCCAATTATGTGGATCGAAGCGCCGTAAATTCCTACAGAAGACTATAGGCACAAACGGATAGCGCCGGGGACCCCTTCATCATACCTATCATCTCTAGACATTAGTTAGTTAGCTAAGCTCTACCACAGTCATTACTAAATACACATAACGTTACCTTACAACTCTGTTAGTGGAGTTCTCACATCCGTCCCGCACCCTTGTCCGAAAACCACACTCCAGCTCTCCAGATTGGGCACAATGCCAGTGGGAAGAAGTCCCACAAGTTGCGGGCGAATGCTTAACTGCACAAGGACAGTCGGAGGAGAAAGGAGCGCTCTGATCCCTCCCCGCGACCTAGGCAGCATCCAATCAAGCCTGCCACCCACCCTATGAACTTCAAGCGCACTTCCGGATTTTCAGCCTCGCAAATCTGACTCTGAGGATATCCCAAACTCCGGTCGTGCAGGGGCACACGAATTGGGAAACGATCATTTATTACTCTCAAAGATGTACACAACTGAAGACCGGCGAAAGTGGGGGAATCCGCTGCTATCTTCATGGGTATGGGGACCACCGGGGTGACTGGATGAGGGGCCAGCTATGAGCTACGAGTAAGTTATAGCAAATTGTATTCAGTAATTCTTCAACTCTGAAAATATCGAACTTATGGGAATTGAATATCCCACTTGAAGGCTAGGCTCAGTACATACTGGCAAGGCATCCCATGGTCTGTTCAAAGAGTTGTCCACTTTTAACGCCTACGAAGGGCAGAGCGTTCAAGAATTAGTGTCGTGCAATTAGGCACAAGACGGTAGACATTTCTTCCAGAACACTACCCTCATACTCTATGCCCAGAACCGCGTCCCCTTTGGGCTAGTGGGTCACCTTCAATAAATACCCAGATCTACCCGGAAGTCTACAAAACGCGTATTAGGATAGTGTCTACAATACGGTATTTTGTGGAGCACGGTTTTCGAGGAGATATCGTGACAATGTCATAATGAGCGGGTTTTCATTACCATTTGAGAAGTCAGGGGAAGGCCTGGAAGTTGAGCTTAAGTGCGATACGACATAGATAGCACACTAGTTAAAAATGTAGTGGGCTTCGTCAACAGCTCCTTTTGGTTAATCGCCTTCTTGGTGCGGGCCCATACGATCTAGGGGGTTCGACGTCCGCAAAAGCGCTGTGAGATCTAAGGCGCCAAACTGAAGTAAATTACTTAATACACGTCCGTCCCGTCCACGAGGGGCAATCATCAAAGTCAAAACGCATGACGCTGGCCAACAATAAACTCAAAGGACTATGATAGGGATAGCAGTCGCCGGAGATGGGGGGTTCGAGGAGGGTGTTACAAAGATAAAATGTATCGGAGTGAGAATGAAATCAAATTTCCTCCACCCGTGACTAAATTGCCAATTAAGACATTAATCCACATTGCTCTCATTTTTTGTTCCCGGCTCAAAACAACAGGCTACCACCATCTAATCCTCGCTCATACGACCGTACCTCACTCGACTCGCTTCAGATGTAACCCCAATAGGTTCACTTGGTTAACCTGAGTTAACTTATAGTTCGTTGGGTTGGGTTGGGTCGGGTCCGGTTTGGGTGGGTGGGGTTCGCCCACTTGCGGCCAGGGTTAACTAATCGGAAGGCTTGAAAAGATGTCAGTGCAGTAGAATCAAGAAGCGACTGAGAGCACGCAGGTCCGCTTACCGTGCGAAGAAACGAAAAAGCCGGATATCAGCAATGGTATCTCCCTGGAACCATGGTTGACACTGTTCACTTACCGGCTACAGCGTGCCGGTGGTCAGCAGTTCTCTCGTCGCGGGACAGTGATTGATCCCGTTCACTTACTCGCTACAACGCTCAGCGAGACACGGGTCAGCAATTGTCTCGCTCCAGAACCGTGCTTGTTCCTGTTCACTCACGCTCTACAACACTCGGCGGGCCATAGGTCAGCAACTGTCTCGCTCCAGAACTGTGGTTGTTCCTGTCCACATACGAACTACAACACTCAGCGAGATACAGGTCAGCAATTGCCTCGTTCAAGAACCGTGGTTGATCCGGTTCACTTACTATCTACAACAATCAGCGCGCCAGAGGTCAGCAATTCTCGCCGCAGAACAGTGATTGATCCCGTTCACTTACTTGCTACAACACTCAGTGAACCAGATATCAGTAATTGTCTTGCTCCAGAACCGTAGTTGTTCCTATTCACTCACTATCTACAGCACTCGGCGGGACATAGGTCAGCAACTGTCTTGTCCCAGGGATCTGGTTGATCCTGTCCACTTACTTCCTACAACACTCCACAAGACAGAAGTCAGCAATTGTCTCGTTCATGAACCGTGGTTGATCCTGTTCACTTACCGGCTACAACACTCAGTGAGCCAGAGATCAGTACTTGTCTCATCCCGGAACCATGGCTGATCCTGTTCACTTACCTTCTACAACGCACAGCGAGACACGGGTCAGCAATTGTCTCGTTCCGGAACCGTGGTTGATCCTGTTCACTTACTTCCTGCAACGCGCAGCGAGACAGGGGTCAGCAATTGACTCGTTCCAGAACCGTGGCTGTTCCTGTTCACTTACTATCTACAACACTCAGTGAGACAGGGGTCAGCAATTGTCCCGCTCCAGAACCATGGCTGTTCCTCTTCACTCACTCTCTACAACACTCAGCGAGACAGAGGTCAGCAATTGTCTCGCTCCAGAACCGTGGTTGTTCCTGTTCACTTACCAACTACAACACTCAGCGAGACACGGGTCAGCAATTGTCTCACTCCAGAACCGTGGTTGTTCCTGTTCACTCACTCTCTACAACACTCAGCGGGACATAGGTTAGCAACTGTCTTGTCCCAGAACAGTGGTTGATCCTGTCCACTTACTTCCTGCAACACTCCACGAGACAGAGGTCAGCAACTGCCCCGTTCCAGAACCGTGGTTAATGCTGTGCACTCACTTTCTACAATATTCGGAGGGACATAGGTCAGCAATCGCCTCGTTCCAGAACCGTGGTTGATCCTGTTCACTTACCTCCTACAGCACTCAGCAAGGCAGACGTCACCAACTACATCGTCCCAGAACCGTGGTTGATCGTGCTCAATTACCAACTACAACACTCCGCGAGCCCGTGGTCAGCAACTCCCTTGTCCTGGAACCCTGGTCGAAATCATCCACTTACCAGCTACAACACTCAGCGAGACACGGGTCAGCAATTGTGTCGTTCCATAACCGTGGATGGTCCTGTTCTCTTACTCGCGGTAACACTCAGTGAGTCATATTTCAGCAGCTGTCTCTTCTCAGAACTGTAGTTGATCCTTTTCACCTACCTCCTACATCTCACAACGAGCCAGATGTCAGCTATCGCTCTTATCCTAAATTCGCCGAATTCAATTACGCACAAGCTATCGCACCCCATCGCCCGGCAATTAGCCGTCGTCTTTGTCATCCGAGCTTTCCCGGTGCCTTACTTCCTGTATCTCCCGGCAAATCAGGAATCTTTTTCAGATCCAGCGGTATCGGAAATGGCAGCCTACACTCTGATGCCATTTGCCAATCCCGGGTTAGTCACGGGGGTTGCCCAACATCCCGAATGCAGTTCGCTTACTATCTGTAGTTCCCAAGCTTCCGGTATCAGCGACACGTCAGTGCGGATATAACATGATCAGGGACTTCTACTTCCTATAACATAAAATCCTATATCAGCTCTTGCTCTCTTTAATCACTGTAAATTCACATGCCGTCTGTAAAGCAATGTTAACGTCTTGTCAGTTATGCACATATCAGTTCAAACCAAGAGGTCTCTTTACATCCAAGATGCTATACTCCTTCCCATCTATATAGGCCCTGACTTTGTTCCGCAGTAGCATTCTAGTCATATCCTTGTCTCTCCGAAAAGGTGTGCTATGTTCAATGCGGTGCCATATCGTTTGCATCTAGCATTGATGTCTCCTCCCTCCTCCAATAGCCGCTCAACCACCGCCCCCTGTCCAAACCATGATGCTATCATCAAATGTGTTCAGTCTTGTGGACATCCACGCATCCACTGGAAGTTGGACCAGTACACCTGAAGCCACGTTAGAAAACGTTTAGATCCGGTTTCACATATGAGTCGTGTAAACTCGAATAACTCCATCTGCAGATCCTGCGAATCTCGAAAGTGTTCCGCCCAGAATCCTGCTGCGTAATCGAGAAAGGCGTATTTCTGGCGATAACACTCAAAATTGGCGTAAGCATCAACCGTGAATGGGTCGTTTTCAAACCCCCCCAGCGAAAGATAGGAGATACAAGCGTCAGCCAATACAAAGCTAGAATACTTAGGGCACAGGGTATACTGCCAGCTTCCCTGCCCCATTGAAGATCCCTTGAGCAAGAACTCCCACGCCGTTTGGTGAACAAGGTAGATCTTCGAGTCAATGACCCGCACGAAAAGCCCACACAAATTCTTCACTGTCCTGTCGAATCCAAGGGGGAGTTCCCCGAGGTCCACGATTGACTTGCGACCCCGTCCCATTTTGAACGCGATGTTCATTTCCCGAAGTGTAAGCGGCCCTGTAGCTGCTATTACTATACTCAAGATTAGCCGGGCTTTGTCGGGGTATGAGCTTTTATCAAGAATCTTGGTATATAGTCCCGCTAGATCGCACGGTGCAGTGGAGGCAATGTTGGTAAGCTCCTCCCGCGAGTCATCCTCACTGTCCTTCAAAACATCAAGAACAAGGGAAACCCAAAGGAATGTCCTATCGGCAGAAGATTCGAGGAGATTCCGCAAATATCCGAGCTCCCCAGGCTTTCCCCAGTACGACTCCAGGTTCTTAATACCATCATCAATGACACGAGTAACACTCATGGAGATGGCTCGAAGCTCGTCCTCCCCTTTCAGTCTGATCGTTGTTGCGGGTGATCCAAGATCTCTCTCGATTTTGTGGTACGGATGACTCGTAACAAGGAGTGTCAGAGGTATGTTTAAATCCTGTGACCCAGAGAGACGGGTGACGTGATGGATAAGCGGAGCTAGAGTCCCATCCTCACACTCGTCCAAGGCATCCACCACACAAATCACCTCACCGCACCCCCACTCTAATACCGCCTTAACCAAAATATCCCACAATGTATCGATCTCCTGTGTAAACTTGATACCCCTAGCCTTAAACGCTTCCCCTGCAAATTCAATGAGGCGCTCTCTCTTCCTGAAAATATGATGCAGTATAGCGCAAAGAGCAAATGGTGCGCTCCTCTGTTCATCGCTATCATCCTTAAAAAAGAAATAGCAAACTATGGTGTCCGGTCGGCTTTGCAGATGCCCTACGAGGAATGAGGCGATAGCGGATTTCCCGCAACCCGGATCCGCGGACAGCCAGAGGAGACCGGACGTCTTTTTTTCCAGCCAGTCCTTATACTTTGGATGTTCCATAACCCAGGAGCACGTTCCTTCGACCGGTTTTTGAACCCGACGTCTGTGCTCCTCATACCGAGAAGTGTACAGGTATTGCAACATTTCAGCAGGGCGTAGAGACGAGTCGGTGCCCTCGCAGTTGTAATAAGTATTGCCGATGTTGATGTTATTAGAATTAGAGTTGCCGCTACTGTCACCGTGAATATGGCTATGGGACACGGTGCTGGAACCACGGCTACTTAAATCAATGATTAGAAGCACCGGTATATAGGAGTACAAGAGCATACGCTTGGCGTGAGGAAAGGCCCTCAGAGCGCTCGTTTGATTGTTGATTGCCCATAGGGTCAGCGGGTGTTTAAGTTCGAAGAGGTCGTGCCTTGTTGAAGCAAGAATTGAGAGACAATTGATAATCAACTGGGCGAAGAGGTAGAAGAGCTGGGGAGTGTTCAAGTTATTTCCGGGTGGAAGCCAGAAGCTTGGCTGCTCCGCACTATCATCCATCTTGCGCCTACCGTGCTCGAGTGGTACGAGGGTGATACTTGTACACAACCGGTATCGGTATGCACCTTTCTGCGGCCAACACTCTATCTAATCAGTAGTGCAAACATCTTCAAAACACGCCAATACGAGTAGATATACCGGCATTTACCCACCGGTGATGTCTCAAAGCCTTACCATTCACTCTCGGATTATCAGTGGAAGTGGGAATCGCCGGCGATTGGTTCAATCTGGCTAGTCGAAGGAACCGCGAAAACCAGTTAACCTACCAAACACGTCCAAAGGGCTCAGGCTACCGGCACAGTATTGTGTTATGATAGGAAAGACTATGATACTCGCACTGTACTGTACCCGTATGATACCAGTAATCCGTCTCAAGAGCCGTGACCGGCTAGCACCCTCCTGCTTCTTCCCCCCTTGCGGTACTGTGCTCCTGATTCTGCAGACCTCCTCCGCTACGAGATGTTATTCAACAAGGCTAGCTCCAGACGGAGCCCACCGAGTGCTCTCAGAGGAAAAAGTGGCAGAAATACCACCGCGCAACACTCGTATACTTTGAGCGAGTTATCACTGGTAAGTTGCGTTCCCCCGCCCGATTCACCTTCCATCCAGGCCCGCGCACACAAACGCCTAGTACTTGTAACCACCATCCAGGGGAATGACTATTGATATCATACGCCCGCAAGCCTCTTGGTCTCCCAAGCCGGAAGAGGTTTTGTTTGTTTCCCCACCCGAGGCAAACACAATTAGTACTCGCGTAGACTTGCCTGACGAGCGGCCCTGGGAATAGCGTACAGTACTTGCAACTTGTAAGGTGACTTGACATAAATTTAATACCGGTAACTTATCTGCTCTTACCCCCGCTCACTCCGCCAAGACTAGGTCCAGGCTAGATGGTGCCCGGCGTTTTGAAATCGGCTCTTTCAATATATAAACGAACGCACCTGGCACCCTAAACTAAAGAGATGGTTAGGAGAAACTCTCAACAAGACTGACTACTCAAGATCTACTCTTGTTTATTTCCATCATCTCCGCTTCTGGATTGAGTGGGTATTGGATGATAAAAATGGCTCCAAAAGTGCCCACTACGGTACGGTATCCTACTCGAACAATAACTTATGATACTCCACCCAGAACATGAACATTAATCTCGCCTAATCCCAGCGGCAGCAATCACCCCACCGCCAAGACCCCTCTTACTATTCCAACCCCACCCTATCGTACCGTATCTCACACTCACCTCTCTATTCACAAACCGACGGACCTGGGACCAACCAAACAAGCCATGTCCCAAGCAACCATAAAATCCTTCTTCAAATCCCCGCACTTCGCCGTCGTAGGCGCAACCCCAGACCCTAACAAATACGGCCACAAAGGTTTCCCTCCCCGTTCTTCCCCCTCCGATCCCCACGTTCCCCGACTAACCCTACAAAGTATTCGCCTGGTACCTCTCCCACTCCCTCCCGGTAAGCGGCGTAAACCCGCGCAGCCCCACAGTCCTTACCCACGAAACCCTAGCCTCGCTCAAAGACCTAGAGAACCCGAAGGGAACCTCGGTGAGTTTTATAACCCCGCCGCAGGTGACTCGGGCCACGTTGGAGGTCGCAGCGGAGATTGGGATCCCAGCGGTCTGGTTTCAGCCCGGGGCGTATGATGGGGAGTGTGTGGCCTTTGCGAAGGAGAAGGGGATGGTGGTTGTCGCGCGGGGGAAGTGTGTATTGGTGGATGGGGGGATCGGGGTTGAGGCGAGGGAGAAGCTGTAAGTAGGGGATCCGATATGAATTATACCAAGGTTTACAGAGTGTTTCATTGCCGTACGACAATTTTCCTGGTATGGCGGAACCTTAGCCGCTCCCACTACCATTGAGATATCATACGCAGGCTATCGATCGAAGGATACCGAATGAATGAATCGAGGTATGATATCATCAGGGAATCTAGGGGGAACAGTGAGGGCTCCGCTTTCTACTTCCTGCTCCCCGGTGTATCGCACCCGACGTCCCACCGGATGGGATAAACCATCATGCCCGGTAATAGCATGCAATTCGTATCATAGTAACTTAAGGTGGTGCGTGCTACGACCCCATCAGGTGATGCGGACTTCCAGCTTTGGCCACAATACCCTACTTTTCACGATGCCGGTCTGCCCCATCCAGCTCATGCAACCAAAAGGTTAAAAACAAGCACCAAAGTCAAGCAGAGCATGGTGTACCCTGACGTATTAACTTACTTAATTGCCCTGCCTCAGGCTTATCACCTCGAGACATCCCACACTCCAGGGTTGCGATTCTGCAGTAGAGAAGACTGTACGAATACTCGGTGGATATACCCCCTACAAGCCCCTTAAAGAACTAGCTCCATCACAATTATCGCAGGGTCGAATGCATCCTGCCTGTCCTATCAGGCACAGCTCGGAGCGAATACACTGGAATTTCTCCCAGTCCAAGTCCGCACAGACAAAAGCGGGACATTCCAGAGGAGCTATTCCCCAGAGCCCACGCAACACAGGTTCTGTGAATGGGCCAATATCGTCATTTCGTTATTAAGAGGAGTGTTTTCCGGAATTCGATGCCTTTATTTTAAAATGAGCCATGATAACCGTGAAAGGGACAGAGATAGGGGAGACAGATTAGGGGGCACCCACATTGCTACCTCTTTCTTGACAAATCTTCTCGTTTCCCGATTCCCCAGTCCATCCTATTCGCCCTCACCTCTCACTCTAGGGATTGTGCTATTCTCACTTAGTCTGGGCTCGCCCGTCACAAAATAAGACAGATCCAGATTTGACTGTCATACCGCGTCGTAAAAGAACTCGTCAAATTATCCTATGGTCTTGTATTTGTCTGCAGGCGTGAGAATATTTGTATCTAAGTCACTTGCACTTGTGATAGTGGAGTAGACCTGGTGAACAAGATATATCTTTAAGACTCATAGATTAATCCAAGCTTGCGTGCTCTTCTAACAGAAAGGAAAAATACACCCCTATTTATACCCTTCTATGGTTACGCGAACACTGACTCATACCAAGGAAATCTATATACCCTGCTAGAATCTTCTAGCATAACAACTGGTCATGTGACTGTGTCACATGACTGACACAGTCACACCACCGTACAGGAATGAGATACCGTATTTTGAACACTTTCACTACGGTTCCATTCCCAGCCTATTAGAAAACCCTTCAAATGTCACCTTAACTAATCCCTTTGTACATATATCCGCCAAATTGTCCTCTGTTCCAACTGCTATCACATCTATCTTCCCCGCTTCCCGTAGCTCTCTAGTGTAGTGGTGCTGAACGTCGATATGTTTCGTTCGGTCGAAAACACCCGCGTTTTCGGTAAGCTTGATGGCTGCTGTGTTGTCACAGTATAGGATCGGTACAGTCTCAATTCCCGTATGTGACATTCCTCGGCTAAGCCAGACGCTCTGTCTAGCGGCAAATGCGAGTGCGACGTATTCGGCTTCTGTTGTAGATGTTGCTACGGTTTTTTGTTTCTTTGATCGCCATATTACGGTACTTCCGTAAACTTGTACGATCAGACCGGTAAACGATTTTCTGTCTTCGAGATTTGAGGCGAATGAAGCATCAGTAAAGATCTTCAATGGTTGCTCCTTGTTGTCTCGGTTGTATCGTAATCCCTTGGTCTTGGTTCCTTTTAGATACCTAAGTACCCTTTTTGCGGCGGTAAGATGTGTGGTGGTGGGTTTTGAGGAGAATTGGCTGAGGAAAGCCATGGCATGTGCGATGTCAGGTCTTGTAGTGACAGCAGCGTACATCAGTGATCCAATGATGGACTGGTATTGCCGTTGATCGCATAGTTGATCATTGTCTTTTGCTTTAATAAGTGTGGTATGGACTTCGATAGGAGTGGCGACTGGTTTGGCTTCGCTTAGGTTAAATCGTTCGAGGATCTCAGTAATATACCGTTCCTGGTAGATTTTGAGATTGTCATTCGAGATTTCAATCTGCATGCCTAACAGTAGTGATGCTTGTCCAGAGTCCATACATTGAAAATGGGATTCTATTTTGTCGATACACGTATCGACTAGTGAGGGTTTTCCGGCTATTAGAATATCGTCAATGTAAATGCAACCAAAGAGGTTTTTTGCAATGAGAATACATGGGTCGAAGTCAGTAACTTTAAGGTTCATGGTTTCGAGGGTTTTGGTTAGTCGTTGGTACCATAATCATGAGGATTGCTAAAGTCCATAGATGGCTTTCTTAAGCTTCCAGACCTTGCCTGGTTTGCGATACCCTTCTGGGAGCTCCAGGTAGGTTTCTATATCTATGTTGCCATATAGGAAGGCGCTCTTAATGTAGATTTGTCGGAACTTGTAACCCTGTTTGATAGCTACTGTCAGCAACAGTCTCAGGGATTCTAACCGAGCAACGGGGGCATAAACCTCTTCATAGTCTTCCCCTGAGGCTTGGTTGAAACCTTTTGTGCAGTATCGTGCTTTCTGATGTTCGATCGTGCCATCCTTTTTGACTTTGGCCTTAAACACCCATCTTCCTGTTAATACCTTTTTTCCACTTGGTTTTTCTACTTCCACTCCTACTTCTCGTTTTCTTAGTACCTTCATCTCTTCATCCATGGCTTTCTGCCATTCATTCCTCTCCTGCGATTCCATGGCCTCTCTATACGTATTGGGGTCTGGTATGTGATACATGGGACTAACAACCATATGCTTTTGAAGATTCCCTTCTTCATTCTGAAGCTGTTCATCAAGTTCCTCTCTTCTTTCTTGGAGAAGCTGCATCTCGTCCTTGGTTAGGCCTTCTAGCTTACAATCCCATTTATTTCCTTTTATTTGATGTTGCAAAGACTGTATCTTCTTTTCTATTTGAAGTCGGTCTTCGTCTCGTGCTTTCTGTGTCTGAGTTCGTTCACGAGTAGAGCGACGGGGCGCTGGAGGTTCTGAGGAGGAGGTATCTGGAGGAGGAATTGGTGTTGACTGGAATTCGCCGGGCATAGAGGTATTCGGAGGTGGTACTGGTGTTGTTGGTCTTACTGAGGTAGACTTCCCGTCCTAATCGGTATGTTCCAATTCACTGGATTGATCAGACTTTTCCTGCTCTTCTCTTTCTATTGTTCATTGAAGATGTTCAAACGATACCCCTTTTGTCTTTCCAAATTTCACATCCCTTGCTTCGATCATAGTATGCCGTTTAGGTATGTAAATACGGTAAATCGTCGGACTGGAAGTGTAGCTGACTAGGTGACCTACTTCTGCTGTCTGGTCAAACTTTCCTCGCTTCTCAGCTGGGATATGTACCATGATATCGGCGAACAAGGGATGGAGGTGACTAATGGTGGGTTTCGTTTTATATAGTTGCTCAAAAGGTGTTGTTTTTATTGATGAATGCCACCAACGGTTGTAGAGGTAAGCTGCTATGGAATAGGCTTCTCCCCACAACGATTTTCATTCATGTGGTATCATACATCGTACCATTGTTGTAAGGGTGCGATTTAGCCTTTCTGCGACTCCGTTTGATTCAGGGTTGTAGGCTGGTGATGTGGTATGGATGACTCCTTTTGTAATTAAAAAATCAGAAACTTTCCAGTTAAGGTATTCGGTTCCTTGGTCGCTATGTAATCGCTTGACTCGTTTACCGAATTGAGTAAGTACCATTTCCCAGAAGTGTCTTGTGGCAATTTCTGCTCCATCCTTTGTCTTTAGTAGGTAAATCCAACAGAACCTGGTATAATCGTCTATAAACGTCATGTAGTAGAGATTTTTTCCCAGTGTAGATGTAAACATTTGACCACTAAGATCGGAATGGACTTTGTTGAAAGCTGACTTGGTTTCGATATACTTTGACTTTGGTTTTACATGCGTGGTTTTGTTCCGATTGCATGTCGTACAATGAAAGTCTGACGGAGGAGTGATAGGGGTAGCGTCCTTGTAACAATCCTTAATCACACCTGGGCGTTGTAATGTGTTTGGGCCAGGCCCTAGTCACGTAGCGGTACGATAGGAGCAGATGGCTACGTGATCAACACGAAGCGAGCGCTGCTTGCTAAAGGAGGCTTCGAACGGGGTGTAATAGGAGATCAAAGAAGTAACCGTTCAACCAAGTATATTTAAGAACACTGTCTATTGAAGTCTGCTGTTTCCATCGCAGGAATCAGCGGTCTTTAAATGCAGCATATCGCTTATCTCCAGTATGAGCGATATTGCAAAACA